>JAPWIX010000012.1:4805000-5262765 GCA_028751805.1 Podosphaera xanthii | reverse complement strand
GTGATACGACTTGATTTTAGTATCATTATATACAGATTGACAAGCGCATTCTGAGAATACTAATTTTTATCTAAAGAAAATATCTGGTTCAAAAGTTATTTGACTTTAGAAAAGTTTGTAAAAAAAGGGGTTCTAAAATTTTCATAAGGGGAACCTACCTCTTCCAACAACACACACCCCAAACCTTACTTATTTAAGCTGAAATTGACATTACACTTTGTGGAAAATATTTTCTCGTCAGCAGAAAAATTTTCAGCAAGAATACAACAAAATTTTAGAAAGAAGTTATCAGGAATCAAAGTTTGAATTATTGGTGTGTCTGCGAAACTTTTGCGCTCTTGGTCGTCTCTGCGGGCCGCCATTGAAGCGATGAAAATTTTTTCCCACAAAATCATAATTTCAAATTTTACTTTACAACCAATATAGTCAGCCAAATACTTTGAAAAAAAAAAAAAAAAAAAACCACAAAGATTTGTTTTTTTTCTTTCTTATTTTTTTCCTACAAAAATCAAATCAGCCAAAATATAAGATATTAATAAAAAAAAAAATATACATATATAATAAAAAAATAAAAATAAAAATAAAAAAATAAAACAAAAATGGATAGAGTCTGATTCTCCAGGATCCACTATCTAACAATCCAGACCATATGGCCCTGGATACATTTCAACATTTAGATGACCTGGAAGATGCAGATTTTTATGAGGAGAGTGGTGCTTTTCCATTTCCTGGCAAATATGGAGAATCATCTGATGGATTTGACCAGGATATGGCTAACAAAGGCATCCTCTGAGTCTCCTCAACAAAGAGAGAGATAGAACACAATATATATATGAGCCCAGAAGAAGTATGAAAAGGAGAGTTACAACCAGAGATGTCAGGTACTAGCCAAAAAGAAAAGTAAACTTTTCAGAAAATGCTTCAAAAGAAACATACTGGACCAGGAACAATCAAAGTTACAAGAAGCTTATCAATGGCTCTGATGATTGCATTGATACTGCCAGAGATTTTTTAATTAAGGCAGCACACATGTGCAGGAATCTAGAGCTAAACAGACAAGAGAATCCTTGATCTATTAAATATTTTCAGAATATATGGAGAAGAGATGTAGCAACCTACCTAGGGATGTCTCCAGTTTTAACAGCACAATTACAAAGAGACTAGAAAACACTTTGCTCCAAATGCTGGAGACTTCTGCAAGGAAAGGAAATAACCCAGCCAGCCAAAGGACCTACCCTCAGAGACAGGAATTTTGCAGCAGCAAGAAGTAAATTTAACTAAACAAACCTCAACCAATACACTCTATCCCAACAAGATACTCAAGGCCAATCTAGTACAACTCCTAAACTCTGGAGTAAGATAGCTACCCCAGGAGCTAGACAAGACAAAGGGAATGGACTCAAGTCAAGCACAAGAGAAAACAGACACTAAAGCAGAAGAAGTCAAACAGAATTGTTCTACTTCAAGACAACACTACAAGACAAAGCTTTTCCCCCTTACAGAGTTAGAGACAAGATCAATCAGGCTTTTAAATCACGTGGAGTCCAGGGACCAGTGATTTCTATAGTCTCTAGTACCAGAAAAGAAAACATAGCCTTGACATGACAACAGAAGCATATTCAGCTGATTTTCTATTATAGAAAGTTGATATTTGGAGGAACTTAGCACCACATGTGACTGCTATCAAAAGATGAGCCCTGGCACAAAGTGGTTATTCATGGTGTGCCAACCACTGAATTTGCATCATGATGGAGGATTTGAGCAGCATTGGTGAAGAAATTGCTGTCTTTAATAATGGAATGAAGATTATAGGCATGCCATATTGGATAACCTCGAGAAGAAAGAAGAAAAATCAAGTAGCAGGCTCTATTGTAGTAGCTTTTGGAGGAAAATGAAGCAGAGGCTAAACAAGCAATTAGACAGAGGTTGATTATAGGAGGAAGATCACTGATATGGCTGAGAGGTATGTCAACACACCTGTTACAAGCCAGTGTCCAAAAGTGCCAAGGATATGGACATTTTGGAAAAACTTAATGCTGAGATGGGAAGTTAAGTGCCAGGCTATGTGCTGGATCCACATATTACTCTAAAACATTTGCTTTGTATCAACATGCACAGTAATTGGAAAGAGATGCATTCACTTCTAGTTCCTAAGTTGCTCCTAACATGCTCAGGGTCCCTCCACAGCTGACATTAGGAGGACTGCCCCTTTCGAATAGCTATTCAAGAAAGAAGTAGCAAAGTAGCAGCAAGAAACTAGGACGGCTGAAAGAGAGGAGTGCTTTATGATAGGACAACTCAAAGTTTCAATGATCCAACTTGAGCAGAAACATACGATGCACCAGAAAATGCCTCACTAACTAGCATTAGAGAGCTAGAGAGGGTAGGAATAGTGTAACAGTTCAAGAACCATGGACACCAAATTTGAGAGAATGAAATACATACTCAAGATGCTCAAGTCAATTTCACAACCCAGCTTTATCCAAATATTTCCACTCCTAAGAGAGATCCAAAAATAAGACCTAGGACCATGTGTTTATATATTGAAAAATTTTAACCCTCAAGTTAGCTGCATTCCAGGGGTTCCCTGAGGGATGCAGGATATGATATCTAGGAATATCCAGACCAAGGACTATATATATGTATTCTTACTAACAGTATATATATTTTATGCTGATTGGGAAATGAAAGCGCATATTGTATTACGTATCCACAAAAATCCAATGTCGAAGGAATAATCTTTACAACAATTAAGAAAGGTTTAAAGAAGGCATGAAAATTCCAACATAGAGCATAGTATTGGGAGGATTTCATAGTGAACATCACCCAGATTGGGATCCTTTCTACCCTAAATCAACTCGAAGGCAGATAGCTTAAAATTATGGTTTGTTTGAAAGAACAAAGGTCTAGTGGTGGTAAATACTGTTGGAGTGGGAACCTTTTATAGACCACATATGAGCTGTCCTTCAGATTATTGACCTCACCTTACTTGGAAGACTAACCAGACAGAAAAATTAATCCAAGATTGGCAAACAATTGACACAGGGTCAGACCATCAAGGAATTCTATTCACAGTCTTGAAACAGGCCAATATCCAAGGTCAAAACACAGCATTGTCCCAGGGTTTTAAGACAGATAAGGCAGACTGGTCAAAGTTTGAAAAGATTAGTCAAGAACTATTCCAGGAGTCAGAATTTTTCAGGCCTGAAGTATTTATAGACCTAGCCAGAGTTTCTACTAAAGATATTATTTATAATATCTTAGGAGTTCAATTAATACTAGACAAAATGGGCCAGGAAATGAACACAGATTATACTTCAAGCAGCAGAAAAATCTATACCAAAGAAAAGATCAGGACCTAATCCAAAGCCATGGTGGACAGAGCAGCTTAAAGAGAGAAGGAAAAAATGATGAGGACCCAGAGACTCCTCTATGCTGACTCTGCAAACATGCAGAAATAAAGAAACTACCTAGATGCAAGAAACCAATATTTCCAAGATATCAAGACAGCTAAGAAAAATCATTGGAATGCTTTTCTGGAAGGAGAGGATTCCTCTACTATCTACAAAGCCTTGGCTTTTACTAAGAATCAACAATTTAGCAAACTACCTTCTATTCAAGTCAGCAATGGAAACTTAAAGACAACATTTTCTGAAAAGTCTGAAGCTCTAAGACAAAAGTTATTTCCATATCCTCCAGTGACAGTTCCTCTCGACTGGGCATCTCATAAGGAAGGAAAGTGGGAATGGCCAGAGTTATCCCAATCAGAGCTAGAGAGGGCTTGCTGTCACCTTTCAAATGGGAAAGCACCTGGACCAGACCAAATTAATTGGGAAATTATCAAACATGCATATAAAGCCAATAAGGAGTGGTTCTTAAAGATCTATTCCTTATATTTCAACCTTGGATATCAGCCAGCCTGTTGGAGACAAGCTACAGGAATAGTGCTAAGAAAACCAAGCAAAGCCAGACTATTCTCAGCCAAAAGCCTATAGAATTATCTCATTGCTAAATTGCCTTGGGAAAGCTCTAGAGAGGATTAGTGCTGTAAGGCTGGGCTACTTAGCAGAGACTACTAACCTTCTAGATCCCTCTCAGATAGGAGGTAGATTAAAAAAGTCAGCAGTAGATGCTTGCCTACTTCTAGTCAATAAAATACAGACTGAAAAGGCAGCTAAAAGGGAAGACTTCCACCCTCTTTCTAGATGTCAAGGGTGCCTTTGACCATGTCTCTAGGAACCAACTTTTAGGAATTATGAGCAGACTTAAGCTACCTCTTAGCCTGCTGAGTTGGGTATCAACATTTCTAAGTCAATGAAAACTTAAACTAGCCTTTGATGGAGAATCAGAAGAATTCACAGATATTGAAACTGGAATACCTCAGGGTAGTCCCATCTCTCCAATACTATTCTTGATTTATATAAGGGAAATGTTTACATCAAATTCTGTCACCTTTATGTCATACATTGATGATATTTCTCTAACAGCTTCATCTACAAGCTTAAAGAAGAATGTAGAGATCTTAGAGAGGGAGGCAAAAAAGCTGCATGAATTAGGACTGGACTCTGCAGTTGAATTTGATATGGAAAAGACTGATCTCATCCATTATGAGAACTCAAAAGCAAGCCGGGATTACAGTCTGACCCTCCCAAATGGTTCTGTAGTCTCTCCAAAAAGCATGGTCAAATGGTTAGGAATCTGGTTTGACCAAGCCTTATCCTTTAAGTATCATATTGATACTAGGGTGGCACAAGCAAAAGAAGCCTTCCAGAGGATGGCAAGATTAACCAACACGGAAAGGGGCCTAAGCCACATAGCTATGAGGCAGCTCTATTTAGCTTGTGTAATAAGCGTATCTGACTATGCAAGCCAGGTATGGTGAATGGGCCAGAAACATTTACTAGAAAAGCTAAAAGGACTCCAAAATATAGCAGTGAGAAAGATCTTAGGCTGCTTTAAAACTAATCCAATAATGCCAATGGAAGTTGAAGCCTGCTTATGTCCACCAGCAATTAGATTGAAGCAAAATAGGCGGAAATATGCTATAAGAATACTGGCTCTTTCTAGGAACCATCCACTAACAAAGGCCTTAAATCAAGAGCTTAACTTTGTGGACCCAGAAAAAGAAGATCTAATTAGAGAAACTCTACAAATTGAAAAAGTTCAAGATTCTCTACCAAAGAAACTAGACCTAAGCCATAGGGAGAAAATAATCTCTAACTTCTACCCCCCCTGGAAAAGGAAATTACCCTATCTAGTTATTATTTCAGGACTTAGCAAGGAAGAGCAAGCCAAACATCATAAAACCAAGCTTCAAGATTCATGGTGCCTAAACCAGGCAATTTTTTATACTGACGCCTCCTGGAGCCAAGAAGGAAAAGGAGTTGGAATTGCTTGCCTCAAAATAGAGAATAACTTAGAAAAAATACTCTACCAGAAAAACATTGGACCAGACTGTACAGTATTTGATGGAGAGTTAGAAGCTATTACTCTGGCTCTAGAAGATGTGGCTCAACAGCAAGAAAGTGAAGAGCACATAGTTATTTATTCTGACAGTCAAGCTGCACTTCAAAGACTGAAGTCAGCTGATGATAAACCTGGCCAGTCATGGATAAGGAGGGCTATGATTGCAGCAGAAAAACTTGCAGAGAAAAGATTAAAATTACTCTAGAATGGGTTCCAGCTCATCTGGATATTTATGGAAATGACACAGCAGACAAATTAGCCAAAGAAGCGTCATTCTTTGAACAAGAAAATGAAACATTGATACCACTTACATACAGCAGAATTAAAAAAGAAATAGAAATACTCAAAATAGAAGAATGGCAGAATGTTTTAGATGCCTACAGTCAGCCACAGACAGGGCATTCCTCAACGTACTCCAAGCAATATAATTGGATCCTTAGGAAGACACCTTGGTTAGGAAGGGGTATTAAAAGGCAGATTAGCTCAGCTTTTTATCAACTCAAACTTGGGCATGGATACTTTAATGCTTATTTTAAAAGAATAGGTAGAACAACAAATGAACTCTGCAGTTGTGGAGCTAAGCAGACACCAAGGCACTTATTACTCCAATGTAGTAGGTACTCTAGATAAGAAAATATATGAAAGAAAGATTTAAGGGAATCAGATTGACAATGCCTTTACTTCTACACACTAGTAAAGGATTAGAGGCAACTACTGAATTTATCATAAAGACAAAAATCTCAACAAGGAGGTGGTATAGTGACCAGGAATAAGAAGGGTGAGGCAAAAGAGGACAGCTGATTGAAAGATAAATTGGAAGATTTAAATAAATTGTTTGGGCTAAGCAAATATTTCTTTATTTAAGGGTTATTATTCTATGCAGGTATTATATGCAGTTATTTCATTGAGTCAGTGTTACTCCAGGGTTCATTAGAATGGTATATATGGGTTTTTATATTCAAGCAAGGAAATTATAAATGTATCTTAGATGCACATCCTACATAGTCTTAGACTAATAAAGGATGTAAATGGAAAAAAAAAAAAAAAAAAAGACTATGAACCACAAACTGATCCTTTTGATTGTGCTGGCAGAATAGCGCAACTTTGACCTTGCCATCTAATTGTATAATAAAAATTTGATTTGTTTTTCAAAGATATCCATATATTGGGTTGTTGACTGGCGTTATATTGAGCATTCAAAGTGTGGCTCTCGTAAGTACAATGACCACAAACTACGTGTTTCGAATGGCGGGCAAAATTGAGTTTGTTTGCAATACGACAACTAATTATCGCATGTTATATCTCTGTATCCGATTATCTAATACCTTAAATCATTGTCACGGCATGCGTTCATGTTGCGTGTCGAAGGTGAAAATTAACAAACCACTTTTAAAAGACTTGATCCACAAACTGCCAAATTTAGTAGGTGTGGTGTAATGACATCGCAATGGATATTCCCAAATCTACAGGTGTGATTCTATAGGACGCGTAGATGGATATAGAAAGATGCATCCTTGTATGTCAATCTGTTGAGATGACGATATTACAATGAAGGATCCATGTTCATATCGCCTTTATAACCCTTAGGTCATTTTAGCATGGAAGTAAACCACCCTTGATTTCCCAGGGCCTCTTCAGCGATAAAGCATGTTATAAAAGAAAATTTACGTGAATGGCTCCACAGCATACTATCCTTGTGAATGAATTCCCACCATGCAAGCCCTGATTACTATCAGCAAGGGGCGGAACTTAGCTTAAACTTGATGCATCGCGCTTAATTATGCATTGTCGTGTGATATTGTTATTGACGAACTGCCGCGTTGGTGGATCCTTAACCATTTATCCCTGTGATAGTATTCTGCTAATTAAAAGCCCTGCTTACTATTCGCAATGGGCGGAACTTAGCTCAAATATCCTTGTTGAGCATATTTCATCCCCTTCGCCTTATTCTCTACTAATCGACCTTCCGCATTTTAGAATTCGCATTAATCTATCCCGCCAGCTGTCTCCTACACCTGCAATGATGATAAGGACAGGTCGTCGCGACAAACCATTCCCGCAACTATGTTAAAACTATTTTGAGTTTCAAATGTACGATGGTCGATTGCTTTCTGAATTGCAGCAGTAATGCGAATTAATTTTTAGGGTGTCGAAGGGTATAGTCATGCCTCTGATAAATTAACTAATTCACAGCGTTCAATCATATAATTAATCAGAGGGATAACTGTATCAGTGGTCGATTATCTCGAAAGATGATATTTGAGTGAAGTAAAACAATTTTATACAGTATAAAAGTTCCCAGTGGCATACCCATGATTGTAAAAATGCATGAAGTAAAATTCGATTCAGGTACGAAATGCTGTCATATCTGTTATAAAAGCTCAATAATATATCTGGGATAGCATTGCTGGCGTGTATACATGGGGCAATTGGTTGTTAGGGATCCATCAATATAACAGGATGCATAATTCATAATCCGATCAGGGATACCTTCAAGAATAATACCTTGAAAAAAAAACTTGTCAGGTATATCCATGCTAACAACTGAGAATGGGTTTTACTTAAGTCAGGGATGATGTAATTAGCATTTTTGCATATTTGGATTTATTTTCAAGGATACCCCTAATCGATTTTGCATAAATCATCTAACAGACTGGGATATCCCTTGAGGTATTAATTTTGGAAATAAATTATTGTCAGGGATATCCATGATGGCTCCTTTGCATAAGTATGTATCGAAATAGGGATACCCCTACTCTAATTCTTTGTTCAAAAATTTGCATGCTAGGCGTATCCCTACCTGTGTAGGGTCATAAATATTAATATTACAGGGTAGCTCATGGATAAACCCAGGCAAAAAGTATGAACTTATGAACGTAATCCCAATTTATGAAATATTTGAATACAACTTTCTATCAGGGATACCCCTACAATTAAGTTATTATATTCTCAAATTTCAATCATGGATATCCCTGAGACATGATTGACATAAAATACAGAAACAGGGTATCCATGATTATATTTATGCGTTGATTAAAATCATATCGGCATAAATCGAAAATGAATTTATATAAAATATCATAATATGTCTGGGGTACCCTTGTTAACATATTAACCGAATAAAATATGTTACCATGGAGACAAATTTAGCCGAAGGATGAGGTTGCCATGGTTACAATAGCACAAAACTATGCATTTCATATATTTTATGAATGCACAATATATTTCATAAATATTATACTGGAATAATTGTGTATATTAATTGTACATGAGTTTGTTTTTTTCACTATTTCCATAAATAATTATGAATAAATTAAAAATAGCAGAAATTTGTATTTATTTTTATTTATACATTGTAAAATGTTCATATTTTAGCTTACATCACGCCGTTTTTTCGATTACAAATCACGTTAATATTTTTAGCCACAATTCAATTACTCAAGACTCATTTACTTGTTTGTTTCACAATATTCAGATAATTGGTTATACGTTTTGGAAAGCTTCGCTTTTACGTCGGTTTGGCAAATTTAAAAGTCATTGGGAGAAATCATTACGAATGTCCTTATAGAGTCCGAGATTTGGTGAAGTTGGATTGTGTGTCCTCCTGGAGGTGGTTCTGGGTATAGTTGAGGCGCCAATGGTATCCAGTCAGGTCCGTTAAGGAATTAGTTCTAATTTCCTACACATAAGCTGTTAGTGATACGTTTCTCTGTAAGTTTTCAGATGCATGTAGCTAATGACTTCTCAATCACGATGACCATGATATCTGTCATAATTCCTGACTGAGAAGTTTCCTTTTCGATGGAAATGCAACTGTTGTCTCTGAGGAGATCTTTTGGTAATGGTTTAAAACGTGATCTTAAGTTGTCAAAGTTGGATGTAATTTTCAAGTGACGAATGTGTCCTAGGAAAGTGTTAGCAATCGCTTTCTAAACAGGATGGATTGAATTAGATCTTTTCTCTGTACTTATCAAGCAGGCGTTTTTCTGTCGGTCTTTAATTAATGAATCGTCTGATGCCAATTATCATTTACTTTTATTTTAACGGATTATTTGGTTATTTCCGTCTTGAAGCTTTGTTAAGACTCGTCAGCATTGCGAATAAACTCCTCATAACGCTTGTTGAAGGCTGTTTTGGAACTCGAATTGAAATGTACCTGGTAATATTGCGATCTGTTCAAAGAACAAACAACTGATGTATGACATTGGGTCAAATTAGATGATGTTTGATATTTTAAGCAGCGGTGGATTCGATTCTAAACCTTATTAGTAGAGTGTAAAATAATTTTTGAATTCGTACCTGGGCATATGTGATAAACTGTTCGTTGGCGTAATTTATTGGATTGCGAAGATGCTGGTGTCAATTATTTGACAGATTCGTGAGTGATAATTCTGAAACGGTTAATATGACTTCTGGAAGCTATTCGGAGACGTACCTGAAATTTATCGCAGTGTGAGGGCAGTGAAGGCCTAAGATTGTCAGTGAGGCAATTTGTGTGAGGATGTTTCTTTCGTTAGAAGCTTTCGCTGTTGATTTCGATTTCGGAGCCTGTGAAGAATTATCAGCTTGATTTGATGACGTACCTGATCTTAAACGATGAAATGATGTCGCAGCGACCTAGTTAATTGTCAGAGATGAAGAATAGAGTGGCTATCAATGGTCTAAGGCTGCCTGTAGATTGTCAGCGATGAAAATTTCACGACATACCTGATTTCGGGACAAATACTGCAGCGACGACGTCCTGTGGATTTGTCATTGATTGAGAATGGAGCCATTTACTCACCTGAAGACATGTGTAATACTGTTTCCTGTGAAATTGTCAGCAATGATCGTTGTAGACGACGTACCTGATTCAAAAGCGATGAAATTTTGTCGTAGCGGCCTGATAAATCGTTAGAATTCAAGAATATAGTTGCTGTCACTTACCTGAAGCTTACTGTTAATTGTCAGCGATAAAAAGTGGACGACGTACCTAAAATCGAATTTATTCCTGCTGCAACGACGACCTGTGGGTTTGTCAGTATTTCAGAGTGGAGCCATTTACTCACATGAAGCCATGTGTAATTTTTATTCCTGTGAAATTGTCAGCCAAGATGATAGGACGACGTACCTGATGGTGGTGGTGGAAAATTCGACGACGACGATGATGTGTGTAAAAGAGAAAGAAGAAACGGATTGTGGGAGGTGATGAAAAATTTTCTTAGCGTGGTCCGGCCGTTAGCGGCGTCGAATGAGCATTTGCGAATTTTTAGATGGTATCCACATTTAGTCTGATGGGCTTTAGTCAGCCGGAACGACGCTCCGTGGGCCAATGGAACAGCTTCATTCTATCTAGCGCGCGCACCTCTCCCCCACCGCCCAATCAGCGCTGGGCAAAGTTAACTTGGTATCCACATTTAGCCCTCTGAGCTGAGTCAGCCCTCCGACGCTCTGCGAGCCAATCATTACTGCGGTTTTCGGGCGGTCAGACGAAATGACGTCGCTCCTCGCTTGCCCGACCAACCACCGCCGCCACCCTCCTCGCCCGGCCAATCAGCGATGCGCAAAACTAAAAATTGGTATCCACAAATGCTGTAATATTATATAGACTAGGTCCTGGCCCTGCGGCCCTGCGCTTCGCTCCGGGGCAGGGTTCCTCGCGTTGCTTCGGAATGGGTGACGGGTTTTGTAGTGTTGTGATGTTGCTAGTTGGAATTAGTCTGTTGAGGTTTACAGGTCTTGGTCACATGAAGCGGAGGCAGGTTGTTTGGTGTTAAATACTACGGTAACCTTGCTTCACATGTAAGGGGACATTTGGATTGTTTTTAGTTACGGTTGATAGTATGATTCACATAAAGTGGATTGGCGATCTTAGTTACGTTTTTCTGCGTTAGTTGGCATTGTTCCCATGCAATCAATGGGAAGATTTTGCCTTTTGTAAAGTCAGATGAGAAGCGTGTAGTTTGTAGCTTCCATCTGGTACTTAGATAGGCGTGTAAATTTAATGAGCCAAACTTAAGTATAAATTGGATAACTTTCAAGAATAATGACATAGATGAATATTTGGGATCCAACCGAGTACGTGTGTATGGAAATTAGGTTATGTAATGTCGTCGTTTATGTGTCAGTCGAAGGGCATGGCTACAATCTATGTTTTACTATCTGGAGGCCGTTAGTGCATAAATCAATGATATGAAACATTTCACAAAGTTAGGTTTAGTACCAATCAGTTTACGCGAAGAAGTTAGTTATTTCTGATTACAGTTTACTTGATTCACATGAATTGGAAATGATCATTTTGCCTTTATCAGAGCCAGATGAGAAGTGTAGAGTTTCTGACTTCTATCTGTTACTTGAAAAGAGGCATGTATTTGTTTGGGCCAAACTCATGTATGAGTTGGTGGCATTTCAATATTATGGCAGTTACGCATATTTGACCTGAACCAAGATAATTTATTCGCAAGGAAGTGGTTGGTCTTTTCCTGAACGTGAAATGTCAAGTGGAGGTCGTGAATACAGTCCATGTAGTATGGGCATGAGCGCTATGTGTCCTTTCTGTAAAGGTAGTTTAGACGGGCGTTGGAAAGGATATTTCAAGGACTTCTGTGTAGAATGTTGACCCATAATGACGGTCGAGATGAAATAGAGAGGTAATCTGTAGATTTAAAGATGTAAAAGGTGTGTAAATAACGATCCTCGATGTTGATAGAGAATGATGAATGGTAGGGTCGAGTAGACAACATGCACATATAGTCTAAGGACATTGCACTGGTGGAGTGGAATTCCAGACATGTTCAGATGGTGAAGGATCTGTGAGGTTCACGTCGATTTAGCATTAATAGCTGAGCTTTTGCATCACATGTCTCCAGTAGGAGTGTAGTGACATAGCTTTCTTTGACATTGTTGGCACATGTTGAGTGAATGATGATCGTGGATGAACATCGTTTCTTTTTGAAGATAACCAAGACGGTACTGTTCTGTTTTTGTTGATATTTCTCGTTCGTATATAATTTTAACCGTGTCCCATAACGTTTCTTGTATTGTATGTCTGAGGTATTGATCTCAGTTGCGCACACAGCTACCGCATGTAGGATGATAGGATACTTGTTGTGTTTTATACTCTTTGATAGATTATCTCTTTTCTTTGGGAGCAACGTTTTTTGCAGCGTCTGAGGGCTTTCTTTGTAGACTTGACTTTCTTTTCTTTACATCTCAATAATAGTTCTTGATTTTTTCTCATACACGAAGCCAGCGGAACATGTGCTATATGCGTAGTCAGAAAGTTGTCGACTTGAGGTCGTCAATACAGGTTCGACCAATATAAAGGGTGTGTGGTGTACTATCAATAAACTTGTTAGTTAAGTATTGTAATCGGAGTAAAGCAACCTGATGATGGTTGAAGATTTATGGCTAAACATTTGGGATCAAAAGAGTATGTGAAGAGTTGAAGGTGGACTGGTGAGCAGGATGGGACAATGAGAAATATTTATAGTTTGTGCGGGTGGGGACTTGCTAGCGTCAAAAATAAGCGATATGCAATCATTACGTAAGAATTATCAAGAAGTTCAAAAAAAAAAAAGAAATTAAGAAAGTCGCGTGACCTTTTTGCCAAATAACATATTTTTTTTAAAAAAATAAAAAATGTAACATGTTCAGCAGTAACATGTGTGGAATATGCCTCACTAAGTGACAACAATTCAATACATCGCAATTTAATGACTCCTAACCACAAACTGTTCTTTGTGATCACGTTGGCAACGTCGCGCAACTTTGAACTTGCCATCTTATTGTATAATGAAGATTTGTTTTGTTTTTCAAAGATATCCATATATTGGGTCATTGATTCGCGTTTGTTGAGCATCCAAAATGTGGTCCTCGTAAGTATAATGACCACAAACTAAATATTTTGAACGGCAGGCAAAATGGATTATGTTTGCAATACGACAACTAATTATCGCATCTAAAATCTTAGTATCCGATTATCCAATACCTTAAATCATTATCACGGCATGCATTCATGATAGGTGTCGAAAGTGAGAATAAAAAACCATTCTTAAAACACTCGATCCACAAACTGCCAATTTTAGTAGTTGTGGCGTAATGACGTCGCAATGGGTATGCCAAAATTTAGAGGTGTGAATCTATAGGACGCGTAGATAGATCCAGATAAATGTATCATTGGAAGTCAATCTGTTTAGATGACGGATTTATAATAAAGGATCCATGTTCACATCGCCGCTATAACCCTCAAGCTTATTGTAGCATAGGAGTAAACCACCCTTGATTCCTCAGGTCATTTTCAGCGATAATGCATGTTACATAAGAAGTTGATTTACGTGAATGCCTCCACAGTATAGTATCCCTGTGGATGAATCCCGACCATGCAAGCCTTGATTACTATCAGCATGGGGCGGAACTCAGCCTGAACTTGATGCCTCGCGCTTTTTTTTTTTTTTTTTCCATTTACATCCTTTATTAGTCTAAGACTATGTAGGATGTGCATCTAAGATACATTTATAGTTTCCTTGCTTGAATATAAAAACCCATATATACCATTCTAATGAACCCTGGAGTAACACTGACTCAATGAAATAACTGCATATAATACCTGCATAGAATAATAACCCTTAAATAAAGAAATATTTGCTTAGCCCAAACAATTTATTTAAATCTTCCAATTTATCTTTCAATCAGCTGTCCTCTTTTGCCTCACCCTTCTTATTCCTGGTCACTATACCACCTCCTTGTTGAGATTTTTGTCTTTATGATAAATTCAGTAGTTGCCTCTAATCCTTTACTAGTGTGTAGAAGTAAAGGCATTGTCAATCTGATTCCCTTAAATCTTTCTTTCATATCTTTTCTTTCTCTAGAGTACCTACTACATTGGAGTAATAAGTGCCTTGGTGTCTGCTTAGCTCCACAACTGCAGAGTTCATTTGTTGTTCTCCCTATTCTTTTAAAATAAGCATTAAAGTATCCATGCCCAAGTTTGAGTTGATAAAAAGCTGAGCTAATCTGCTTTTTAATACCCCTTCCTAACCAAGGTGTCTTCCTAAGGATCCAATTATATTGCTTGGAGTACGTTGAGGAATGCCCTGTCTGTGGCTGACTGTAGGCATCTAAAACATTCTGCCATTCTTCTATTTTGAGTATTTCTATTTCTTTTTTAATTCTGCTGTATGTAAGTGGTATCAATGTTTCATTTTCTTGTTCAAAGAATGACGCTTCTTTGGCTAATTTGTCTGCTGTGTCATTTCCATAAATATCCAGATGAGCTGGAACCCATTCTAGAGTAATTTTAATCTTTTTCTCTGCAAGTTTTTCTGCTGCAATCATAGCCCTCCTTATCCATGACTGGCCAGGTTTATCATCAGCTGACTTCAGTCTTTGAAGTGCAGCTTGACTGTCAGAATAAATAACTATGTGCTCTTCACTTTCTTGCTGTTGAGCCACATCTTCTAGAGCCAGAGTAATAGCTTCTAACTCTCCATCAAATACTGTACAGTCTGGTCCAATGTTTTTCTGGTAGAGTATTTTTCTAAGTTATTCTCTATTTTGAGGCAAGCAATTCCAACTCCTTTTCCTTCTTGGCTCCAGGAGGCGTCAGTATAAAAAATTGCCTGGTTTAGGCACCATGAATCTTGAAGCTTGGTTTTATGATGTTTGGCTTGCTCTTCCTTGCTAAGTCCTGAAATAATAACTTGATAAGGTAATTTCCTTTTCCAGGGGGGGTAGAAGTTAGAGATTATTTTCTCCCTATGGCTTAGGTCTAGTTTCTTTGGTAGAGAATCTTGAACTTTTTCAATTTGTAGAGTTTCTCTAATTAGATCTTCTTTTTCTGGGTCCACAAAGTTAAGCTCTTGATTTAAGGCCTTTGTTAGTGGATGGTTCCTAGAAAGAGCCAGTATTCTTATAGCATATTTCCGCCTATTTTGCTTCAATCTAATTGCTGGTGGACATAAGCAGGCTTCAACTTCCATTGGCATTATTGGAGAAGTTTTAAAGCAGCCTAAGATCTTTCTCACTGCTATATTTTGGAGTCCTTGTAGCTTTTCTAGGAAATGTTTCTGGCCCCTCCACCATACCTGGCTTGCATAGTCAGATACGCTTATTACACAAGCTAAATAGAGCTGCCTCATAGCTATGTGGCTTAGGCCCCTTTCCGTGTTGGTTAATCTTGCCATCCTCTGGAAGGCTTCTTTTGCTTGTGCCACCCTAGTATCAACATGATACTTAAAGGATAAGGCTTGGTCAAACCAGATTCCTAACCATTTGACCATGCTTTTTGGAGAGACTACAGAACCATTTGGGAGGGTCAGACTGTAATCCCGGCTTGCTTTTGAGTTCTCATAATGGATGAGATCAGTCTTTTCCATATCAAATTCAACTGCAGAGTCCAGTCCTAATTCATGCAGCTTTTTTGCCTCCCTCTCTAAGATCTCTACATTCTTCTTTAAGCTTGTAGATGAAGCTGTTAGAGAAATATCATCAATGTATGACATAAAGGTGACAGAATTTGATGTAAACATTTCCCTTATATAAATCAAGAATAGTATTGGAGAGATGGGACTACCCTGAGGTATTCCAGTTTCAATATCTGTGAATTCTTCTGATTCTCCATCAAAGGCTAGTTTAAGTTTTCTTTGACTTAGAAATGTTGATACCCAACTCAGCAGGCTAAGAGGTAGCTTAAGTCTGCTCATAATTCCTAAAAGTTGGTTCCTAGAGACATGGTCAAAGGCACCCTTGACATCTAGAAAGAGGGTGGAAGTCTTCCTTTTAGCTGCCTTTTCAGTCTGTATTTTATTGACTAGAAGTAGGCAAGCATCTACTGCTGACTTTTTTAATCTACCTCCTATCTGAGAGGGATCTAGAAGGTTAGTAGTCTCTGCTAAGTAGCCCAGCCTTACAGCACTAATCCTCTCTAGAGCTTTCCCAAGGCAATTTAGCAATGAGATAATTCTATAGGCTTTTGGCTGAGAATAGTCTGGCTTGCTTGGTTTTCTTAGCACTATTCCTGTAGCTTGTCTCCAACAGGCTGGCTGATATCCAAGGTTGAAATATAAGGAATAGATCTTGAAGAACAACTCCTTATTGGCTTTATATGCATGTTTGATAATTTCCCAATTAATTTGGTCTGGTCCAGGTGCTTTCCCCTTTGAAAGGTGACAGCAAGCCCTCTCTAGCTCTGATTGGGATAACTCTGGCCATTCCCACTTTCCTTCCTTATGAGATGCCCAGTCGAGAGGAACTGTCACTGGAGGATTTGGAAATAACTTTTGTCTTAGAGCTTCAGACTTTTCAGAAAATGTTGTCTTTAAGTTTCCATTGCTGTCTTGAATAGAAGGTAGTTTGCTAAATTGTTGATTCTTAGTAAAAGCCAAGGCTTTGTAGATAGTAGAGGGATCCTCTCCTTCCAGAAAAGCATTCCAATGATTTTTCTTAGCTGTCTTGATATCTTGGAAATATTGGTTTCTTGCATCTAGGTAGTTTCTTTTTTCTGCATGTTTGCAGAGTCAGCATAGAGGAGTCTCTGGGTCCTCATCATTTATTTCCTTCTCTCTTTAAGCTGCTCTGTCCACCATGGCTTTGGATTAGGTCCTGATCTTTTCTTTGGTATAGATTTTTCTGCTGCTTGAAGTATAATCTGGGTCATTTCCTGGCCCATTTTGTCTAGTATTGATTGAACTCCTAAGATATTATAAATAATATCTTTAGTAGAAACTCTGGCTAGGTCTATAAATACTTCAGGCCTGAAAAATTCTGACTCCTGGAATAGTTCTTGACTAATCTTTTCAAACTTTGACCAGTCTGCCTTATCTGTCTTAAAACCCTGGGACAATGCTGTGTTTTGACCTGGGATATTGGCCTGTTTCA
Source organism: Podosphaera xanthii (assembly GCA_028751805.1). Taxonomy (NCBI): domain Eukaryota; kingdom Fungi; phylum Ascomycota; class Leotiomycetes; order Helotiales; family Erysiphaceae; genus Podosphaera; species Podosphaera xanthii. Next base: position 5,245,443 of record JAPWIX010000012.1, on the reverse strand, counting down.
AGACTGTGAATAGAATTCCTTGATGGTCTGACCCTGTGTCAATTGTTTGCCAATCTTGGATTAATTTTTCTGTCTGGTTAGTTCCAAGGGTGAGGTCAATAACTGAAGGACAGCTCATATGTGGTCTATAAAAGGTTCCCACTCCAACAGTATTTACCACCACTAGACCTTGTTCTTCAAACCATAATTTTAAGCTATCTGCCTGAGTTGATTTAGGGTAGAAAGGATCCCAATCTGGGTGATGTTCATTGAAATCTCCCAATACTATGCTCTTTGTTGGAATTTTCATGCCTTCTTTAAACCTTTCAATTGTTGTAAGATTATTCTCTTGACATTGATTTTTTGATTATATATGTTAGTAAGAATAATATGATAGTCCTTGGTCTGGATATTCCTAGCTATCATATCTGCATCCTCAGGGAACCCTGGAATGCAGCTAACTTGAGGGTTAAATTTTTCAATATATAAAACATGGTCCTAGGTCTTATTTTTGGATCTCTTAGGAGTGGAAATATTTGGATAAAGCTGGGGTGTGAAATTGACTTGACATCTTGATATGTATTTCCTTCTCTCAAATTTGGTGTCCATGGTTCTTGCACTGCCACTATTCCTACCCCTAGCTCTAATGCTAGTTGTAGGGTATTTTCTGTTGCCTGTATGCTTCTGTTCAAGTTAGATTGTAAAACTTTGAGTTGTCCTATCATAAAGACTCCTCTCTTTCAGTCCTAGTTTCTTGCTGCTCCTTTGCTACTCTTTCTTGAATAGCTTTTCGAAAGGGGCAGTCCTCCTTGTCAGCTGTGTGGGACCCTGAGCAGTTAGAGCACTTAGGAACTAGGTGAATGCATCTCTTTCCAATTACTTTGCATGTTGAACAGCAATGTTTTTGAGTAATATGTGGACCAGCACATAGCTGGCACTTAACTTCCCATCTGCATTGTTTTTCCAAATGTCCATATCCTTGGCACTTTGGACACTGGCTTGTAACAGGTGTGTTGACATACCTCTCAGCCATCAGTGATCTTCCTCCTATAATCAACCTCTGTCTAATTGCTTGTTTAGCCTCTGCTTCAGTTTCAAAAGCTACTACAATAGAGCCTGCTACTTGATTTTTTCTTCTTTCTTCTGAGGTTATCCAATATGGCATGCCTATAATCTTCATTCCATTATTAAAGACAGCAATTTCTTCACCAATGCTGCTCAAATCCTCCATTGATGCAAATTCAGTGGTTGGCACACCATGAATAACCACTTTGTGCCAGGGCTCATCTTTGATAGCAGTCACATGTGGTGCTAAGTTCCTCCAAATATCAACTTTCTCTAATAGAAAATCAGCTGAATATGCTTCTGTTGTTGTCAAGGCTATGTTTTCTTTTCTTGTACTAGAGACTATAGAAATCACTGGTCCCTGGACTCCACGTGATTTAAAAGCCTGATTGATCTTGTCTCTAACTTGTAAGGGGGAAAAGCTTTGTCTTGTAGTGTTGTCTTGAAGTAGAACAATTCTGTTTGACTTCTTCTGCTTTAGTGCTGTTTTCTTGTGCTTGACTTGAGTCCATTCCTTGTCTTGTCTAGCTCCTGGGGTAGCTATCTTACTCCAGAGTTTAGGAGTTGTACTAGATTGGCCTTGAGTATCTTGTTGGGATAGTGTATTGGTTGAGGTTTGGTTAGTTAAATTTACTTGCTGCTGCAAAATTCCTGTCTTGAGGGTAGGTCCTTGGCTGGCTGGGTTATTTCCTTTCCTTGCAGAAGTCTCCAGCATTTGAGCAGTGTTTTCTAGTCTTTGTAATTGTGCTGTTAAAACTGAGACATCCCTAGGTAGGTTGCCATCTTTCTCCATATATTCCCTGAAAATATTTAATAGATCAAGGATCTTTGTCTGTTTAGCTCTAGATTCTGCCATGTGTGCTGCCTTAATTAAAAAATCTCTGGCAGTAGCAATGCAATCATCAGAGCCATTGATAAGCTCTGTAACTTTGATTGTTCCTGGTCCAGTATGTTTCTTTGAAGCATTTTCTGAAAAGTTTACTTTTCTTTTTTGGCTAGTACCTGACATCTCTGGTTGTAACTTCCTTTTCACTTCTTCTGGGCTCATATATTGTGTTCTATCTCTCTCTTTGTTGAGGAGATCAGAGATGCCTTTGTTAGCCATATCCTGGTCAAATCCCTCAGATGATTCTCCATATTTGCCAGGAAATGGAAAAGCACCACTCTCCTCATAAAAATCTGCATCTTCCAGGTCATCTAAATGTTGAAATGTATCCAGGGCCATATGGTCTGGATTGTTAGATAGTGGATCTGGAGAATCAGACCTATCCATTTTTGTTTTATTTTTTTATTTTTATTTTTATTTTTTTTATTATATATGTATTTTTTTTTTTTTTTTATTAATATCTTATATTTTGGCTGATTTGATTTATGTAGGAAAAAAAATAAGAAAAAAAAAAAAAACAAAACAAAAAATAAATCTTTTGTGGTTTTTTTTTTTTTTTTTTTTTTTTTTTTCAAAGTATTTGCTGACTATATGGTTGTAAAGTAAAATTTGAAATTATGATTTTGTGGGAAAAAAATTTTCTCGCTTAATGGCGGCCCGCAGAGACCAAGAGCGCAAAAGTTTCGCACACACCAATAATTCAAACTTTGATTCCTGATAACTCTTTCAAAATTTGTTGTATTCTGCTGAAAATTTTTCTGCTGAGAGAAAATATTTTCCACAAAGTGTAATGTCAATTTCAGCTTAAATAAGTAAGGTTTGGGGTGTTTGTTGTTGGAAGAGGTAGGTTCCCCTTATGAAAAATTTAGAACAACCCTTGTCAAATTTTCAAAGTCAAATAACTTTTGAACCAGATATTTTCTTTAGATAAAAATTATATTCTCAGAATGTGCTTGTCAATCTGTATATAATGATACTAAAATCAAGTTGTTATCACGATTTTTGAAATTTCGAAAAGTTTGGTGATCCTGTTGTGCCTCGCGCTTAATTATGCTGTGTCGTGTGATATCGTTATTGACGAACTGCCGCGTTGGTGGATCCTTAACCATGTATTTCTGTGATAGTATTCTGCTAATAAAAGCCCTGCTTACTACCAGCAAGGGGCGGAACTCAGATTGAACTTAATGGATTGCGCTTAATTATGCAGCGTTGTGTGATATTGTTATTGACGAACTGCCTCGTTGACAAATTCACATAAAATTATCCCTAGAGTTGTCTCCTACACTTGACAATCATAAGAACAATAGCACGTCGCGACAAACGTTACCCGTAACCATGTTGTAACAACTGTGAATTTCAAATGTACGATGGGGGATTACATTCTGAGTTGCAGCAGTAATGCAAATAAATTTTTCAGGTGTAGAAAGGTACAGTCATGCCTCTGATAGATTATCTAATTCACTGCGACCGATTATTTAAGTAATCAGAAGGATGTTAATATCAGTGGTCGTTGGTTTATAACTGATGTTAATTAAATGAGATAAAATAATTTTATACAGTATAAAAGTTCCCAGTGGCATACCCATGATTGTAAAAATGCATGAAGTAAAATTCGATTCAGGTACGAAATGCTGTCATATCTGTTATAAAAGCTCAATAATATATCTGGGATAGCATTGCTGGCGTGTATACATGGGGCAATTGGTTGTCAGGGATCATTTAAAATAACAGGTTTCATAATTCATAATCCGATCAGGGACACCATCAAGCGTAATACCTTGAAAAAAAAACTTGTCAGGTATATCCATGCTAACAACTGAGAATGGGTTTTACTTAAGTCAGGGATGATGTAATTAGCATTTCTGCATATTAAGATTTATTTTCAAGGATACCCCTAATACGACTTTGCATAAATCATCTAATAGACTGGGATATCCCTTGAGGTATTAATTTTGGAAATAAATTATTGTCAGGGATATCCATGATGGCTCCTTTGCATAAGTATGTATCGAAATAGGGATACCCCTACTCTAATTCTTTGTTCAAAAATTTGCATGCTAGGCGTATCCCTACCTGTGTAGGGTCATAAATATTAATATTACAGGGTAGCTCATGGATAAACCCAGGCAAAAAGTATGAACTTATGAACGTAATCCCAATTTATGAAATATTTGAATACAACTTTCTATCAGGGATACCCCTACAATTAAGTTATTATATTCTCAAATTTCAATCATGGATATCCCTGAGACATGATTGACATAAAAGATTACAGAAACAGGGGTATCCATGGTTATATTTATGAGTTGATTACATTAATGTTTGCATAATTCGAAAATGAATTTATATAAAATTTCATAATGTGTCTGGGGTACCCATGTTATTATATTAACCGAATAAAATATGTTGCCATGGATACCAATTTAACCAAAGGCTGAAGTTGCCATGGTTACAATAGTACAAAACTATGCATTTCATATAAATTATGTCTGCACAATTAATATCATTAATATTATGCAGGAATGATTGTGAATGCTAAACGAATTTTAATATATCCAATTTCATATTTGCATAAATATTTTTCGGTAAAATTTTAAATAGTAGATAATTTGTATTTATTTCTATTTATACATTTTAAAAACGTTTAAATATTATAATTTTAGCTTACACTTCGCCGTTTTATTCGATTACAAATCACGTTGTTATTTTTATACACAATTCAATTACTCTCTACACTTTTACTTGTTAGTTTCACAATGTTCAGATAATTGGTTTTACGTTTTGAAAAGCTTCGCTTTTACGTCGGTATGGCAAACTTAAAAGTCATTGGGAGAAATCATTACGAATGTCCTTATAGAGTCCGAGACTTGGTGAAGTTGGATTGTGTGTCCTCCTGGAGGTGGTTCTGGGTATAGTTGAGGCGCCAATGGTATCCAGTCAGGTCCGTTAAGAAATTTGTTCTAAGTTCCTACACATAAGCTGTTAGTGATACGTTTCTCTGTAAGTTTTCAAATGCATGTAGCTAATGACTTCTCAATCACGATGACCATGATATCTGTCATAATTCCTGACTGAGAAGTTTCCTTTTCGATGGAAATGCAACTGTTGTCTCTGAGGAGATCTTTTGGTAACGGTTTAAAACGTGATCTTAAGTTGTCGAAGTTGGATGTAATTTTTAAGTGACGAATGTGTCCTAGGAAAGTGATAGCAATTGCTTTCTAAACAGGATGGATTGAATTAGATCTTTTCTCTATACTTCTCAAACTTATCAATTTTCTGTCGCTTTTTAATTGATGCATCGGCTGTTGCCAGTTGTCGTCTTTCTTAATTTTTTTTTTGAGCAGTTGAGTAAAATCATCTTGGAAATCTGTTCAGACTCGTCGGCATTTCGAATAAAATTCTTCTGACGCTCGTTAATGGCTGTTTTGGTGCTCGACTTGAAACGTACCTGGTGATATTATTATAGTCTGTTCAAAAAACTATAGACTGATGAATGTCATTGGATCGATTAAAATGATGTCTGATATTTTAAGCAGCGGTGTATTCGATTCTAAAGCTTGTTAATAGAGTGTAATCTAATTTTTGGATTCGTATCTGGGCAAATGTGAAAAATTGTTCGTTGGCGTAATTTATTGGTTTGCGAAAATGCTGGTGCCAATATTTAACGGCATCGTAACTGGTAATTCTGAGATGGTTAAAATGACTTCTGGAAGCTATTCTGAGACGTACCTGAGCGTTATGACAGTATGATGGGCAGGTACGACCTAATTCTGTCAGTGAAGCATTTTTTTTTTTTTTTTTTTTTTTCCATTTACATCCTTTATTAGTCTAAGACTATGTAGGATGTGCATCTAAGATACATTTATAATTTCCTTGCTTGAATATAAAAACCCATATATACCATTCTAATGAACCCTGGAGTAACAATGACTCAATGAAATAACTGCATATAATACCTGCATAGAATAATAACCCTTAAATAAAGAAATATTTGCTTAGCCCAAACAATTTATTTAAATCTTCCAATTTATCTTTCAATCAGCTGTCCTCTTTTGCCTCACCCTTCTTATTCCTGGTCACTATACCACCTCCTTGTTGAGATTTTTGTCTTTATGATAAATTCAGTAGTTGCCTCTAATCCTTTACTAGTGTGTAGAAGTAAAGGCATTGTCAATCTGATTCCCTTAAATCTTTCTTTCATATCTTTTCTTTCTCTAGAGTACCTACTACATTGGAGTAATAAGTGCCTTGGTGTCTGCTTAGCTCCACAACTGCAGAGTTCATTTGTTGTTCTCCCTATTCTTTTAAAATAAGCATTAAAGTATCCATGCCCAAGTTTGAGTTGATAAAAAGCTGAGCTAATCTGCTTTTTAATACCCCTTCCTAACCAAGGTGTCTTCCTAAGGATCCAATTATATTGCTTGGAGTACGTTGAGGAATGCCCTGTCTGTGGCTGACTGTAGGCATCTAAAACATTCTGCCATTCTTCTATTTTGAGTATTTCTATTTCTTTTTTAATTCTGCTGTATGTAAGTGGTATCAATGTTTCATTTTCTTGTTCAAAGAATGACGCTTCTTTGGCTAATTTGTCTGCTGTGTCATTTCCATAAATATCCAGATGAGCTGGAACCCATTCTAGAGTAATTTTAATCTTTTTCTCTGCAAGTTTTTCTGCTGCAATCATAGCCCTCCTTATCCATGACTGGCCAGGTTTATCATCAGCTGACTTCAGTCTTTGAAGTGCAGCTTGACTGTCAGAATAAATAACTATGTGCTCTTCACTTTCTTGCTGTTGAGCCACATCTTCTAGAGCCAGAGTAATAGCTTCTAACTCTCCATCAAATACTGTACAGTCTGGTCCAATGTTTTTCTGGTAGAGTATTTTTCTAAGTTATTCTCTATTTTGAGGCAAGCAATTCCAACTCCTTTTCCTTCTTGGCTCCAGGAGGCGTCAGTATAAAAAATTGCCTGGTTTAGGCACCATGAATCTTGAAGCTTGGTTTTATGATGTTTGGCTTGCTCTTCCTTGCTAAGTCCTGAAATAATAACTTGATAGGGTAATTTCCTTTTCCAGGGGGGGTAGAAGTTAGAGATTATTTTCTCCCTATGGCTTAGGTCTAGTTTCTTTGGTAGAGAATCTTGAACTTTTTCAATTTGTAGAGTTTCTCTAATTAGATCTTCTTTTTCTGGGTCCACAAAGTTAAGCTCTTGATTTAAGGCCTTTGTTAGTGGATGGTTCCTAGAAAGAGCCAGTATTCTTATAGCATATTTCCGCCTATTTTGCTTCAATCTAATTGCTGGTGGACATAAGCAGGCTTCAACTTCCATTGGCATTATTGGAGAAGTTTTAAAGCAGCCTAAGATCTTTCTCACTGCTATATTTTGGAGTCCTTGTAGCTTTTCTAGGAAATGTTTCTGGCCCCTCCACCATACCTGGCTTGCATAGTCAGATACGCTTATTACACAAGCTAAATAGAGCTGCCTCATAGCTATGTGGCTTAGGCCCCTTTCCGTGTTGGTTAATCTTGCCATCCTCTGGAAGGCTTCTTTTGCTTGTGCCACCCTAGTATCAACATGATACTTAAAGGATAAGGCTTGGTCAAACCAGATTCCTAACCATTTGACCATGCTTTTTGGAGAGACTACAGAACCATTTGGGAGGGTCAGACTGTAATCCCGGCTTGCTTTTGAGTTCTCATAATGGATGAGATCAGTCTTTTCCATATCAAATTCAACTGCAGAGTCCAGTCCTAATTCATGCAGCTTTTTTGCCTCCCTCTCTAAGATCTCTACATTCTTCTTTAAGCTTGTAGATGAAGCTGTTAGAGAAATATCATCAATGTATGACATAAAGGTGACAGAATTTGATGTAAACATTTCCCTTATATAAATCAAGAATAGTATTGGAGAGATGGGACTACCCTGAGGTATTCCAGTTTCAATATCTGTGAATTCTTCTGATTCTCCATCAAAGGCTAGTTTAAATTTTCTTTGACTTAGAAATGTTGATACCCAACTCAGCAGGCTAAGAGGTAGCTTAAGTCTGCTCATAATTCCTAGAAGTTGGTTCCTAGAGACATGGTCAAAGGCACCCTTGACATCTAGAAAGAGGGTGGAAGTCTTCCTTTTAGCTGCCTTTTCAGTCTGTATTTTATTGACTAGAAGTAGGCAAGCATCTACTGCTGACTTTTTTAATCTACCTCCTATCTGAGAGGGATCTAGAAGGTTAGTAGTCTCTGCTAAGTAGCCCAGCCTTACAGCACTAATCCTCTCTAGAGCTTTCCCAAGGCAATTTAGCAATGAGATAATTCTATAGGCTTTTGGCTGAGAATAGTCTGGCTTGCTTGGTTTTCTTAGCACTATTCCTGTAGCTTGTCTCCAACAGGCTGGCTGATATCCAAGGTTGAAATATAAGGAATAGATCTTGAAGAACCACTCCTTATTGGCTTTATATGCATGTTTGATAATTTCCCAATTAATTTGGTCTGGTCCAGGTGCTTTCCCCTTTGAAAGGTGACAGCAAGCCCTCTCTAGCTCTGATTGGGATAACTCTGGCCATTCCCACTTTCCTTCCTTATGAGATGCCCAGTCGAGAGGAACTGTCACTGGAGGATTTGGAAATAACTTTTGTCTTAGAGCTTCAGACTTTTCAGAAAATGTTGTCTTTAAGTTTCCATTGCTGTCTTGAATAGAAGGTAGTTTGCTAAATTGTTGATTCTTAGTAAAAGCCAAGGCTTTGTAGATAGTAGAGGGATCCTCTCCTTCCAGAAAAGCATTCCAATGATTTTTCTTAGCTGTCTTGATATCTTGGAAATATTGGTTTCTTGCATCTAGGTAGTTTCTTTTTTTCTGCATGTTTGCAGAGTCAGCATAGAGGAGTCTCTGGGTCCTCATCATTTTTTTCCTTCTCTCTTTAAGCTTCTCTGTCCACCATGGCTTTGGGTTAGGTCCTGATCTTTTCTTTGGTATAGATTTTTCTGCTGCTTGAAGTATAATCTGGGTCATTTCCTGGCCCATTTTGTCTAGTATTGATTGAACTCCTAAGATATTATAAATAATATCTTTAGTAGAAACTCTGGCTAGGTCTATAAATACTTCAGGCCTGAAAAATTCTGACTCCTGGAATAGTTCTTGACTAATCTTTTCAAACTTTGACCAGTCTGCCTTATCTGTCTTAAAACCCTGGGACAATGCTGTGTTTTGACCTGGGATATTGGCCTGTTTCAAGACTGTGAATAGAATTCCTTGATGGTCTGACCCTGTGTCAATTGTTTGCCAATCTTGGATTAATTTTTCTGTCTGGTTAGTTCCAAGGGTGAGGTCAATAACTGAAGGACAGCTCATATGTGGTCTATAAAAGGTTCCCACTCCAACAGTATTTACCACCACTAGACCTTGTTCTTCAAACCATAATTTTAAGCTATCTGCCTGAGTTGATTTAGGGTAGAAAGGATCCCAATCTGGGTGATGTTCATTGAAATCTCCCAATACTATGCTCTTTGTTGGAATTTTCATGCCTTCTTTAAACCTTTCAATTGTTGTAAGATTATTCTCTTGACATTGATTTTTTGATTATATATGTTAGTAAGAATAATATGATAGTCCTTGGTCTGGATATTCCTAGCTATCATATCTGCATCCTCAGGGAACCCTGGAATGCAGCTAACTTGAGGTTAAATTTTTCAATATATAAAACATGGTCCTAGGTCTTATTTTTGGATCTCTTAGGAGTGGAAATATTTGGATAAAGCTGGGGTGTGAAATTGACTTGACATCTTGATATGTATTTCCTTCTCTCAAATTTGGTGTCCATGGTTCTTGCACTGCCACTATTCCTACCCCTAGCTCTAATGCTAGTTGTAGGGTATTTTCTGTTGCCTGTATGCTTCTGTTCAAGTTAGATTGTAAAACTTTGAGTTGTCCTATCATAAAGACTCCTCTCTTTCAGTCCTAGTTTCTTGCTGCTCCTTTGCTACTCTTTCTTGAATAGCTTTTCGAAAGAGGCAGTCCTCCTTGTCAGCTGTGTGGGACCCTGAGCAGTTAGAGCACTTAGGAACTAGGTGAATGCATCTCTTTCCAATTACTTTGCATGTTGAACAGCAATGTTTTTGAGTAATATGTGGACCAGCACATAGCTGGCACTTAACTTCCCATCTGCATTGTTTTTCCAAATGTCCATATCCTTGGCACTTTGGACACTGGCTTGTAACAGGTGTGTTGACATACCTCTCAGCCATCAGTGATCTTCCTCCTATAATCAACCTCTGTCTAATTGCTTGTTTAGCCTCTGCTTCAGTTTCAAAAGCTACTACAATAGAGCCTGCTACTTGATTTTTTCTTCTTTCTTCTGAGGTTATCCAATATGGCATGCCTATAATCTTCATTCCATTATTAAAGACAGCAATTTCTTCACCAATGCTGCTCAAATCCTCCATTGATGCAAATTCAGTGGTTGGCACACCATGAATAACCACTTTGTGCCAGGGCTCATCTTTGATAGCAGTCACATGTGGTGCTAAGTTCCTCCAAATATCAACTTTCTCTAATAGAAAATCAGCTGAATATGCTTCTGTTGTTGTCAAGGCTATGTTTTCTTTTCTTGTACTAGAGACTATAGAAATCACTGGTCCCTGGACTCCACGTGATTTAAAAGCCTGATTGATCTTGTCTCTAACTTGTAAGGGGGAAAAGCTTTGTCTTGTAGTGTTGTCTTGAAGTAGAACAATTCTGTTTGACTTCTTCTGCTTTAGTGCTGTTTTCTTGTGCTTGACTTGAGTCCATTCCTTGTCTTGTCTAGCTCCTGGGGTAGCTATCTTACTCCAGAGTTTAGGAGTTGTACTAGATTGGCCTTGAGTATCTTGTTGGGATAGTGTATTGGTTGAGGTTTGGTTAGTTAAATTTACTTGCTGCTGCAAAATTCCTGTCTTGAGGGTAGGTCCTTGGCTGGCTGGGTTATTTCCTTTCCTTGCAGAAGTCTCCAGCATTTGAGCAGTGTTTTCTAGTCTTTGTAATTGTGCTGTTAAAACTGAGACATCCCTAGGTAGGTTGCCATCTTTCTCCATATATTCCCTGAAAATATTTAATAGATCAAGGATCTTTGTCTGTTTAGCTCTAGATTCTGCCATGTGTGCTGCCTTAATTAAAAAATCTCTGGCAGTAGCAATGCAATCATCAGAGCCATTGATAAGCTCTGTAACTTTGATTGTTCCTGGTCCAGTATGTTTCTTTGAAGCATTTTCTGAAAAGTTTACTTTTCTTTTTTGGCTAGTACCTGACATCTCTGGTTGTAACTTCCTTTTCACTTCTTCTGGGCTCATATATTGTGTTCTATCTCTCTCTTTGTTGAGGAGATCAGAGATGCCTTTGTTAGCCATATCCTGGTCAAATCCCTCAGATGATTCTCCATATTTGCCAGGAAATGGAAAAGCACCACTCTCCTCATAAAAATCTGCATCTTCCAGGTCATCTAAATGTTGAAATGTATCCAGGGCCATATGGTCTGGATTGTTAGATAGTGGATCTGGAGAATCAGACCTATCCATTTTTGTTTTATTTTTTATTTTTATTTTTATTTTTTTATTATATATGTATATTTTTTTTTTTTTATTAATATCTTATATTTTGGCTGATTTGATTTTTGTAGGAAAAAAATAAGAAAGAAAAAAAAACAAATCTTTGTGGTTTTTTTTTTTTTTTTTTTTTTTCAAAGTATTTGCTGACTATATGGTTGTAAAGTAAAATTTGAAATTATGATTTTGTGGGAAAAAAATTTTCTCGCTTAATGGCGGCCCGCAGAGACCAAGAGCGCAAAAGTTTCGCACACACCAATAATTCAAACTTTGATTCCTGATAACTCTTTCAAAATTTGTTGTATTCTGCTGAAAATTTTTCTGCTGAGAGAAAATATTTTCCACAAAGTGTAATGTCAATTTCAGCTTAAATAAGTAAGGTTTGGGGTGTTTGTTGTTGGAAGAGGTAGGTTCCCCTTATGAAAAATTTAGAACAACCCTTGTCAAATTTTCAAAGTCAAATAACTTTTGAACCAGATATTTTCTTTAGATAAAAATTATATTCTCAGAATGTGCTTGTCAATCTGTATATAATGATACTAAAATCAAGTTGTTATCACGATTTTTGAAATTTCGAAAAGTTTGGTGATCCTGAGGAGTTGTCTTCAGTGAAGCATTTTGTGTGAGGATATTTCTTACATTTGAAGCTATCGCTGGTGATTTCGGTTTCGGATCCTGTGGAGTTTCGTCAGCTTGATTTGACGACGTACCTGATTCAAAAACGATGTGATTTCTGTCGCAGCGACCTATTTTATTGTCAGAGTTGGAGAATAGAGTGGCTATCAATGGTCTGAGGCTTTCTGTACATTGTCAGCAATGAAAAATGGACGACGTACCTGCAATCGAAACTTTTACTGCTGCGACGATGACCTGTATGTTTGTCAGCGTATCAGAATGGAGCCATTTACTCACCTGAAGCCATATTCAAATCTCTATTACTGTGAAATTGTCAGCAATAAGCGTTGTAGACGACGTACCTGGTTCAAAAGCGATGAAATTTTGTCGCAGCGGCCTGTTAAATTGTTAGAATTCAAGAATATAGTTGCTGACACTTACCTGAAGCTTCCTGTTAATTGTCAGCGATAAAAAGTGGACGACGTACCTAAAATCGAATTTATTCCTGCTGCGACGACGACCTGTGGGTTTGTCAGCTTATCAAAAAGGTGCCGTTTACTCACCTGAAGCCATGTGTAATTCTTTATTCCTGTGAAATGGTCAGCGATGAGGATAGGACGACGTACCTGAATGTGGTGGCGGAATTTCGACGACGACGATTATGAATGTAAAAGAGAAAGAAGAATTGGATTGTGGGAGGCGATGAAAAATTTTCTTAGCGTGGTCCAGACGCTAGCGGCGACGAATGAGCATTCACGGATTCTCCCTTGGTATCCACATTTAGTCTGATGAGCTTTAGTCAGCCGGAAAAACACTCCGTGGGCCAATGGAACAGCTTCATTCTATCTAGCGCGCGCACTTTCTCGTGGTATCCACATTTAGCCCTCTGAGCTGAGTCAGCCCTCCGACGCTCTGCGAGCCAATCATTACTGCCGATTTCGGGCGGTCAGCCGAAATGACGTCGCCCCTCGCTTGCCCGACCGACCACCGGCCTCCCCCCTCTCCCCCAGCCAATCAGCGATGCGCAAAACTAAAAATTGGTATCCACAAATGCTGTAATATTATATAGACTAGGTCCTGGCCCTGCGGCCCTGCGCTTCGCTCCGGGGCAGGGTTCCTCGCGTTGCTTCGGAAGTGAGTGGATGATTCGTTGACTTGTGATGCAGTTAGATCGAGTTAGTCTGTTGAGGTTTACAGGTCTTTGTCACATGAAGCGCAGGCAGGTAGTTAGATTTTAGATAATACGATATCTTTTCTTCTCATGAAAGGGGACGTGTTTAGTGTAATGAGTAACGGTTGTTAGTATGATTCACATAAAGTGGGAGGGAAAAGCTTGATATGTTAAGCTGCGTTAGTCGGCATTTTTCACATGCAGTAATAGTGAAGATTTTGCCTCTTGTACAGTCTGATGAGGAGCGTGGAGTATGTGGCTTCCATCTGGTACTTGGAAAGGCATGTAAATATTGAGTCAAACCTTGACAACAGTTAGTTTGTACTTAAGATGGAGAATGGCAAAGATTAATCTTAAGGATCTATTCGAAAACGTGTAGATGAGAAATGAGTTAGTTGATCTCATCACTTAAAGATGTCTATTGAAGAGCATGGCTTCAGCACATGTATAATTATCTTCGCAAGAGCAGTTAGTTGTTCTTGAATAAAGGCATGAAGCAATTCATCATGTTAACGACGAATTTTAATCAGTTTACGTGAAGCAGAACGAAGATAATCATTCCAGATTACGGTTTACTTGATTCACATGAATTGGAAATGATGATTTTGCCTGTATCAAAGCCAGATGAGAAGTGTGTAGTTGCTAACTTCTCTCTGTACCTTGAAAAGAGGCGTATAATTGTTTGGGCCAACCTTATGTGGAAATTGGAATGTTTTCAGTATAATGGCAGATGAGTATGTTCTGCCAAATTCCAGATGATTTATTGGTCAGGGAATTATTAGTCTTTCTCCATAATAGGAGTTGTCGTGGACTACGCAACGACGGATCATGTTGCATAATGTTGAAGGGCTATGTGTTTTCCTAAAAGGTATTGTAAGCGGGAATTGGAAAGGATATGTCAAGGGCTTCTGTGTAGAATGTAGACCCATAGTGTCTGTCGAGTTGAAATAGAGCCTTAATCTCTAGGATTAACTGAAAAGGGTCATAGCTTTAGATCCTTGATGTTGATGGAGAATTATGATAGGTAGGGTCGAGTACACAATATGCATATGTAGTATAAGGACCTTGCACTGAAGGAATGTGATTTCAGACATGTTCAAATCGTGAAGAGTCTGTGGGATTCACGACGATATAGCAACAGTAGCTGAGTTTGTAGCGTATGCCTTCAGCAGGAGTGTAATAACATAGCCTTCTTAAAGACAATGGTGGCACATGTTAGGTGAATGGTAGATGTGGTGGATGAGATTCTTCTTGACCCCTGATGATTCTATTCTGTTTATTATGGCATTTTTTGTTCATATATAATTTTATTTGCGTCCGATAAAGTCTCTTGTATCAAATGTCTGAGGTATTGATTCCAGTTGCGTACACAGCTACTGCATGTAGGATGGTAGAATACTCGTTGTGTTTTATAGTTTTTGATGGATTATCTCTTTTCTTTAGGAGTGTTTTTTTGCAGCGTCTGTGGGCTGTCTTTGTAGCCTTAACTTTCTTGTCTTTACATGTGAATAGTAGGTCTTCATTTTTGTCTCATACGCGTAGCCAGCGGAGCATATGCTATATGCATAGACAGAAAACAGTTGTCTTGAGATTGTCGTTACATGTTTGACTAACATGAAGGGTGTGTGGTGTACTGTCAATAAATTTGTTAGTTAAGTATTTTAATCGGAGTTTAAACCAACCTGATGATGGGTCAACATTTATGGTGAAACCATTTGTTATTAAAAGTGTTTGTGAAATGTTGTAAATGATGTAGTCGATGTAGTGGGATGAAGAGAAACATTTATAGTTTGTGCGGGTGGGGACTTGCTAGTGTCAAAAATAAGTGATACGCTAACAATACATAATATAATCAAATAGTACAAAAAAAAAAGATATTAATAAAATGACGTAGCTGTTTATATGAATAACATTTTTTTTTAAAAAAATAAAATATGGTACATTTTCAGTAGTATCATGTGTAGGATATTACTTGCTAAGTGGCAACCAATTAGCAGTTATTTAAAGACTATGAACCACAATATAACCCCAATGATTGCGCTGGCAGAATAGCGCAACTATGACCTAACCATCTAATTTTACAATAAACATTTGATCTGTATCTTAAAGATATCCATATATTGGGCAATTAACTCGCGTCGTATTGAGCATTCAAAGTGTTGCCCTCGTAGCTACAAAAACCACAAACTACATGTTCAGAATGGCAGGCGTAATGGAACAACACTGCATCATGAAAATTAATTATCGAATCTTAGCTTTGTATACCTGTAAACAGAAGAAGTCCTCTTAGCTAATAGTGGGTCCCAGTAGAATTACTGAAGAGATACATAGAAATTTTACAGTTTATATTTGAAATAATTACTCCTGCACGCAAAATTATCTGTAAAGGAAAGGGTTGCCAATGTAAGAACCCAAGTTATCATGAATCTTATCAACATTTATATCGGGACCCACTGTGACTAAAGAGGGGTTCTACTTTATATTAAAATGATGAGTACGGTGCGGTTCCTACTCTACCAGGTGGCGTTTGATTAGTACCATCACTCTGTAGAAGTCTTACACATATTTCATTCTACAATCGGGTTTTTGTATTGACTTTACTTGAAATATTTTCTCAGTGTCATAGAATTACGGAATCAAATTGCAGAATACGGGTGATCGCGAGTTCAATGTAATTTAAATTAAAGACCGTAACGCCAACTGAAATTTAAGAGGCTGCATCTATTTAAGCTCGGACTTAACCTCTGATAACTACGGTAATCCAACCACTCCAACTGATAATGCGACGATCAGGAGACACCTACGGACTGACGCGGCAAGAGGACAACTGCTCCATTGGGTGCATGCTGTGGTGCAGGACCGGAAGACTACCTCTAAAACTTGTTAGTACCAGTTATCAAATCATGATTTATCGACATACCACATGTAGATTACATATTGAGCCTAAAAGGAATGTAAACCATACATATAGATGAGTAGTCTTCAAGGCGGGTTCGCTTCGGGGATCGGGATCTGGGTTTGCGGCTTATACAACGTTAGTTAAATTCGCAAAGTACAGTCTACGGACATACCTGATGTCGGCTGTAATTTATCTTGTAACCGAAATCAGCCCGGGCGGGGGACGGCGGGATGGCGCTCAACGGATGGGACGGATCTAAGAAGACCTATTAGACCACGTTAGTAATAGTTCTCCAAATATAACTTTTTAGAATTGGCAAACTCACTGGGAACGGATTGAACATATCTTATGCTACTGGATTTCCGTCAAGACATCCGTGTAGACGACGTTCTGGGTTCGACCTCTGTTCTCGGCAGGTAGGAGAACGCTCAAGCCTTCGACGCGGGAAGTTCGCGAAACACCGACGTAGAGTTGACCGTGGGTGAAAACCGGCGTCCGCAAATCCAGCCCTACGGTGTGGAACGATTGACCTTGTGACTTGTTGATGGTCATCGCAAAGCACAACCGGACCGGGAATTGCTTCCGCTTTAGTTTTATTCCCAAACTGTGGTCATCGGAGGTTAACTCGATACGGGGAAGAACGCGTTTTTGACCGTCCCTATCGCCACCAAGAATTCGTGCCTCAATGCAGTGCCTCTTGAGATTGGTCACCACCATGCGGGTTCTATTGCACAGCCCTTCAGCTGGTGCAAGGTTCCGTAGGACCATGATGGGAGCGCCAATCTTTAGAGACAGCTGAGACGGCGGTAGCGAAGGGAGGTCGATGTTCCGCAAAACCTCCGCAGGAAACTCGTCGAGACCCGTTCCGGCAACGTCGGCATCCGTGACGTGAGTGTCGGTTGACTGGTACACCCGGAATTGCCCTGGTAGTCGTCCCAGAATTGTCCCGTTCAATTCCGTCACTGTGGTGTTTAGAGTTGACAGTAAACAACGACCACTAAACACAGTCGGATCCGTCCCAGCTCGCACCTTCAGCTCTTGCGGATAGATACGATCGATAAGGTTGGAAACATCAGTTGGCTGATGAACGTACCTTGGAATCTCAACTTCGTAACATTTAGATTCGGAGTACGGGATGTTTCCAACCCAATCCACAAATTCCGCGCCATGAACCCCCTCCCGGACTCTCATATTGATCCTGAGTGAGAGCCGCTTCAACCGTCCCCAAACAAACAACTTCTGTAAACACGCCCCAACGATATCAGCGCGAGTGCCGTTTGAAACCACAGGAAGGATTTGTGCAAAATCTCCGCCGAGAATGACCGGAACCCCCCCGAACAACATCACCCGACGTATCCCTCAGATCCACCAACAGCCGGTGCACTACCTCGAAGCAGTACTTGTTCTGCATCGTCACTTCATCCCAGATGATCAATCCGACGTTCCGGAGTTGCGAGGCCAGCATGCTTTGTTTTTCAATGCCACTTACTGACCCCTCGTCCAAATTGATCGGGATTTTGAACTGAGAGTGTGACGTGCGCCCCTCGGGAAGTAGGAGAGCTGCGATTCCCGTCGACGCCACGCAGAGAACAGTCTTCCCCTGACCACGGTAGTAATAGCAGAGTGTTTGGTAGAGAAAGGTTTTCCCAGTCCCTCCTTGACCCTGCAAATAAAAATGCGCCATTTGTGGATCCGTGACGATGGCTGTAGTGATCTCCAGAAAGGCAGCTTTTTGGTCGTCATTTAGCTGGGCACGCATTCCTTCCGCGCGAGCACAAAGATCTTCTCTCTGGACTCTTGCAGACCACTCCACATGGCTCCGGCTCCAATCCCAAACGTTCATCGGCAAACCATGGTCTGCCAGAGACTGCTGTTGATCCGCCAGCCCAGCCGCAAGCAGAAAAAGACCGTAATCATACTAAGGATCGACCAAGTCCAGCGGATAACCGGTCACCTCCCGAAGCTTATGCGCTAGGTCATCGCAGATGTGGTGTTTATATCTATCCCAAACAGCCAACGGATCTGCAATTTCCCTTTGTCGGAGCCCAGACAAGAAGAGCGTCCGAAGTCCATTACTGGTGGCAAAGACGACTGCTTCATTGAAACACCCGAACCACTCCTGGTCATTCTGAGCCAAGCCGCGAGCAATGCAGGCTGCATGGTAGGACTCGTAGGTGACGCCTTCGAATTCGTACAATTCGGCGAACGACCTGACTTTGCGGACAACGGTGAGTAACAGTCGCAGGTAAAATTTCTCCCCCGCAACTGGACTGCAGTGGTACATCCGTCCGATCCGATTGTCGCCGCGCTTCCGAAAGGTCCACTCCTTCAAGTTGTCGTACCACACGCAGTGAGCCGGCATCTCAGAATATAGCCAGTCTCCAGCTGTCGGATGATCCACGTTAAACTTGAAATAACCCATCAACGTGCTCCGGGTAGACTCCATTCGCTCAGCAAGTTGGGACGCCGTCAAGTTGTCGGGAAAGTAGACTGTTTGTTGTCCCTGGAGATGCACCTGCAGGTGTTGCACAGGTGGGAATTCTTGGTGGGTCGGGAACTCAAACAGTCGCCAGACAGCCTCGGGAGGACTGACGTACCGTGCTTGGACGTACCGGGTGATTTCGTCACTCGTATTTGCGATCGCTAAGGTCGTGCGATCAGCGCCTTTGTAAACGTACTTGTGGATGTACTTTACAGCCTGCACTGACCCACAAACCTCGACATTGATGTGCGACTGATATTTGTTGAGCAAATACGGGTTATAAGGTACCACCCAGCGATTGTCCATAGTCACGGCCCGGCCATTTTTCTGCACGGTGAAGGTGCCTCAATGAACTATCAGCCTGAATTCAAGGTAATGTAGAGTAAAAAAGAAAACGTACCTGTGTCTCGTCGCATATAGAGGGGATAACGGTCTTCGGTAATGGTAGTTTCCTCGTTAAAGGTCTTCGGAAACCGCTTCTAACACCTAAGTGGGCTGCTTGGAGTTTTCCGGGTCATGCACGGGCAAGTTGGAAATTCATCTCCACAGGGTCCGTGAAGCATATGAGTTAGTACTAACTCACATAACCTACCCGACGGATCCGCGGCATCATCCGGAATTTCGGCACACACGATCTCGTTAACCTTGGCAGCGGTTAGGTAGCTCCTTGCATCCTTCAGGAACAACAAAAGATGCAGGTGAGGCAAGCCGCGCTTCTGGTACTCGATCGTATATACGTGCCCTTGGTGCGTACCGAAAACCCCTTGACGGATGTCAGCCAGAAGCTGCTTGACCTTCAAGCGAAACACGCAAGCAATTATATCCGGGCGATCCGTGGGTTGCTGGCCGTCTTTCAGCTCTGCCCTGACTTCTGGCCAGTTCGGGTTGGCCGTGAAGGTGATAAATAGAGTTGGCCGACCGAAAAAGCGCACAATCGCCATCGAATCCTGGAAAAGTTGCTGCATGAATCGATCCCCACCGACAAAGGAAGATGGGAGCACACAACGCCGACCAACCTAACGTCCATTAATTTCCGATTGATCTGCGCGGATCAAAGCATCGGAGAGCCCGTTGTACACTGCGGCCCTAATCTTCGGCTGGTTGTTCCGAACCCAATCGAGGCGAGTCGTTTGGCAGGCGACATACGTATCGACAACGTATTGCTGGAAGAGCTGCCCGGCCAGAAACAGAAGAGAGACTTCACCGACCCGTTCATGAAGCCGGAATCGGTAAAAGGGTTGCTGCTCCAGGCGTAAATTTTGCCGATTCTGGTGGTCGTTGAGTAGCCGTAAATCCCAGTGCCACCCTGGCTCACCGTACGGAAACAAAAGAACATAATGCAAAGGCATATATGCACTATTTGTAACTGGCACTCGATGCAATTTGCGACCATGTTGGCCTGGCTCACGCACTGCAAGGATTACATCCCGATAACTCGCACGATCACATCCATCCGGAATGATGGCAGCCACTTTGCCCGTAACTGGCAAATTTTCCCGACGACGATCAGCTCCAGCTTGGACCACTAAGTTCATTTGTGGACCTAGGACCATCCGAAAGTTGCCTTCTTGAACCCGCAGGCGCTCGCGTGCTGTCTGGTAAATCCGAATCAACGGATTGACTTCCATCATCATCGTGTGGAGGTCACAGAGGATCGTCGAGTCGAGTTGAGGGTCCCGTTCTCGTCGTATGTCTGCCGCATACTCAGGATCGTGGAAGAACAACTGCGCAAAGGCTGGCGTTTCGTGTGGGCCGGGTTCCAATGGCCCCTGTAGATGGTACAACTCACCGTGAGCTGTGAATGTCGTGAGCCCACGGCGTAAGTCCACTCGATCTTCTCTCCCAGTATTAACGGACGTGAACGCCAAGGCAGAGTTGTAACTGCGGATCCTGCTCCGAAAGCTAGCCGCACGTGGGTCCTGGCCAATGAAAAGGTCATACAGCATCTGTGGGGGATGCTGCAGAAGCGGTAAGGACACTTTTCCTTTCTTACAGCAAAGCTCAAAATCACCACTTGCGACTTTTTCTTGAGCAAAGTGGAGAGCTTGGCAATGTCTACAGACAATTTCCATCCGACCAACATCGTGTGAAGGTACCGCTCGAAAGACGGACCTGAAGGCCTTGGGCGCTCGCACCGCTGGTGCAGGTTCTGGCGACGGAGACAGAGCAGGAAGTAGAGCAATCTGCGCAGGAAGTTCATTGGCAGGTTGTTGTAGGAAAGGTTCGACGATTGACGGAGGAGGTGGAGGTATAAATGTCGTCGGGAGTGCTATATCGGCAACAGGTGCATGTGGTAGTGCGACGACGGGGGGTGGATTGGCAGCTGCAGCTGCAGCCCGGGCAGCTTCCATTTGAGCCCTTGTCCGCCGCGGACGCCTAGCAGGTTGTGCATCGCCCGTAAGACTGGCATCTTCAGAATTGCGTGTCTGAGGCACTGCTGCGTCTGCTTCTGTCACAGTCCGACGTAAGGCCTGGGTCTTCTCCCAAAATACGTTAGATATTAATCCCGAAAAAAAAGTATGAATAGACTTACCCGATGCAGATTACACGTTTTGTATCTAAGTCCAGAGGGTTTTATTGAAAACTCTGCGACGGGTCGATGCCGTCTGCATTTGGAGCAATAAGACTCGAGGGAATCCATTCCGAAAATTTCCGACTGGTATAATTCCTAATAACAGGTCAGTAAAAGGTTCTTTGTGGCAATTTACAAACGTACCTAATGTAGATTGTATCCTTGTCACAATTACTCGATGATTGCTACTGGAGCAGTACTCAACAATCATAGTATCTTCTGAGGGTTTGATACAGGTTTATTCCCTTGTGTTTTACTAGGTATATGATGGGGTACGTACAATTGCGCAGAGTTACTAAAAGGATTCAGATGCTTGAGTAGGGCAGGCAATTGCGCGTATGGCAGGAATGTAAGATTGAATTAAAAGATGATAAGAAAATGATGATCAAAATATTTACAATGTGGCAGACTTCAGCCTATTTATACCAAGAATATGTCTGTGTGTGACCAGATCAAATGCAGCAAACACAGATATTCTTTGTGTGCCGAACATTGCTTAACTTATCCAAACACTCCAGCCCGACTGCAGCCGCATCGGCTCTTCCGTGACCCCAGCGTACTCTGCCGTGTACCGCTCCGTCTAAGCTCCTGCTGCCGGAACGAGCACGTTCACCGAAGCTCGGCATAACACTCCCTCTGTCGGTAACGACTATTTCTCAGCTTCTCAGTGAATTTCCACAGGTGACTTGACCTTTGTCAGTGCGTCAGCAAGCTGAAGATTTGATGGGACAAAGGTGACAGTTATCTTCCTATTTTGATGCTGCTCGCGGCAGTAGGAGTTCCTGAGCGCTATATGCTTAGACCGCTTATGATTGTCAGTGGTTTTTGATCAGTGAGATTGCTGATTGGTTGTCGACGTGAAGGTTGGTACATGCTGCCCCATTAATGCGGTTAGTGATACCTAGTTCTTGAATGAGTGACTTGACCCATTGGAGCTGGCGGCAGGTTTCAGTAGCTGCCAAGTATTCTGCCTCAGTGGTGGACAGGACCACCTCCCGTTGCAGATGTGATTTCCAGCTGATAGGACCTGATGATAATCTGATTAGCATTCCAGATGTCGATCGGCTGGTTGATGGGTCGGCTGCAAAGTCTGCGTCCGAATATGCTTCGAGAGTTGCTTGATGGTTGTTTCGAGTGAATTCTATACCTTGGTCAGGGTCCTTCGCAATATACCGGAGTACTTGACGTGCGGCTTGCATGTGTTCGTTCGATGGGTTGACCAGGAATCTTGCGAGATGGTTTACCGTGAATGCAATGTCTGGTCTCGTGTTGTTTGAGAGATACTGTAGTCCTCCAATGCATGAGTTGTACTCTGTCTTTTCATGCGGAAGGCACGTCACGTTGTTTGGTTCCATCATGCGTTCCAATGGCGTGTTTGCTGACTTGCAGTCTGAGAGACCGTGTCTGTTGAGAAGAGTGCGTGCGTATTGTCCTTGAGAGAGCTTCAGAACCGTAGTTGATGGGTGGCTGATCTCTATGCCAAGGAACAGATCAGTGCTGACAGTCTTGAGGTTATATTTACGATATAATGCACTCATTAGTTGGTCTATTTTTGACTGATGTGGACTCACTACTTGAAAGTCGTCAACATGCATCAGTACAAAAAGATCCTTTTCACTGTTAGTGTAGAGACAAATGTCAGATGTGGTGGGAAATAAACCCAGCTGGGCAAGTGTTGACTTAGCATCATCATACCATAAAGCCGCTGCTTGCTTGAGTCCATAAAGGCCTTTGCAGAGTCGGATGACATAGCCATCTTTCTCGTATCCTTTTGGAAGTTCCATAAACAAGTCTATTTTAAGGTCAGGGTTAAGAAATGCAGTTGGTACGTCACCTTGTTTTCTGTGCCAGCCTAGTTGGTGTGCAAGAACGAGAATGATTCGTCCTGTTTCAGGTCTAGGTGTGGGTGCGAAGGTTTCATGGTAGTCAATGCCTTGTCGCTGAGTAAAGCCCTTAGCTGTGCAGCGAGCCTTATATTTTTCTATGTCGCCGTTTGCGAGAAACTTCTTTTTAAATACCCACTTGCATTTCATGGGCTTGCGGCCTTTGGGTAGTTGCGAGTGTGGGATTATCCGTATGGCTCCCTTCTGCTTCAGAGATTGGAATTCTTCTTCAGCTGCTCTTTTCCAATGTGGGGCTTCTGGGCTGGACATTGCTTCGTCCCATGTTTGTGGGTCAGTTGATGCTTGTGCAGTCATGCCATGGTGTAGTCGATAATAGTCAACACGCTTGACTGCTCTACCGCGTTGTGACCTAGTAATTCCGTCTTCTGGTGAGTGAGGACGCTTGGTACCAGCCACTGGTTGTACTGGATCCCATCCAGTCATGACGTGGTCAAGATGTTCATCCTGCTCAGTTGATTCTGCTTCATTGTCCGAAATTTCCACAGCGGGTATCTCCCTCTGATCCGCAAGTTGGTGGCTTGGCCTTGAAACGACTTGCAGATCTGTTGAATGCGAAGGAAAATTATCAGATTCTGGCAAATTAGGGACAGTATGAATATCGTGTGAATCTGATTGATGGTTGATGATAGAGTTTGGTGGATGTGAGTCATGTGAGTCATATGACTCTACAGATTCCATGGTGACTGTGGGGTGGTGAGGTGTAGACGGCGGATGCTCCCTCTGATTTTCTGCAGTGAATTGATGGGGTGCCGATGGTTGTGAAGTAGGTTGAGGCCGTGATGGTGTGTTGTTGCTCGTATGGTCATGCGATGGATATGGCGGCTGGGTCGATGGTGGCTCCGAGAAGATGGAACTGAGATTTGCCCAGTAGCTGGTAGTATGCTGGCGTTCTATAGAGTTTAGTTCATCGCCAAAAACTGTGTCTTCGTTAAAGGATGCGTGAGGGGTAATGCTTTCAGACCATTTCCACCCTTGCGCTGATGTCCAATGGGGGTGATAGATAAGAAAGTTTTTGTTAGTATTCTTTTGAAATCCTACAAACCAGCCCATTTCTGCCCTTGGCTCGAATTTGCCTGGTTTAGGGTCAATGAGTTTATATGCACGACAACCAAAGCGTGGAAGGTTGGTAAAATCAATTTGGTCTGAGTGAGGCTGCTTCAAACCTTTGAGAAAGTCTATTAACGGCACCGATTTTGTGCGGAGGCAATATAGACGATCAGTGATGAAGCATGCGTGTTCGACCGCCCACGGCCAGTAACATGCAGGCATTCGTGCATCTATGAGCATAGATCTTGCTCTTCTCAGAATGACCTTGTTGGATGCTTCAGATGTCCCGTTTTGTTCAGGCGTATAAGGTGCGGAGACGTCTGTCCTAATCCCGTGTTGTTCACAGTAGGATTTTATGCGGAAGAATTCGGAGCCCCCGTCTCTAAAAATAGTGCGGACTCTTTTGCCGTACTGATGATGTTGATGCTTGACCCATTTTACTAACTGGGGTGCAATTTGGTCTTTGGTGCACGTGGAAATGGCCCATCTCATACGTGATTTTGCGTCGGTAATGATAACAGCGTACTGTTGCCCATTACATGCCGTGGTTAGTTTTCCAACAGTGTCGATGAAGACCTGCATCAAGGGGATCAAATGGTGTAGGCCTCGGTTCTCGTGAGACATACCGTTGTGCTTTGCTGAGGTGACAGGTCTCACAAGTAGATAATTCACTTGTGTTTAATCCTTCCATGCCTTTAGAGCATTGTGCTGTTTTCTTTAGAATCTTCTGCCCGGTGTGACCTAATCTCTGATGCCATCTCTGTGCACTGGAAGTGTTGGAGACTCTGGCCACTCCTGGGGCTGCTATAAGTGGTTGATCATGATGACTAGGCAGGGAGTGGATATAATACACATCATTCTTCCTAATTAATCTGGCTATTGGTATACACTGGCCTTGTGGAGTTCTTCTTGCAAGTGTTGTCATATTATTGTCAGGCGTTATAGAGCCCAATCTTTGGAGTCTTCCGGCCGATATGATTATACAGGAGGAATTGGGGGAATATAAACAGTCATGGAGATCAAGGGTAGTACTACCAATGACGATGCGTGCGGTACCTTGTCTTGTGAGTGATGTTTTTCCTACTGCTTGGTCAAACTTGATGGGCTTATGCCTGGTAAATATGTCACGGAACATGGATTCACATGGGACAAAGTGGTGCGATGCACCGGTATCATAGATAGCAAAGCGTGTATTGGATGAGGAGGATGCGGAGGCAGCTACTGCTACTCCGTCCTCAGACTCACTATCACTATCAATACAGGGATTGGCGACAGAGATAACGTTAGACTTCCCCTTCCCTTTGCCTTTGCCAATAGCTTTCCGAGCTAAATATTGCTCACCAACTGGTCCGACAGCCAATTCGGGATGTTGTTTAAAACACTCTCTATTGAGGTGTCTATGCTTACATCTCTTGCATTCGGCGTCAGGGTCATTGGCTACATTTGAGCCTTGGGCTGCCATAGCGTGGTTAGTTTCGGCAGCTGTGGTGGTCCTATGACCATCAACAACCCTAAGAGTCGACATCATAGTTTCCAAAGACGTGTAAGAATTATTGTCGTTACATGCCCTTAGATCTCGCCATGTACCTAACCATGGCACATGCTTGGTGCCGAGAACAAAGACGGCAGCGGCTTGGCCCTTGGTCACATGGTACTCAGTCCCGGTGGCTGCATGTAGAGATTTGGCAGCCTCGTTGAGAGACTGAAGATGTACCTGGAAACGATTAATATAGTCATCTGCAGTGTTAACAAACCTTGTCCTCAGGAACGTTTCCAATGCGCGCGCGTATGGTGCGGTGGCTGTTTCCTTTCGGGTGTCGGCGATGCTCTTGTATAACTCGAGAGCCGTCATCTGATCATATGATCTAGGACACATCGAGGGATCGAGTCTGCTGATGATTATGTTCTTTGCAGAAATTTCTCCAAGAGTCCATATCTCTAGAGCCCTGAGATGTTCGTCAAGTGCGGTCGAGAAACCCGGATCTTCAGGGCTCATTTCCGCAGTGGTGTCGGCGGGTCGAAGGATTGGGCGGATGCCAGGGAAATTATGGAATACATGTCCTATGACATTATTCTTGGCTAATTTCGCCTGGAGACAACTTTTCCACTTTGCAAGTGGAACGCCTTGAGAGAGAACAACCTTGGAGGTGTCGCGGTGCATGGATTGGAACATGGTGGTGTGGAACCTGGAGCAATCTATTTACTATTGGTAATGCTTCTATGCGTGGTACAGCGCCGGGCTCATAACCTGTTTTACTAGGTATATGATGGGGTACGTACAATTGCGCAGAGTTACTAAAAGGATTCAGATGCTTGAGTAGGGCAGGCAATTGCGCGTATGGCAGGAATGTAAGATTGAATTAAAAGATGATAAGAAAATGATGATCAAAATATTTACAATGTGGCAGACTTCAGCCTATTTATACCAAGAATATGTCTGTGTGTGACCAGATCAAATGCAGCAAACACAGATATTCTTTGTGTGCCGAACATCGCTTAACTTATCCAAACACTCCAGCCCGACTGCAGCCGCATCAGCTCTTCCGTGACCCCAGCGTACTCTGCCGTGTACCGCTCCGTCTAAGCTCCTGCTGCCAGAACGAGCACGTTCACCGAAGCTCGGCATAACACCTTGATATTTGTCAGTTTTAATTCTGATGCCAAATTTCACAAACATACCTATTTGAGTCTATATTCTTCAGTTGACGATCTAAAATTGTGTGCGAAGCAATTGATGTGGGGATTATCGAAGGGTGATTGATAAAGATAATGTAGCGCAAAGTGAACAACGAAAATTTCTCACACGGGGTTCGGACTTAGCCTCGCTAGCGCCAATCAGTCTTCACTTGGCCTTTTTCGAAATAATTTTCACCAATGATACAAAAATATTAGTAAGGCGTGCTGTACCTACCATGCTAAGTGGCTAAGTCTCATTATTCAGCTTCCTAAAATATGATTCACAAACTACAATGTATAATCGTTGTGGCTAAATGACGTTGCAATGGGTTTTCCAAAATATACCGGTGTGATTCTATAAGTCGCGTAGACAGATTCAAAATAGTGCATCCTTGTAAGTCCGTCTGTTACATTGGTGGATTCGCAAAAAAGGGGCCATGTTCATATATCGCTTATATACCCTTACAGCTAATTTTGGCATGGGGTTAAATTACTCTCGATTTCCCAGGACCTCCTCAGGGATAATGTATTCCATATAAGTGGATCATTTATGTTAATGGCTCCACAGCATAGTATCCCTGTGAATGTATTCCGCTCATGCACATGCTGTTTAATATTAGCATGGGGCGGAACTTATCACGTGTTAGATATATCGGGGTAATAATGCTGCGTCGAGCAATATCCTAGTAGTCAATCTACCGAGTTGTTTAAGATTTAAGACTTATATCGCTGTAAATGTATTTTAGTATTAATAACCCTGCTTACTCATTGCATGGGGTGGAACTTACTTCTGACTCCATATGTCGCGATTAATTGATCCTACTACCTGTATGTCGTTTTACCGGAATGAGGAATTCGCAACTGAATATCCCAACAGATGAATCCTGTAATTGACACCCATGATAACGACAACACATCGTGATAAACCTTTACCCGGATCATGAAATGAGCAACGGTGAATGAGTAATGGACAATGTGTGTTTGTTTTCCAAGACACAGCAGTAACGCGCATTAGATTTTCGGGTTTTACGGAGTATTAGTGATTGGTCTCCGATTCGGAAAAGGGTTAGATGTAGATGAATTTATACAATCATAAATTTCCTAGTGGCATACCCAATCTTGAAGCAATGCATGAAGAAAATTCGATTCACGGTACGAAATGCTGTCATATCTGTTATAAAAGATTAATATCTTGTCTGGAATAGCCATGCTGGCGTTTGTACATTAAGCAAATGCTCGTCAGGGATCCCTCAACATGACATGATGCATAATTCATAGTCCGATCAGGGATACTATCAAGCATAATACCTTGAAAAATTTGTTGTCAGGTATATCCATGCTAACAATTGAGACGGGCTTGTAACAATGTCAGGGATGATAATCTCAGATTTTCTGCATATTTAGTATAATTTCCAAGGATATCCCTATCACTATGTGCATAAAACATAACTCACACTGGGATATACCTCGTGGTATTAATTTTTTAAAAAAATCATCATCAGGGATAATCATGATGGCTCGTCTGCATAAGAATGAATCGAAATAGGGATACCCCGACACTGATTCGGAGTTCAAAAATGGCCATGCTAGGTGTATCCCTACACATGTAGGGTTTTAAATATTAATATTTCAGGATAGCCCATAGATAAACCCAGGCAAAAACATTGAAATTTTAAAAAACAAAAAAATTTATAAATTAATTGGATACAACTTTAGATCAGGGGTATCCCTACATGAAATTTTGATATTCTTAAATTTCAATCATGGATACCCCTGAGACTTAAATGTTTGAAAAAATTACAGAATCAAGGGTATCCATGGTTATATTTATGAGTTGATTAAAATAATGTTGGCATAATTCGAAAATGAATTTATATAAAATATCATAATGTGTCTGGGGTACCCATGTTATTATATTAACCGAATAAAATATGTTTCCATGGAGACAAATTTAACCGAATAAAATATGTTGCCATGGAGACAAATTTAACCAAATAAATATGTTGCCATGGAGACAAATTTAACCGAAGGCCAAGGTTGCCATGGTTACAATAGCACAAAACTATAAATTTCATATAAATTATGTCTGCACAAAATATTTCATAAGTATTTTACTGGAATAATTGTGTATATTAATTGTACATAAATTTGTTCTTTTCACTATTTGCATAAATAATTTTGATTAATTTTGAATAGCAAAGATTTTGTGACACGTTCTATTTATACATTAGAAAATTACATAACTTTTATAATGTTAGCATACAATTGGGTCGTTCTAAGATTACAAATCACGATATTAGTTTTAGCCATAATGAAATTACTTTCTACACTTTTGTTAGTTTAAGAATTTTCAGATAATCGGTTTTACGTTATGGAAAGCTTCGCTTTTACGTAAGTATGACAAATTCAAGTCATTGCAAGAAATCATTACGAATGTCCTTACAGAGTCCGAACCTTGAAGTTGGAAAGTGTGTCCTCCTGGCGATGGTTCTTGTTATAGTTGAGGCGCCAATGGTATCCAGTCGAGTCCTTTAAGGAATATGTGCCAATTTCCTACTTATAAACTGTTAGTGATGACTCGGATGAGGTTTTCAAATGAAGGATGTTCTTAATGTCTTTTCCATAATTTCGACCATGGAATTTGTCAGATACCTGAGATAATTTCCTCTGGAAGATGCGACTGGTGTCTCTGAGGAGATCTTTTGGTATCGGTTTAAATACGTTATCTGAAGCTTTCGAAGTTAAATGAAATTTCTAATTGGCGAATGTGTCCTAGGTATGTGTTAGCAATCGTTTTCAAAACAGGATGGTTCAAAATTGATCTTCAGATTATCTGTACTTCTCATGCTAATCGGTTTTCTGTCGCTTTTTAATTGATGCATCGGCTGTTGCCAGTTGTTGTTTTATTTATTTTTTATTGAATAATTGATTTAGGTCGTCATGAAATTCTGATCAGACTCGTCGGCATTACGAATAAAATTCTTCCAAAGCTCGTTAATGGCTGTTTTGGAGCTCGACTTGAAATGTACCTGGTGATATTATAGTCTGTTCAAAACACTATAGACTGATGAATGTTAATGGATCGGTTATAATGATGTCTGATATTTTAAGCAGCAGTGAATTCGATTCTAAAGCTTGTTAGTAGAGTGTAAAATAATTTTTGGGTTCGTACCTAGGCAAATGTGATAAATTGTTCGTTGACGTAATTTATTGGATTGCGAAGATGCTGGTGTCAAATATTTAACGGCTTCGCGACTGGTAATTCTGAGAAGGTTAATATGACTTCTGGAAGCTATTCTGAGACGTACCTGAGAGTTATCGAAGTATGAAGGGCAGGAACGACATTAAACTATCAGTGAAGCAATATGTGTGAGGGTGCCTCTTCCATTTGAAGCTTTTCGCTGGTAATTTCGATTTCAAAGCCTGTGAAAAATTATCAGCTTGATTTGAAGACGTACCTTATCTGAAAACGCTGAAATGATGTCGCAGCGACCTGTTTAATTGTCAGAGTTCAAGGATAGAGAGGCTGTCACTCATCTGAGGCTTCCTATGGATTGTTAGCATTGAAAAATGGACGACGTACTTGATTTTCGGAATTATTAATACTGCGACGACGACCTGTGGATTTGTCAGTGATTGGTAATGGGGCCATTTACTCACCTGAAGCCATATTCAAATCTCTATTACTGTGAAATTGTCAGCAATCAGTGTTGTAGACGACATACCTTATTCAAAAGCGATGAAATTTTGTCGCTGCGACCTGTCAAGTTGTTAGAATTCTGAATGTAGTTGCTGTTAATTACCTGACGTTTCCTGTATGATTGTCAGCGATGAAAAGTGGACAACGTACCTGAAATCGAAATTATCACTGCTGCAACGACGACCTGTGGGTTTGTCAGCGTATCAAAAAGAAGCCGTTAACTCACCTGAAGCTATGTGTAATTCTATGTTCCTGTGAGATTGTCAGCGATGATGATAGGACGACGTACCTGTCTGTGGTGGCGGAATTATCGACGACGACGATGATGGATGTAAAAGAGAACGGAGAAGCGACGGATTGTGGGAGGTGATGAAAAATTTTCCTTAGCGTGGTCCAGACGCTAGCGACGACGAATGAGCATTCACGAATTTATAGATGGTATCCACATTTAGTCTGATGAGCTTTAGTCAGCCGGAACGACGCTCCGTGGGCCAATGGAATAGCTTCATTCTATCTAGCGCGCGCACCTCTCCCCCACCGCCCAATCAGCGCTGGGCAAAGTTAATTTGGTCTCCACATTTAGCCCTCTGGGCTGAGTCAGACATCCGACGCTCTGCGAGCCAATCATTACTGCCGATTTTGGGCGGTCAGCCGAAATGACGTCGCTCCTCGCTTGCCCGACCAACCACCGCCTCCCCCCTCCTCGCCCGGCCAATCAGCGATGCGCAAAACTAAAAATCCGTATCCACAAATTTCTCAATACTATATAGACTAGGTCCTGGCCCTGCGGCCCTGCGCTTTGCTCCGGGGCAGGGTTCCTCGCGTCGCTTCGGAAGTGGGTGGCTAATTTGTTGACTTGTAATGCGGTTAGTTGGAGTTAGTCTGATGAGGTTTACAGGTTTCTGTCACATGAAACAGGAGCAGGTAGTTTGGTGTTAGATACTACAGTAACCATGCTCCACATGTGATGGGACATGTGAATTGAGTTTAAATGAAGTTGTTAGAATGGTTCACATTATTTGGATAGGCATTATTTGTTACGTTAGACTGCGTTAGTCGACATTGTTCACATGCAATGAATGGGAAGATTTTGCCTTCAGTAAGGTCAGATAAGAAGCGTGGAGTGTATGGCTTCCATCTGGTACTTTGGAAAGGCGTTTGAATATTATGAGTCACAACTGAGCAAGAGTTGACTTGCCCTCATGAGGAATGACATAGAAAGATCTTTGAGATCCATTCGAGAACGTGTAGATGAGAATTGAGTTAGTTCACTTCAACACTTGAGGATGTCGATCGAAAAGCATGGCTACAACAGATGCTGTATTATATTTAGGAGAGCCGTTAGTTCTTCTCCAAGAAAAGTATAAAGCAATTCACAAAGTTTAGGGTTAGTACAAATCAGTTTCACAAATCAGAAGATAATTATGTCAGATTACGGTCTACTTGATTCACATAAATTTGAGTTGATTTTGCCTTTATCAGAGCCAGATGAGAAGCGTGGAAATACTAACTTCTATCTGTTACTTGAAAAGAGGCACGTATTGTTTGGGCCAAACTCAAGTAGAAGTTGGTGGCAATACGATATAATGGCAGTTACGCATGTTCGGCCTGAACCAAGGTGGTTTATTCGCCAGGGAATGATATGTCTATTCCCTTGAACGTGAAATTTCAAGTGCAGGACATGACTACAGATTATGTAGTATGATGTTGAAGGCTTTTTGCCCTTTCCCGTGAAGGTATTATAATCGGGCATTGGAATAATGTGTTTAGGTCTTGTAGAATGCAGACCCATAGTGCCTGTCAAGTTTAGACAGTGCGTTAATCTGTAGGATTAACTGAAGAGGGTCATAGCTCTAGATCCACGATGTTGATGGAGAATGATAATAGGTAGGGTCGAGTACACGATATGCATCTGTAGTATAAGGACCTTGCACTGGAGGAGTGTGATTCCACCGACATGTTTAAACCGTGAAGAGTCTGTGACGTTCACGACGATATAGCAACAGTAGCTGAGTTTGTGCATCGTATGCCTCCAGTAGGAGTCTAATGACATAGCCTTCTTTAAGACAATGGTGGCACATGTTAGGTGAATGGTAGATGTGGTGGATGAAAAATTTTTTTGACCCCTGATGATACTATTCTGCTTTTGTTGACATTTTTTGTTCACATATAATTTTATTTGCGTCCGATAACGTCTCTTGTGTTATATGTCTGAGGTATTGATTCCAGTTGCGTAGAAAGCTACCGCATGTAGGATGATAGAATACTCGTTGTGTTTATAGTTTTTAGTAGATTATTTCTTTTCTTTGGAAGCTACATTTTTTGAGCGTCTGAGGGCTGTCTTTGTAGCCTTGAATTTATTCTCTTTTCATATCAATAATAGGTCTTGATTTTTGTCTCATACAGGTAGTCAATGGAGCATATGCTTTATGCGTAGATAGAAAATAGTCGACCTTGAAGTCTTTGATACAGGTTCGACCAATATAAAGATGTGGTGTACTGACAATAAACGTGTTAGTTAATTAATTCAATCAAAGTAAAAACCAACCTGATGATGGGTGAAGATTTATGGTGAAACTATATGAGATCAAAAAGTGAGCGTGAAAGTTGAAGGTGAGATGGGCAGACGAAATGGATGATGAGAAGTATTTATAGTTTGTGCGGGCGGGGACTTGCTAGCGTCAAAAATTAGCGATACGCAATCATTACATAAGAATGATCAAAAAGTTCAAAAAAATAAAGATATTAAGAAAGTTGCGTGACCGTTTTGCTGAATAACATATTTTTTTAAAAAAATAAAATATGGTACATTTTCAGTAGTATCTTGTGTAGAATATTACTTGCTAAGTGGCAACTAATAAGTACGCCATTTAAAGAATATGAACCACAAACTGACCCTTATGATTGCGCTGACAGAATAGAGCAACTTTGACCTTGCCATTTTACTGTATGGTAAAGATTTGATTTTTTTTCAAAGATATACATATATTGGGTCATTGACTCGCGTTGTATTGAGCATTCAAACTTTGGCCCTCGTAAGTACAATTACCACAAACTACGTGTTTCGAACGGCGGGCAAAATTGAGTATCTTTGCAATACAACAACTAATTATCGCATCTTATATCTTTGTATCTGATTATCCAAAACCTGAAATCATTATCACGGCATGCGTCTATGTTGCGTGTCGAAGGTGAGATTAATAAACCACTTTTAAAGAGCTCGATCCACAAACTGCCAATTTTAGTAGGTGTGGCGTAATGACGTTGCAATGGGTTTGCCAATATCTACAGGTGTGAGTCTATAGGACGCGTAGATGGATCCAGAAAAATGCATCCTTGTATGTCAATCGATTGAGATGACGAAATTACAATGAAGGATCCATGTTCATACCACCGCTATAACCCTCAAGCTTATTGTAGCATGGGGGTAAACCACCCTTGATTCCCCAGGTCCTTTTTAGCGATGAAGCATGTTACATAAAAAGTTCATTTACGTGAATGGCTCCACAGCATAATATCCCTGTGAATGAATTCTGACCATGCAAGCCCTGAATGCTATCAGCAAGGGGCGGAACTCAGCTTTAACTTGATGCATCGCGCTTAATTATGCATTGTGGCGGAATATCGTGATTGACGAATTGCCGCGTTGGTGGATCCTTATCCATGTATTCTTGTGATAGTATTCTGCTAAAAAAAGACCTGCTTACTATACGCAAGGGGCGGAACTTCGCTCAAACTCCCTAGTTGTGCTTATTTCATCCCCTTCACCTTATACTCTGCTGGTCGAATTCCGCATTGACGAATTTGCATTAAATTAATAGCTTCAGCTGTCTCCTGCAATTGACACCAATAATAACGACTACACGTCACGACAGACCTTTCCCGCAACCATGTTAAAACTACTTTGAGTTTCAAATGTACGATGGGCGATTACATTCTGCGTTGCAGCAGTAATGCGAATTACTTGTTGGATGTAGAAAGGTACAATCATGCCTCTGATAGATAAACTAATTCACTGCAACCAATTATTTAAGTAACGAAAAGGATGACTGTATCAGTGGTCGATTGTCTATAGGGATGATAATTGAATGAGATAAAATAATTATATGCTTTTTAAAAGTTCCTAGTGGCATATCCATGCTCGTAAAAATGCATAAAGGAAAACTCAATTCAGGGTACAAAATGGTGTCATATATGTTGTAAAAGCTTAGTATCTTATCTGGGAAAGCCATGCTGGCGTTTGTACATTTAGCAAATGCTCATCAGGGATCCAGCAATATAGCATGATGCATAATTCATAGTCCAATCAGGGATACCCCCAAGCATAATACCTTGAAAATAAATTTGTCAGGTGTATCCATGCAAACTACTGAGAATGAGTTGTACTTACGTCAGGGGTGATATAATTAGCATTTCTGCATATAAAAAAATGCTTTCAGGGATATCCCTAGCACTGTTTTGCATAAATCATTTAACAGACTGGGATATCCCTCGGGGTATTCATTATAGAAAAAAGACATCATCAGGGATATCTAAGATGGCTCCTATGCATAAGAATGAATCGAAATAGGGATACCCCTACACTGATTCGGAGTTCAAAATTGGCAATGCTAGGCGTATCCCTAAACGTGTAGGGCCATAAATATTAATATTACAGGGTAGCTCATGGATAAACCAAGGTAAAAAGTCCGAGCTTACGAACGTTATCCCAAATTATGAATTATTTGAATACAATTTTCTATCAGGGATATCCCTACATGAAAGATATGATATTCTAAAATTTCAATCATGGATAACCCTGAGACTTAATTGATTTAAAAGATTTGAGAGTCAGGGGTATCCATGGTTATATTTATGCGTTGATTAAAATAATGTCGGCATAAATCGAAAATGAATTTATATAAAATATCATAATATGTCTGGGGTACCCTTGTTAACATATTAACCGAATAAAATATGTTGCCATGGAGATCAATTTAAGCGAAGACGATCGTTGTCATGGTTACAACAGCACAAAATTATGTATTTCATATTATTTATGTCTGCACAAATCAATTACATAAATATTATGCTGGAATAATTATGTATACTAATTGTATATACATTTGTACATTTTACTATTTGCATAAATAATTCTTGATTAAATTATAAATAGCAGAAATTTTGTATTTCCTTCTATTTATACATTGTAAAATGACAAAACTATTAAAATATTATTTTACAAATATACCATTTCTACAATTACAGATCACGATATTAATTTTTGCTACAATTTAAATTTTCTCTACAAATTTACTTGTTAGTTTTACAATTTTCAGAAAATTGGTTTTAAGTTATGGAATGTCTACTTTGCTTTTTCGTCAGTATGGCAATTTAGTAAGTCATTGCGAAATATCACTACGAATGTCCTTACAGAGTCTGAAACTTGGTGAAGTTGGAAAGTGTGTCCTCCTGGAGGTGGTTCTGGGTATAGTTGAGGCGCCAATGGTATCCATTCGAGTCTGTTAAGGAATAAATGCCAATTTCCTACTCATAAACTGTCAGTGTTATGTCTCGGATATTCTTAATGTCTTTTCAGTAACTTTGACCATGATATTTGTCAAAATTCCTAACTGAGAAGTTTCCTCTTCGATGGAAATGCAACTGTTGTCTCTGAGGAGATCTTTTGGTAACGGTTTAAAACGTCATCCGAAGCTATCGAAGTTGAATGTAATTTTATAGTGACAAATGTGTCCTAGGAATGTGTTAGCAATCGTTTTCAAAACAGGATGGTTTGAATTTGATCTTCAGATTCTCTGTACTTCTCAAACTAATCAGTTTTCTGTCGCTTTTAAGTTGATGAGTTGGCTGTAGCCAGTTGTCATTTTACTAATTTTTTATTGAGTAATTGGGTTAGTTTGTCTAGAAAATCTGTTTAGACTCGTCGGCATTTTGAATAAAACTCTTCTAAAGCTCGTTAATGACTGTTTTGGAGCTCGACTTGAAACGTACCTGGTGATATTATAGTCTGTTCAAAAACCTATAGACTGATGAATGTCATTGGATTGATTAAAATGATGTCTTATGTTTCAAGCAGCGGTAAATTCGATTCTAAAGATTGTTAGTAGAGTGTAATCTAATTTTTGTTTTGTACCTGAGCAAATGTGATAAATTGTTCGTTGGCGTAATTTATTGTATTGCGAAGATACCGGTGTCAATTTAACGGCTTCGCAACTGGTAATTCTGAGATGGTTAATATGGCTTCTGGAAGCTATTTGGAGACGTACCTGAAAGATATCGCAGTATGAAGGGCAGTGAAGGCCTAAAATTGTTAGTGAGGCAATTTGTGTGAGGATGTTTCTTACAATTGAAGCTTTTGCTGGTGATTTTGATTTCGGATCCTGTGGAAAATTGTCAGCTTGATTTGAAGACGTACCTGATACAGAAACAATGTGATTTCTGTCGCAGCGACCTGTTTAATAGTCAAAGATCAAGAATGAAGTAGCTGCCACTCATCTGGGGCTTCCTGTAGATTGTCAGCGATGAAAAATGGATGACATACCTGATTCTGGTTTATTACTGCTGCGACAACGACCTGTGGGTTTGTCAGTAATATAAATGGAGCCATTTACTCACCTGAAGACATGTATAATACTGTTTCCTGTGAAATTGTCAGCAATGAGTGTTGTAGACGACGTACCTGATTCAAAAGCGATGAAATTTTGTCGCAGCGGCCTGTTAAATTGTTAGAATTCAAGAACATAGTTGCTGTCACTTACCTGAAGCTTTCTATTAATTATCAGCGATAAAAAGTGTACGACGTACCTAAAATCGAATTTATTACTGCTGCGACGACATCCTGTGGGTTTGTCAGCGTATCAAAAAGGAGCCGTTTACTCACCTGAAGCCATTTGTTAATTTTTATTCCTGCAAAATTGTCAGCAATGAGGATAGGACGACGTACCTGATGGTGGTGGCGGAATCACCGACGACGACGATGATGGATGTAAAAGAGAAAGAAGAAGCGACGGATTGTGGGAGCTGATGAAAAATTTTCCTTAGCGTGGTCCAGACGCTAGCGGCGACGAATGAGCACTCACGAATTTTTAGATAGTATCCACATTTAGTCTGATGGGCTTTAGTCAGCCGGAACAACGCTCTGTGGGCCAATGGAACAGCTTCATTCTATCTAGCCCGCGCACCTCTCCCCCACCGCCCAATCAGCGCTGGGCAAAGTTAATTTGGTCTCCACATTAAGCCCTCTGAGCTGAGTCAGACATCCGACGCTCTGCGAGCCAATCATTACTGCCAATTTCGGGCGGTCAGACAAAATGACGTCACCTTTTGGCCGCTCGACCAACCACCGGCCACCCCCCCCTCGCCCAGCCAATCAGGGCCAACGCAAAACTGAAAAGTTGTCCACAAATGCTCTGATATATTTAAAGAAGATTGGGTTTTACAAAAAATAAACAAGTTAGCATGTTACCAGCCGTAGAGGACAGTGAAGGAAATTTGATTACACCATTCTTAGCAAAGTCCCATGCTCTGAGACAAAAGCTATTTCCATTTCCTCCAGTAACAGCACCCCTGGATTAGTCAGGTCACAAGGAAGGCCAGTGGAAATGGCCTTTGCTGTCTACAGCAGAGGTAGAGTTTGCTTGTTGTTCTCTTTCACAGAGGAAAGCACCTAGACCAGATCTAATAAATTGGGAAATAATTCAGCATGCATTTAAAGCAAATAAAGAATTATTTATAAGAATCTTTTCTTTATACTTTAATCTTGGGTATCAGCCAATGTGCTAGAGACAAGGTACTGAGGTAGTATTGAAAAAACCTAGCAAGCCTGACTATTCCCAGCCAAAAGCTTACAGGATTATCTCATTACTTAACTGTCTCGGAAAAGCCTTAGAAAGGATTATTGCACAAAGACTAAGCTACTTAGCAGAGACAACTGAACTGCTAGATCCCTCTCAGATTGGAGGCAGACTAAAGAAGTCAGCTGTAGATGCTTGCTTACTACTGGTTAATAAGATACAAATTGAAAAAGCAGCAAAAAGAAAGACTACAACTTTATTCTTAGATGTAAAGAGTGCCTTTGATCACGTCTCTAAGAATCAACTACTAAAAATCATGAGTAGACTAGACCTCCCACTGAGCTTATTAAGCTGGGTATCCTCATTTCTGAGCCAAAGGCAAATAAAATTAGCCTTCAATGGAGAAATAGAAGAATTTACAAATATTCAAACAGGAATACCACAGGGTAGCCCTGTATCCCACATTATTTTTAATTTATATTAGGGAAATGTTTAAATCAAATTCAGTGACCTATATATCATATATTGATGATATCTCACTTACAGTATCTTCATCAAACTTAAAGAAGAATATAAAGATTTTAGAGAGAAAGACAAAAAAGCTGTATGAATTGGGACTAGAGTCAGCAGTTTAGTTTGATATGGACAAAACTGATCTTATACATTATGAAAACTCCAAAGCAAGTAAGAATCACAGTCTAACCCTTCCAAATCATGCTATAGTTAATCCAAAATATTTGGTTAAATGGCTAGCTTGGGATAGCAGAAAGGGGCATAATCGGATACTCAATGCTAAGTCTACTTCAACATTTGATACCCAAGGTGGGGACCAAATGGACTGGGAACCAACCGCAACAATTAGCGTTGCTGCAGCTGAGCGAACTCCCTCAGGTCAGGTGAGTAAACATTCACGCATTTGAGCAACTTGGGTATCGCAGGAAGAGATTGGGCGAAGAATTTCGGAAGGCCTGTTCATTAGATGTGGGGGGACGGGGCCATATAATAAAAGGCTGCTCGCTACTTCCCGTGTTGAATCCGAATTGTTGTAATAGGAGTAAGCTGCAGCAGTCAAGGGTCTCGGCATCTGCAGTCTCAGTGGATCTTAATGGTGAAGATGGTTTGGGAAAAGAATAGCCTCTGATAAAAGTTGCAATCAGGGGCTTGAGAGGGAGTGTAATCTGAGATAAGACTGGAATCGGTTTGAGGAAGTCATGGATTGTCAACCTTTTGTTGTATCTGCTTTAATTAATGATACTATATTTGCTAATACACTCATTGATACTGGTTGCCTATCATATGGTCTTTGTGATTCCTACTTCGCTCAGAGAAACAAACTTAAGCGCTTAAAAATAAGACCACATGAAGTCGTTGGCTTTGACAGAAAAGTAGCTTCATTTGTGAGTGAAGTTGCTGTTATAAATCTGGATTTGGAAGGACACAGACAGTTGAAAGTATTTCTTTATGTTGCTCCCATTGGATATTAAAATGTAATCTTGGGAATGCCGTGGATCATATCTGAAGTAGCCAGAAATAACGGTCCCCAATCCGAGATGCTGATAAAATCTACTGGTATAATAACTCATAGTAAGGAATCATTTTGGCTGCCTATAATCGGACCAAAGGTTCAGTGCAGATATCAGCTGTGGCTTTTTAACATTTATCTAGGAGTCTGCACAAGAATAACAAAGTTCAGGTATTTGCAGCAAGCATGAAAGATATTAATAAAGCACTAGCAGGAAAGCAGCAATCAGATCCAGTGATAAGTTTACCAAAGCACTACCACAAATTTCTAGACGTCTTTGATCATACTAAGGCGGAATTACTACCACCGCTCAGAGGTAAAGGCATTGATCACAAAATTGACGTCGAAGCCTCAGACGGCCAGGAAGCTAAGATACTCTAGGGCCCATTGTACAGTATGTCCCGTGATGAGTTACTG
This sequence comes from Podosphaera xanthii, assembly GCA_028751805.1. Classification (NCBI taxonomy): domain Eukaryota; kingdom Fungi; phylum Ascomycota; class Leotiomycetes; order Helotiales; family Erysiphaceae; genus Podosphaera; species Podosphaera xanthii. The sequence continues at coordinate 5,205,146 of JAPWIX010000012.1, read as the reverse complement.
GTCCTCCGGAAAACATTAACTGGGCTGCTTGATAAAGGCTTTATACGCGTGAGCAATTCACCAGCAGCTGCACCAGTCTTGTTTGTTAGGAAGCCCGGAGGGGGACTACAATTTTGTGTCGACTACAGAGGGTTGAATAGAATTACTAGAAAAGATTGGTATCCCTTGCCATTGATTTATGAAACCTTACCAAATATTAGCAAGGCAAAGTGGTTCACTAAACTCAACGTGATTGCCGCTTTTCATAAGATTCGGATTGCTGAAGGAGACAAATCAAAAACCGCTTTCCGGACTTGATATGGCCTATACAAATGGCTTGTTACTCAGTTTGGGCTGGCCAACGCTCCAAGCACATTCCAAAAGTACATTAATTGGACTTTGCGCGAGTATTTGGATAATTTCTGTTCAGCGTATGTTGATGATAATGTAATGTGGACAGATCGGAGAGGCGAGACGTCAAGATATCTGTGTAAGAGAAGCAGCGTAGTGTTTGAGATAAGTGAGGCTATTATAGAATAGGTGAGATGACAAAGAGAGAGATTCCTTCAGAGATATTCAGCAATGTGATTGACTGAAGAATTCTGAAGGAGAAGAGAGCTCGTTATATACAGGAGTGTAACCCTTATGGGACTTTAATTAGCATAATTCATGATAGACATTGATGTCCCAATATAACAATATTATCATGGTATGAGTAAGTCCTAAACCTGAATGTTTACCCCAGAATACTTAGGTGTAAGATGCTCATATGTGTAGCTGTTAGCTTGTACCATCCATAGTTATAGATGATATAAATAGACATTGAGTGGGAAATCTAAATATAACATATGAGATGATGACGATCGCGTGACAGTGTACGAGTCGGTGTGAGACGCGCATCGCGTGGGATGCTGGACTGTTTATTTTACAACAGATGACATTCTGATATATTTATCCGGGAGCAGATTGGAGCATCAAGAACATGTACGGAAAGTGTTACGGCGACTCAGAGAAGCTGGACTGCAAATCAACATCGATAAATGTGAGTTTGAAACAAAAAGAACAAAGTACTTAGGTGTCATAAGTGGTATGTAGACAGCGTGGGGAGAGACAGGGGTCAAGAGGTGGGTGTCAGGCTAAAGGTTGCTATCCTATATGATACACGAGATAGATGCATCACCACTCGGCTAAAAGGCCAGACCAGAATCATAGAACACTATGATCTGGCAATCTCCATATATATATTATACAGTAGAGGCTTTCCTGACATTAGGGTTCATTATAAGGCTATTGAGGGATTGCAGATGGATTCAGACAAAATTGAAGCAATTAAGAACTGGGAAGCTCTAACATCAGTAAAGGGTGTTCGAGGCTTTCTCGGGTTTGCTAATTTTTATCGGAGGTTCATTCATAAGTTTGCAGAACTAGCAAAGCCCCTCACAGACCTCCCTTGTAAAGATTGCAAATTCCGGTGGAATTCAGAGGCAGATTTCGCATTTCGGAAACTAAAAGAGATATTTATAAGTGCCCCTGCTCTTGGCCAGTTCGACTATGACAAGCCCACGTGAATCAAAATAGACTCTTCAGGATGGTGCGTCGGCGGGACACTTCAGCAACTGAATGATAAAGGGTTGTGGATTCCATGCGCATTCTTCTCAAAGAAAAATAATCCTGCGGAGTGCAATTCTGAAATACACAATAAGGAGATGCTTGCAATTATTTGCTGCTCAGAAGAATGGGATACCGAGCTAGGGGGTTGAGCAATTTGACATTTGTACCAATTATAAGAATTTGGAGTTCTTTATAAAGGTCAGCAGACTTACAGAAAGGCAAATGAGGTGGTCCTTGATCCTTTCTTGATACAACTTCCGGATAGTACACGTAGCTGGTAAACAAAATGAACGAGCTGACGCCCTTTCTAGAAGAGACCAAGATATGCCTAATAACGAAGCGGACCAGCGCCTTACAAATCGTAGTATCCAACTCCTGAAGCCAGAGGTCTTAGTGGCGAATCAGATTGTAAGGCCCGTATATTCAAACAACAGCCAGAAAAGGCTCCATTCGGAAGGACAAGGGCTCTAGGATCAATATGTCAGAGAGTGTCCGAGAGAGTTGGAAGACTGGGAATCAGCTGCCCTCGCAGATAAACAGTACATCGAAGCCCTTGAATCAGTTAAAATACAGTTGAGGAAGTTCTCTACTCACCTTAACCTCAAAGTATCAATTTCATAAGGTTCTCTCTCGAGTCAAGGCCACCTACTATTCCGAGACCGAGAATGGGTTCCAAAAGGGCTAGATTTGAGAACGAAAATAATTCAAAATACACATGACACACTCTTGAATGGACATCCAGGTAGAGAGGTCACGTATGCTCTAATTGCTCGGCGGTTTTTCTGGCCTGGCATGGCTAAGGAAATTAGGACATTTGTTGAAAATTGTGATAGCTGCGGTAGGAATAAAGCGTGAAGAAGTCGACGGCAAGGATTCCTAAAGCCTTTACCAATTCCGGAACGGATATGGTCTGAGATTTTGATGGACTTCATTACTGACCTCCCAATGTCTGAAGGCTGTACAAATATGATTGTAATCACAGACCGGCTAAGTAAAGGTGTACTTGCAGATGGCTTAAAGAATATTGATTCGGAAACGGTTGCTAGATGATTTGTTAAGAATTATTTGCCACATCACTTCCTTCCAAGTGCATTAGTTTCAGACCGTGGCTCACAATTTACAAGCGCTTTCTGGAAAAGACTATGTGAAATGTTGAGAATTCAGCGTAGGCTTTCTACTGCTTTCTTACCCGAAACTGATGGGTCAACCAAACAAATAAACGAGGTTATCGAGACAGTATTAAGACAATACGTGAAGTGGGATCAAAGCGATTGGTTACAATGGCTTCCAATAGTTGCTTCAAGTATTTGTGGGAGAGACTCAGCATCTACAGGCATAAGCTACTTTTTCTTATCTCATGGATGGAACCAGAGCCTGTATGAAGATCTAGAAACAGATCTCTCAGATAATGATAGAAGAAACTCTCCAATCGCTAGAGCTGATAAAATTGTCAGAAAGTTAAAGCAAGTTAGAGAATGGGCACAAGCATCAATGGCTGCAGCCCAAGAAGCTCAAGAACATTGGTCAAACAAGATTAGAGATCAAGCCCCAAGTTACAAAATTGGAGATAAAGTTTGGTTAAACTTGCAAAATATAAAGACAGATAAACCAAGCCAAAAACTCGATGCTAGGAACGCTAAATTTAAAGTTACGGAAGTGATTGACTCACATAGTTTCCGATTAGATACTCCACCAGGAACTAATAACGTCTTTCATTCAAAGCTGTTGAGGCCTGCAAACTCGTCACCACTGCCTGGTCAGAGGGTAGACAACAGCCAGCCTCTACCATGCATTGTAAACAAAGGGGAAGAATACAAAATTGACCATATTATTAATCAAAAAAAAGCTCCAGGAAAGGGAAACTATCTAAAATATTTAGTCAAATGGGTCGGGTATGCAAAACCAATATGGGAACCTGAATCTTTTCTCAAAGACACAGCTGCACTTGACAAATGGACAAACCTACCCAGATCAGAAAAGATGAAAATATCTAAGACCAACAAGAGGCAAAAACCAGGCCGCAAATGAGGTTATGAGGAGGGGGGTGATGTGAGGGTCAGGACCCTTGCTAATGACTCGGGCTCTTGCCCTTGTATAATTACCTTACTATCTGTGCGGCGTTGGATGACTTGGATCAGGATGTGTGGCGCAAGGAGTTATCGCTTACATTAGGTAACAATTTCTAAGCGCTAGCCATCACTACGATGATCCTTGTCTAAATAATGATCATCGCTTACTTACCCAATTTGGATGATAGCTATGTCCGCGTATATTGGGGAATATTAAGAAAGCTTCCAGAAAGTTCTAAAACAGTTTGTTGGCATCCTAAGGTGTGGAGATTATTCTAGCATCTTTTATGGGTTATTGCAAGTTCTAATTCTATGGCGTTTGGAAGGCTTCGGGGGTGATAGATCGGGATAACTATTTAAACCTGCGTTCTTCTGTTGTAACTCGGTTATGAGCAGATATAGAATTGTGAATAAGCTAGGGGTAATAGAGAAGTGTAGAAGATGATACTCAGAGACTGAGGATATGAATAACTTAATTAGTGTGATCAATGATACTCCTAGGGTAGACAGGACTAATACATATACATATTACATTTTCAGGATAGTCCATCATATAACCAGAATGTCTGATAGCCTAACATCTGATCCTGTCCCATTATGCTACTGTCTCCCGTTATGCTACCATATTGTATAATGATACCATCTCCCGTAATGCTACTATGTCCCATAATGCTACCATGTTGTACTAGTAGCACTAGGCTCTTAGTGATGATCATAATAGCGGCTGTGCAGGGCTATGTAATCCCTGTACGCTGTTCTAGGACTAGTACATGAATATGCCATATCCCTGTAGATAGACAAGAGTATGCGCATAGCCGGTCTGACATTCATATCACAACACTCCCCCTGTTGGTAACAACCATTTCTAAATAGTGATTTTATTGTCCAAATGACGACTGATCATACAGCATACATTTAGTATGACTTACGAATGTGACCAGCTTAATATCTGGGTAATGTTAATGTATCATCACCGGTGACTTGACTTTAGTAAGGCTGTCAGCTAATTGATTGGCAGTGTAATGGTCAAAAGATAATTGCTATTCGCAGAATATCTAGAGCTAGATACAAAAGAAGATCTTGAAGTGAAGAAGCAAAGAAAACCGAGAGCAAACATCATATATCAATCCCTAATGTTCAACATTTCCTCCCTTTCTTCGCATGATCTAAATCATAATCGCATGATCTACAATCTCTGCATTCGCCTCTAACATCTTATGATGCTTTGGTGTCCTTTTTGCAGACAACCAGTGTCTCGTCACGTCTCACTCTTCATCGCAAACGAAACTGTAAAATCAACATATGTTACTGTAAATATTTGGGGAAATTTGCGTGTCAGAGAAGTTTCAGCTTGGAGCTGCTTAGTAAAGAGTATTCTTTTTGCCTTAGGCACCAGCCTTAAAATTACCAGGCATTGGCCTGTGACATAAATAGGCCTTAGCCTAATGAAAGTCAGGCCTCAGGCCTGTGACAGGCAGACGGAACGTAGACTACTTCGATTTTGCCATTCTGGTGTTGTTCCTGGCAATAGAAGTTTCATAAGGCAATATGCTTAGAGCGGCGATGGTTGTCATGGTTTTTGATAAGTGAAATTGCTGACTGGTTGTCAACGTAGAGTCTAGTCCGTTTAGCCCCTTCAACTTGGTCAATTTGTTCCAGCTCTTCAAATAAAGATTTTACCCATTGTAACTGACAACAAGTCTCTGTGGCTGCAAGGTACTCTGCCTCAGTCGTGGATAGAACAACTTCACGCTGTAGGTGAGACTTCTAACTTATTGGCCCTGACGCAAGTCTGATCAGCATTCCAGAGGTTGACCTACTTGTCAGTGGATCGGCCGCAAAATCTGCATCAGTGTAAGCCTCAAGTACTAGTTTACCCTTTCCTCTTTTGAAAATGATTCCTTGATCAGGCGACTTGGCAATGTACCAAAGTACTCGACGAGCTGCCAGTAAATGATCATCTGAGGGATTACCTAGGAAGCGAGCCAAGTGATTGACAGCGAAGGCAACATCAGGCCTTGTGTTATTTGCAAGGTATTGAAGTCCACCAATTATCATGTTATACTCTGTCATCAATTGTGTTGAGTACTGTGTCTTATTAGGCTCCATTAGACGCTCCATAGGCGTGCTCGCAGGCTTGCAATCCTTCAACCCGTGTCTCTCGATCAGTGTTCGTGCATACTGCCCTTAGGAGAGCTTAAGTGTAGTCTTGTCCGGATTTTCAATGCGAGTCCCTAAGAACAGATTTGTCTTCACAGCTTTAAGCTTATACTTTTTATACAAGGTGTGCATAAGCTGATTGATCTTCTTTACATCAGGTCCTATTACCTGGAAATCGTCAACATGCATCAAGACAAACAAATCCTTCTTTTTATTGGTGTATAAGCATGTGTCTGAGACTGTTGGGAAAAGACCTTGTCGAGCTAAAGTAGCCTTTGCGTCATCATACCAAAGGGCCGCAGCCTGTTTAAGCCCATACAATCCTTTGCGAAGCTGGAGAACACATCCCTCCTTTTTAAATCCTTTTGGCATCTCCATGTAAAGATCAATATCTAGATTTGGATTTAAAAAAAGCTGTAGGCACATCTCCTTGCCTTCGATGCCAGCCAAGATGATGAGCAAGAACTAGCATGATTCTTCCAGTTTCCGGTCTCGGCGTTGGCGCAAATGTTTCTTTATAATCAATACCGAACTTCTGAGTGAAACCCTTAGCGGTACAACGAGCTTTCCACTTCTCAATGCTTCCATCTGCTAAAAACTTCTTCTTGAATACCCATTTACACTTCATGGGACTACGGCCTTTTGGTAGATCTTTACGTCTAATGATCTTTATTGCTCCTTTCTCTTTTAGCGAGTTGAATTCTTCGTTTGCTGCTAGTATCCACTGTGTCGCTTCTGAGCACGTCATAGCTTCTTCCCACGTTCTTGGGTCAGTTGATTGATAGGCTGCCATCCCATGATGGAGGCGATATTAATCTATTTACTTTACATCTCTGCCGCGCTTAGTCTGTATCATATCTGGCTCCGGTCAGTGTTGGTGTTTCTGGCCGGCAACGGGTTGCAGAGGATCCCATCCTGTCTCAATGTAATCGTGAGGGGTCACTTATTGCGAGCTTGAATCACTTTGGCACTCTGGCTGGTGAACTAAATCCTGAGATAGAGGCACGTTGGTTGATTTATCTGGGACCTCTGGATATTCGGCAGAGTCCTCACGCTCTGAATACTCACTTTCATGTTGACTTTGGATTGATAGGGTTGGCGAGCTAGGAATACTTGAGTTAGTGTCCCCCAACACAACTGGATTCTCATGGAACTCAGGTACTTCCATCTGAGGGATGTCGAGCTGTGGTGCTACTCTTGGAGACGTAAGAGGAGCTATCAGCGGCTGACAGCCCGAGCCATTTGGTTGACCATCCATCGACTCCGTTGGCAAATTTGGTTGACTCTCCCCCTCAAACTCCTGTGGCGTTTAATGAGCATGAGTTGAAGGTTCCTTCGGAGGTAATGTATTAGGGATTCGTGCTGATGATGGAATTTCAGAGAAAATTGAATCCGCCCTAGTCCAATAGCTGGTTGTTTTCTGCCGACGAACTGAATCTAATTTATCACCAAATACAACATCCTTATTGAAAGTGACATGGGGAGTGCAGCTTTTGATCCACTTCCATCCATGCGCTGGTGTCCAATAAGGGTAATAAAGAAGGAAGTTTTTACTTGTATTCTTTTGGAATCCAATGAGCCAGCCCATCTCGGCTCGGGGATCAAATTTTCCTGGTTTTCTGTTGATCAGCTTATATGCTCTACAACCAAATTGGGGCAAATTTGTAAAGTCAATTTTTTCCTTGTATGGCTGTCTCAGTCCTTTGAGAAAGTCAATGAGAGGCACCTTGCTAGTTCGAAGGCAGTACAGTCTATTTGTGATGAAGCATGCATGCTGAGCTGCCCATGGCCAGTACATAGCTGGCATACCGGCGTCGATAAGTAGCAATTGAGCTTTCCTCAGAATGACCTTATTTGCAGCCTCTGATGCTCCATTTTGCTCAGGTGTATAAGGTGCTGAAACATCTTTTCGTATGCCATGCTTTTCACAGTACTCCTTGGTTCGGGTGAACTCTGAGCCTCCATCTCTAAAAATTATTCAAACTCGCTTTCCGTATTAATGCTCTTGATGTTCTATCCATTGGACTAGCTCAGATGCTATTTGGTCCTTTGCGTAGTCAGCGCCCACCACATTCTTGTTTTAGCATCTGTTATGATGACAACATATTGGTGCTTGTTAAATGACTCTGTCACTTTTCTCACTGTATCAATAAAGACCTCATCAAGTGGCTCATTCGGAGTAGGTCTGGGCTCCCTGGAGACAAAACGCTGAGCTTTGCTAAGGTGGCAGGTCTCACATGTACCAAGGTCGCTCATATCTATGCCTTCCAGTCGAAGCAAACAGTCTGCCGTCTTCTTCAAAATGTTTTGGTTCGTGTGCCCAAGACGTTGATGCCAGCGTTGTACGCTCGTAGTCTTTGGGATTCGAGCTACTCCTGGCGCTATCACAGCATTAGATTCTATCGTGAGATTTTGTGGGTCTATTGGATGAATATATAGAACGTCATTTTTTGGAATGAGTCGTGCAACAGGTTTGTCTGGTTGTCCTTTTTGTTTCTAAACAAGCATTGTGTTATCAAAATCTGGAACAATATTCCCGATTCGTTGCAGTCTTACAGCAGAGATAATATTACAGGATGAATTCGGAGAGTATAGACAGTCCTGAAGCTTGAGCTTTAAACATCCGATTTTCAAGTGCGCGGTGCCTTGATAATTTAATAACATTGCGCCTACTGCTTGGTCGAACTTAAATGGTCTTGAGCGTTTTCGAAGACCGAAAAAATCACTTTTGGAAGGTATGAAGTGGTGCAATGCACCTGTATCATATAGTGAAGGAATTTTATTAGAGCCAGATACGCACATAGCAGCTATCGCTGTCCCTTCAGAATCAGAGTGACTATTATTGCATTCGCCAGCAAGGGCTCGAGCCTTTCCTTTTTCCTTCCAATCTCATTGTCCTTGATAGCCACGACGCGTTCTAGCCAACTCAGGGTACTGTCTGAAACACTGCTTATTTTTTTTCTTATGACTACACAGCGTACAGTAAGCATCTGGGCCTCTTCTGTCATTTTTTTCCACTTCGGCAGCCGCAGTCATCTGAGGTGTTAATTGGGTCCTATTTCCCGCGACAGTTCTGAGTGAAGACATCATAAATTCGAGGCTGGAGAACTTATTGTCGCTTTCGAGTGCCTTTGTGTTCCTCCAATTATCCAACAATCCTACTCCTTTGGTACCAAGAGAAAATAGTACCGCAGCCTGTCCTGGGAGTATAACATATTCAGAATGGGCTGGCTCTAAAGCTGAGGAATCGGAGGCCAGAGCATCAGCTGCGCTGTTTACGCTATGTAAATTAGCTAGGAAACAATCGCAGTAGTTGTTCGGAGATCCAGTGAACCTTGTCTGGAGGAGGGTTTCAAGGGCTGATGAGTATGGTGCAGTTGCCGATTCCGATCTAGTCTTTGCTATATTCTAATATAATTGCTTCGCTGTATATTTTTCATAATTTTGAGGGCACACACTGTCGCTTAATTGATCAATGATAATATTTCTGGCCTCTATTTCGCCTATTTTCCACGCTGCTCTTTCTGATCGATATTCTGCCACTAATATCTGGTACTGTTGAGGCGTCTGCTCAGCACTCATAGGCGGTAGCGCTTCAGGAGCAATGGCTGGTTCAATTTCTTCAATATCATGAAAAACGTGACCAAGAAGATTCCGCTTGGCAAGCTTCGACTGCAAACTACTTTTCCATTTCGAGAATGAAACTCCTTCACCTAGCACGTGTCTGCTTCCGTTTCCCATATTCCTTTCAATTACCACTGAGTCTTACTAAGTGCCGCAGTGGAAGATCCTGGGCTCATAACCTATTGTAACACGGTTATGAGTAGATATAGAATTGTGAATAAGCTAGGGGTAATAGAGAAGTGTAGAAGATGATACTCAGAGACTGAGGATATGAATAACTTAATCAGTGTGATCAATGATACTCCTAAGGTAGACAGGACTAATACATATACATATTACATTTTCAGGATAGTCCGTCATATAACCAGAATGTCTGATAGCCTAACATCCGATCCTGTCCCATTATGCTACTGTCTCCCATAATGCTACCATGTTGTACTAGTAGCACTAGGCTCTTAGTGATGATCATAATAGCGGCTGTGCAGGGCTATGTAATCCCTGTACGCTGTTCTAGGACTAGTACATGAATATGCCATATCCCTGTAGATAGACAAGGGTATGCGCATAGCCGGTCTGACATTCATATTACAACATCTTCTCTTGTAGATAATCTTGATGCACTTCTTAGTTATTTAATTTACAATTTTAGAACCTCACTTTTGAGTTATTCAAGTTGAGCCTCTTACAATTTAAGCCTTAAGCCTAGACCAAGCCATTGCCCGACTTTAGGATATAGAGAACAAGCAAAGATCTTTTGCTGATTCCATAGCAAAGCTGAATCCTCAGAGACCGTTCCTACCAAATAATCTGCTTAAAAACCACCCAAATATTAGCCTCGCAACAACTCAGGGTGGTGATGCAATGGGTTTGTCTGCAACGCATTTTCAGCCTCGCGGCCTGTTGACGCCACAGGAGAGAGAATGTTCTTAGAGGTTAGGTCTATGCTATTATTGTGGGAATGGGAGGCACAAAGCAACTGAATGTAGAGTACGGAGTAATCGACCTACTATATCAGTGAATTTGGTAGAAGTTATAGAGACAGAGGAGGTTAACAGGTCAGGAAATGCCTGAGCTCCTGAGAAAGTTGCCTGGGGAGCCCACCTCTGTAAAAATATTGTATGCGCTATTGAGGAATATCTTAACGCGTGTTTGGCTTGGTGTTTTACTGTAGATCAAGTTGAAACAATTTGGTGGCTGTAGAGAGGAGTAAGGTGGGAGTTGTTTATTACTCCCACCCCAAACTATAGCCCTAATTATATACAAAATTATCTAATAAAACTAGTTAGTGATTGTGTGTCAATACGGACTAGCGTACAATATGACATACAACGGTCATAACGCAGAATGATAACCAGAGTGGTAATGTCTCTACAAGTTACATTCCTTGCAGATCACACCAATTAGTAGAACTAATTTCAACAAGCCCTAGTTATGAACTTTCAGCTAATGCGCAAGGCTGGGCCGCAGAGCAGCCCAGCTACCCAACACCGGGTAAAACCCGTAACATTACCCCTCTCTTATAAATTTCCATTGATTTGCCAAATATACTTGACGAGCTCCTTCATCTTCCCCCACTCCATCTCCTTTGCTATTTTTGGCTTCAAATCTATCCAGCGCTTCCACATCTTCCACTTGACTACAATCTTCCCAGCTTGGCTCGACAAAGCCTTTTCATTTTACTAACACTAGTCTCACCCATCCTCTTTCTCTGCGGACCTGGTCTTCTTGTAGTATACGCTCTACTATACGCTCTGGCTCCGCATTTACGTTCCTACTATCTATCATAATAGGCTTAGGCTGAGAATTATCCAAAAGCTGTGAAAGTGAGGAATTGTTGCTCGCTTTTTGTAACATTTTGGCATGAAAACGTGGAAATATTTTGGATGGTACGTTTAATTCCACCAAGTGTGGTGAAATCATTTTTATAATTGTATATTTGGCATTAATCCATGATAATTTCTTCTTTGGTTGCAGTGTTTGAATGTTTTTTAGATTGAGCCAGACTTTGTCGCCTACGCAAAAAACAGGAGCCAGGCTACGCGTTCAATTAGCTTGCTCTTCCATTTGCTGCTGAGCTGACGCCATTGCGGCAGCAATGTATTCTTGAGCCTCGTAAATACGAGCAACAAACTTATCTGCAAGCTTGGCTAGGTTAGTTCTAGATTTAAAATTTGAGGCAGTCTGAAATTTAATAGGTTCCGCGTGATATCCATGTAGAATCAAAAACGGGCCTAAACCCTAAATTGAGCTGTCCCGATTATTTAGTGTCAATTAAGCTATCAGCAGCATCTTTGACCACTCAAATTGAGATTGTAAAATAAAAGCATGTAAATATGCAAGAACTTCTTGATTCATAAGTTCCGTTGATCCATCTGTCTTGGGGCGGAATGCAGTTGATAGGTATTGTTCCACATTTGTTTCCTTACATAGATGCGTCCAGAAATCTCCTACCCAATTTGATCCCTTGTCTGATGTTAGCGCTGGAGGGAAACCATGGAATTAGACGTGACGATTGAGGAATCGCTCAGCACACTCTTCTGCGTTCATTAAATTCATGGCTCCTAACGTCACACTTTTTAGTAGCCGACTGGTAATCATCATCAGATATCGTGGTTCCTTTTTATCCTTTGCTTGCAAATCCGTCATAAAATCTATAGAGAGTTCATTATGGAACCTTTCAGGAATTAGTAAGGGAAGCACTAGCCCTTGACGTCTGGTTTGCCACATATGAGACCAACCGCAAACATCACAATTCCTATAAAACCGACAAACCATTGTACTTATCCTAGGCCATTAAATAACAGAGAGAGGATAGCTAGGGTGTTGTTCCGCCCAGGGTGAGCTACTAAGTTTGAATCATGGGTTTGTTAGATTAACGCAGTTTATAGAGATTCCCAATCTGGTATCCAAACCCGTTTTCAAAAAGAAAATGCTCCCCGAGCATCAATTTCGCACTCTGATAATGATATTTTCAACCCAAAGTGTGTGGGGAATGACCTTTCATCTCTCCACATGGACAAATAAAGTTCCTTGAATGCAGAATCGTTTTCATAAACCCCTTAATCCCATAGGTCCTGTAGCTCCTCTTTGAACAGCAAAGAGACTCAAGGAATGACGTTGTTAATTGATGATAGGGTGAATGTAAGCTCTTGGGGCTCTCTTTCAAGCCAATTATCTCTTATAGGTTGAAATTTCCTTTCTTTTAGCCAAGGATCCTAGAAGTTTTTGGGAACGCCTTGCTCTTCACAAGACAATGCATCTGGACACTGTCCCAATTTTACAGGTCTAAAAAACAGTTGAAAATTGAATTAAGAAAGAAATTGAGACCATCTCACCTGCCGTTCTGATAATTTTTGAGTTTTCATAAAGTATTTTAAGTTATTATAATCTGTTAAAATACGAAACAGTTGTTTCAGGCCCATTAGTTCACCCCTCCATTCTTTCAGAAACTTAATTATAACCAGCAGTTTGTTGAATGTAATCATATAAGTGACAAATTGTAAAATCACTAAAGAGAATGCAATAATTGATGTGTTGAAATTAATTATGCAAAAAATATTTGTGCAAACTGATGCACAAATATAATGGAATAAGTTTAAGCAAAGTATAAGACTTATGAATTTTATCTAGGATCAGACCTAGCATGGATGTGTACAGGGTACAATAATCTAGCAATGATCTATGATCGACATCAATAGTCCGTTGGAAAATTAATGTTAGGATTGGCATAGATAGTGTGTTTTGAAGCTAACTCACTAGTGTGGGCCTAACTGCCATTAGTGCAAATTAATGTTGGGCTAGGCTCTAAGAATGATCAATGTAGGGATAGTTTGGGTCTCCCACTTTTGTATTTTCATCATTCACTTCACTTTCTCTTCTTACCAACCCTGTTACCCAAAGTGTATATAATCTGGTATTTCCACCACTTACCTTCATTATCCACAACCATTACTACTACATCTTTTATTGTCTTTACTTGAATACAATACAAGATTTATCTTCTATTATAATTATACTCGTTCAAACAATTATCTCCTCACACATAAAATATAATTCCTATCATCATAAGTGAATATAATTTTATTATTTTTTAATACAGTTCATTATCGTGAATGTCACAATTACATTCAACTGGGGCTAGTTTGTTTGAGTAATAGGCCACTGGGCGTAAGCAGCCCTTATCATTGTATTGAGACAAATAGCCTCCTGTAGCCCATCCTGATGAGTCACTCTCCATAACCATTACTCGGCTTTCATCCCACAATGCTAATATAGGGGCTGTGATTAACAACTGTTTAAGCTCATCAAATGCTTTTTGATGCTGCTCCTCCCAACAAAATTGAGCACCCTTTTTTGTGAGGCTTAAAAGAGGGATTGAGATCTTGGCAAAATTCTTAACAAATCCTCAATAAAAGTAAGCAAAATCAAGGAAGCTTCAAATCCCCTTAATGTCTTTTGGTGTATCCCATGTGGATATAGCTTTTATCTTTTCAGGGTCTACTTTAATGCCTTTTTGGACTTTGATTCTGAGCCCTAAGTACCTTATCTCTTTAGTTGCAAATACACATTTTTTAGGATCGAGCCTAAGATGCGCATCCCGCAAACAATTCAACACTTACTTGACTTTAAGCCAGTGATCCTTCAAATCACTTTCCAAGAAAATGAAATCATTGTCTAGATAGGCGGCGCATGTTTTTCCTAGAAGCTCTCCCAGAACCTGAATGATCCACCTTTGAAGAGTGGCTGGTGCACCTGCTAAGTCAGAGGGTGTAACTAGCCATTCATATGATCCAAATATGATTTGAAAAGCTGTCTTCCATTCGTCACCTTTTGCGAGGCAAAGCTGATGGAAAGCTGCCCGGTGTCACGGTTCAAGATGTCAAAGCAATAAGCATTTGTAGCATAAGAAAGCAATTAATAATTTAACTATGGAGAGAAAAATATGTGACGCCTGTTCTAATACTAATACAAAACATTCCTCCTAGCTGGCGCTTGGCCTTAGCCTTGGCTACTTTGTGTTCCTCGTATCAAGCCTGCGCTAACTAGCGTAGACTATAGGAAATTATTGGCTAGCAAGCCTTCACACCAGGACATTGATCTTGGAGACCTATGTAGCATTTGCAATCATTCTTAGAGTTTCTCGAATTAAAGGTAAGTGTCATAAGCGGTATGTAGCCAGCGTGGGGAGAGAGTGGGGTCAAGAGGTGGGTGTCAGGCTAAAGGTTGCCATCCTATATGATACACGAGATAGATGCATCTCCACTTGGCTAAAAGGCCAGACCAGAATCATAGAACACTATGATCTGGCAATCTCCATATATATATTATACAGTAGAGGTTTTCCTGACAGTAAGGGATACCAATCTTGTTCAGTTATAGCGTTTTGCGACCAATAATCTGTGCCAAAATCTCAGGCCTTCTTACAGCTTTCGTACAAAAAGCACTGGAGCCCCCCCCCGGAGAGCTACTGGCACGGATCAAATTTTTATCAAGTAACTCAATTAATGTCTTCTGTAACACTAAAATTTCATCCCATGACATCCCAGGGCACCTTTTTATTCCGGCCTTAATCATCTTGTTGCAATCTTATATTCGTGTCAACCCCTGGAGAATGTGGAGGTAATGATGACTCTGTATGCACGTCATCCTCTAGAAAGATATCTGTGTAATTATTACGAGGTTTACCCGGTGCTGTGTAGCTGGGCTGTGTCATAAGCAGCATGTAGACAGCAGACAAGAAGATGACAAGATAAGACCCGTGATGCAAGGCTATGAATGCTGTCCTATATAATAAAGGAGATAGATGCATTACTACTTGGCTAAAAGACCAGACCGGAAATCATAGAACACTAAGCTTTGGCTATCTCTACATATATATTTTATACAACAGAGGCATTCCTGACAGGCTGCACTAGGGCCCAGCCTTGACCCTTAGCTGAAAGCTCGAATAACTTAGCCACTTTTGTGGGAACTGATACAGGGGGCTCGGTAAAGAGGCTGCATTAATACTAGTACAATATAGTTTGTCCAGGGGATAGGATTACGGTATCTGTACATATCGCGAAGGGGACTATTTGGGTGTTTAAGGTCAGCTAAGGCCAGTTAAGGAGTTTTTTCTTCCATAGAAAATATAGATTATTTGTGGCATTGCTTGCGTCCAGTGACTGTTGCTCTCGCCCCATTACAGTAACTATGAATTTCTTCAGGAAGGCCTCTTTGCACCTCTTTCCTCGTAGCCAATTCTTTTGGCTCTAAAGCGCGGGTGATGTGATTCATAGATATAGCATCCACCACAATATCTTTAGAGTTCCGGGCCAACTTTAAATACCCAGAAAACCCCATATCAGAAACCATGGCCACCTGGTTGAGATTGACATATGATATGTGCTCTTGCACTTGGGTAGGTGACCCTTTTTTATACCACCCACTAGCGCGTACTAACATTCCATGTTTTCTGGACCCAATTCGCAAATACTTCCTTTTAGCACTATAAACCACATTATTATGCTTAATCAAAGGTTTCTCCAAAATTATTAGATAGGCAAGATTTGGCATCACGTAACCCTAGATCTTTTCTTGCCAACAGTCAATGTCCATATTAACTCTGGCTATCTGATTAACTTTTATGGTTGCCTTCCCGTCGGCCAGTCGTAGCAACCTTGGGGCTATACATTCAGAATACAAGTTATGTTTGGGCATAAGACTTTCATCAAAAATTTAAAAACAGAGGCATCCAGTATCAATCATTGATTTAGCATAGAATGAGTTATTAATTAAACAGTCTATTAACAATGGCGAACTACTTAAATTACTCATACTCTCTTTAGGAAACCCTGTTGATGATATCACCGTCCTGTTATTTACCCTGAGCGCAACTTTTCTCAGGGTTCTGTAATAGTCAAGTATAAGGTTCGTGGACTGTGGCGTAGAATGTGGACTCTGTGGACAAGAAAATATCAATAGCTGTGGATCAACTCAAAATTATATTTGAACAATGAATAGCTAACAAGACTCAGGTCTGAAGAGCCTCTAGGTACAAAGGAAAAGCCACTATTTATACAAGTCTAACTCCATCCCCACAGGGGCCATCTGGCCAACACCTAGTCCATCATAGAAATACACAGAATACTTAAGAATGCTGTAGAAGTCTATCAAACATTACAAGGGAGAGAATAGTGTGGAAACCTATAGAAACTTAACCCAAAACCCCTCGTGTTCATGCAGAAGTACAGAAGTTTCTAGAAGAGCGGACCTATTCACATAATATTACCTGAATGGATCATTACTCACGTGAGGCTAGTAAACAACAGCTGTTCCTGTTATTACCCCCCCTCGAGCTAGCCAAGCTCCTGTGAGGCTTTGAGCTGAATTTTTTCATAATCTTTTTCCTAGACTTTGGTTTGGGATCAGGGGTGGCAGTGTTAGGACGCGGCTCGGATGGATTTATGGCGTGGAACTCCTCTACCAAATCGTGGAATCCATCTGTTTGACTAGCTGGGATGCTCCAGTCATCTTCGGGACCATAACCTTTCCACCTAATAAGATAATGCAATTCTCCATTAATCCAATGTGTTCCAAGTATTTTCTCGACCTCATATTCTTGACTGTGATCATTAGCATTCATCTCCGGAGAGGGTCCTGAATTCTGTCCTGGGAGTGGGTCCGCAGCTATAGGAGACAAGAGTGACACACAAAAAACAGGGTGAATTTTGGCTGTCTTGGGAAGATCAAGCTTGTATTTGTAATTACCCACTAAATCAACAATCTTGAATGGACCCCCATTTTTGAAGTCTAATTTTCGGCAGGGCCTGAGAGACTTGATATTTTTACAATTCAACTAAACAAGATCTCCTACTTTGAAGTTTCGGGCAGCAGCTCTTCTTTTATTGGCTTGCACCTCCTGCTCAGCTGAATGGTACATAATATTATTGATGATGAATTCTTCTACTTTTCGGGCATTTTGAACAAGACTCTTGGCATCAGTTCGCTCAAAGCGCACAGATGCTGGAACAGGAGGCCCTGATAATGGAGCAGAAAGTTCTGAGCCAGATCTTGGATGAAGGCCGTAAACAGCTAAAAAAGGTGAAACCCCAGTTACTTTAGAGTCATGGTTGTTTATTGCAAATTCCACAGATGGTAAATATCTAGCCCAGTCGTTTTGAGCGTAATTTATATAAGCACGAAGATATTGTTCTATACGCGAGTTTGTTCTCTCGGTTTGTCCATCTGTCTGCGGATGATAGGCTGTGGATAGACAATGGTCGATTTGGAGCAGCTTGCATAACTATTTCCAAAATTTGGCTGTGAATTGAGTACCTCTATTGGATATTATTAAGTTGGGTAGACCATGGATACAAAAGCATTCCTTTTAAAATTGGTAGGCTGTACGCTTGGATGTTAAATTGTTACAAGGAATCACATGAACCTGCTTAGTCATACAATCAACCACCACTTACATTGATGTATATTCAATTCCGTCCCAATCTTGGCTAGCAGGTAAGTTGACTATGAAATCCATTGCAAAATGCCACTATCTCTCCATTGCCACTGGAAGAGGTTTAAGAAGACCCTGAGCTCCTTCTTGGGATGGCTTTATTCGCGAGCACACGTGGCAATTTCTTACAAATTGTTTAACTTGAGTTAACATCCCATGCTAAAAGAAATGTCTTAAGAGAGTAGCGTAAGTCGCTGATGCTCCTTGGTGACCTGCAGCTGGGGGGTTGAGAAATAACTTAATTATTACTGTGGTCAGTTCTTTGTCATAGTCACACTGGGGGACGACAATATTATTTTGATAGTACAATAAATTATCAGTCCATCTGGACTTTGAAAGAGTAAAATTCTTTACTCGAGGCGTTTGTTGGCCATGAATTGCTTGAACAACAGCTTTAAGTGATTTATCATGAGTAATTGCTCGACTTATACAGTCTATTATTGATAGAGAGTCAGGAGAAGAAGCTTGTGTGTCCGGAGCCCCAGGCAAAAGAGGCATTGTCATCTGTTTCCTCTTCAAGGTTATTAGCTGACACAATATTTTCATCCATACCAGGGAATAGGTTTAGTGGTTTAAATATTCTTTGCTCCAGAAATTTTTCAAGGCCCAGATTAGGGCTACCGTTTGGACGAGAAAACGCGTCGGCTGGACTATTTTGATTACCGGGTTGATAGACAATTTTGAAGTGAAAGCGAGAGAAGAACTTGCTCCATCTCGCTGCCTACGACATAGCAGTCTTGACTTTATGAAGTATTCTAAAGCCTTATGATCTGTTATCACCTCAACCGGATTTGAAGATCCTTCGAGCTCGGGGCGCCATTCCTCAAAGGCCTGAACAATGGCTAACAATTCTTTATCATATATTTCGTAATTTGATTCAGCCGGTGACATTTTTTTGGAAAAGAATACCACTAGTCTCTATTTCATCTTCTTATCCGGCTGGAGCAATATTCCACCCGTACCTTGATCAGAAGCATCAGTCTCTAGACGAGCAGGCATTTCCCAGTCGAAGTGCTTCAATACTATATCCTCTCGAAATTTTGCTTTAATTTTCTAAAAAGGCTCCTCCTGACTATGGCCCCACTCAAAATAATGATTATTTTTCAATAGATCAGTTAGAGGTAAGACAATAGACCCGAATTTATTAATGAATCAACAATAGAAATTGATAAAACCATTAAATCTTTGAACTTCTTTCATGTTCTTTGTTGTAGACCAATCTTCAATTACTTGCAACTTGGCTGGATCCATTTTCATACCGCGGGTCTTTATTATTAAGCTCAGAAATTTGACAGATTGTACATGGAACTCGCATTTCTTAATATTAATTTGCAATCCCGCCTCTTCTAATTGCCCTAAAACCTTCTTCATGTGTTTGTAATGCTCTTGGAGGGTTTCACTAAAGATGAGTACGTTGTCAACATAAGCGGTACAAAATTTGTCCAAGTATTCTTTTAATGCATTATTAATGTAGTTCTAGAAAGAGCTTGGTGCATTAGCTAATCTTAAAGGCATAACCTGATATTCATATATGTTAGGAGTTCTAATCTTACAAGGCGTGACTAATGTGAGTGACTATCGCGACTGACGTGACTGGCGTGACTGCAATAAGAGTCTAATAATTATATGCACAATGTGAGGACTATCTGAATCTGAGCAAGGCAATGAATTAGATTATCTGAGGATAGGATAAATACAAGACACTAATCTGAAGAGCAGTAAGCAGTAAAGACAACGACCTTGAGTACAACAAGACCCCATGGTTTTCGAGCGCCTGAATAACCATAAAAGAACTCCAAGGAATATTATCAAATAGCGAAGAATAGCATAGCCCGTAGAAACACCAAGAAATAGAACAATTTGATGACACAATCAACAGTTTAGAGCAAGAAAGAATTCAAAGGAACATGAA
The DNA here is from genome assembly GCA_028751805.1 of Podosphaera xanthii. NCBI lineage: Eukaryota > Fungi > Ascomycota > Leotiomycetes > Helotiales > Erysiphaceae > Podosphaera > Podosphaera xanthii. Next base: position 5,185,297 of record JAPWIX010000012.1, on the reverse strand, counting down.
GCCAACTCTAGCCCTTAAGCATTACTTACGGAGGGAATGCCTTAACTCTTACAGCTATGATCAGCGGGGCAGGTACCTTGCATATGAAGATCATCAACCCCAATGATTAGGACTAGCATTGTACATGACAGTTCCTGACATTACTCTTCCCTTATTCTGACCGAGTTCTTGCAAGGTTTCCTAGAACTTTTAATTTTGGGCCTTATTGGCTTATCACCAGGTTTTGGAGCTGAGGGATTCATATTGTGGTATGTTTCCACTAGTTCTCTGAAGTCATCTATTTCATTAGCTGGAATACTCTAATCATCTTCAGGCCCATAGCCTTTCCAACGTACTAAGTAGTGAAGTTGATTGTCTTTCCAGTGGGAACCTATAACCTTCTCGACTTCGTACACAGGATCATTATCTTCAGTCTCTAGTATTGGAGGAGGCCCTGATACTTGACCTGGTAGGAGATCGGAAGCTGTCGGAGAGAGCAATGACACATGGAAAACCGGATGAATTTTTGCTAACTTTGGTAAATCGAGTCCAAAAGCGTACTTGCCAACTGGCTCAATAATCTTAAATAGACCTCCTTTCTTGAAGTCCAGCTTCTTAGATGGACGTAGCAACTTAATATTTTTAAAATTTAATCACACTAGATCCCCAGGCTTATAACATCTAGCAGCGGTCCGTTTTTTATTTATGTCACAGATTAACTATGTAAGGCAATGAGCACTTGTATAAGTAATGGTTGTTAATAATTCACTATAAAAAAGAAAAGCTAACTTAGGTTGCAAACAATCCTCTATATACAAGTTCTGTGTTTCCTTCCCATTGTTCAGCTAAGAACATCACCCGTGAGTAATTATTGAAAATCAAGGATACAAACTTATAATTAGTATCAGTTAGTTCAAGCCAAACCCTGATTACCTAGTCACGCTGTAGCCCTGATTACAGACCCTTGTACGATCTAGGACCCTTGCATAATGTAGTCGCTAATCTCTATTATTAGTGATCTTGCATTATGTACCCATGATCTGCATGATAGTACATGCCTGCAATAACCATTGTTGGCTACATGTTTACAATTGGCTGAACAGCCGTCACAATTTATACTCTCTTTGCGCTCTGCCGAACGTAATATTATGTTATCAATCAGGAATTTTTTGACTAACTTAGCATTCTTAACAAGATCCTCCGTATCCAAACGTTCTAAACGTATAGCCGCCGGAGCTGGTGGGCTTGAAAATGGTGCAGAAAGTTCACATCCAGAGCGCGGACTCAACCCGTAAACAGCCGGAAATGGCAATACACCAGTAACTTGGGAATCATTATTTATGGCAAATTCTGCTGATGGCAGGAACCGAGCCCAATCATTCTGTACATAGTTTACGTAAGCCCTCAGGTGCTACTCTAGTTGAGCATTCATTCTCTCAGTTTGACCGTCAGTCTGAGGATGATAAGCTTTAGAAAGGCGGTAATCAATTTCGAGGAGGCCGCAGAGCCATTTCCAAAATTCTGATGTGAATTAGGTACCACGGTCTGACACCACTGAGTCTGGTAATCCATGAAGTCGATAACATTCTCTGTAGAACATATAGGCCGTGTTGCAAGCACATAAGTCATTACACAGAACGATATGAACTTGCTTAGTCATCCAATCGATAACCACAAACATTGAACTATACTCCTGTTTATCCCAATCTTCACTCAAGGGTAAGTCAACAATGAAGTTCATAGCAATATGTTGCCATCTCTCTGTTGGAATAGGAAGCTGGCAAAGGAGACCTTGAGTTCCCTCACGCGAAGGTTTGATTCTAGAGCAGGTATGGCAGTTTCTCATAAACCTTTTCACTTGTTGCAGCAAACCATGCCAAAAGAACCTACGTGAAATTGACGCATAGGTAGCTGCTACCCCCGGATGTCCCGCGGCAAGAGAATTGTGGTAAGATGAAATTATATCAGTGGTTAATGTTTTATTGTCGTCACACTGAGGCACAACTGTTCTTTTGCTATACTTAAGTAAGCCTGCCTCCCAGGAGCATTCTGATAAGGTAAAATCACGAGTTCTAGGTTCATCTCTATTTGTTAAGGCATTCACTACTGACATTAAGGATTCATCAGAAAGAATCACTCTCCGGATGCGTTCAACAAATGTCCTTAAATCTGAAATATTGTCTGGCGAAGGTTCGGACACTGCTTCCTTGATTTTATCACTCCCTCGATCTTCTATTAAGTGTCCTGTCAGTAATTGAGATTCTCCAATCCCAGGGCTCAAATTGTAAGGTTTGAGGAGATGTTGTTCTAAAAACTTGGTAACTGATGGGTCTAAGGCTCCATTAAGGCTAGAGAGGGAGTCAGCAGGACCGTTCTGATTGCCTGGTCTGTAGCAAATCCTAAAGTTGAAACGGGACAAGAATTCACTCCATCGAGCTTGACGTCCGCTAAGTAGCCTTGATTTCATAAAATACTCAAGGGCTTTATTATTGGTGATTACTTCAACTGGATCTCCCGAGCCCTTAAGCTCTGGACGCCATTCCTCAAATGCCTTCACAATCTCTAACAGCTCCTTATCATATATTTCATAGTTGGACTCGGCTGGGCTTATTTTCCTAGAAAAGAAAGCTACGGGCTTCCAATTTCCCAACTTATCCGGCTGCAACAGGATTCCTCCCATACCACAGTCCGAAGCATCTGTTTCAAGCCTTGCTGGTAAATCCCAATTGAAGTGTTGAAGTACCATATCTTCCCTTAATTTAGACTTTATTTGTAAGAATGCAGCTTCTTGATCAGGACCCCAGATAAATGGGGCATCTTTCTTCGTCAGATCTGTCAAGGGCATGACTATTGAACCAAATTTATGGATAAATTGACAATAAAAATTTATGAAACCTAGGAATTGTGAGATTACTTTGGTGCTTGTTGGCGTTGCCCAGCTCTCAATAGCTTCTAGCTTAGCAGGGTCTGTTTTGATACACTCAGTTGTTATTATAAGTCCTAAAAACTTGACCAGCTTTACATGGAACTCGCATTTATTAATATCAATTTAAAGGCCTGCTTCCATGAGGCGAACAATAACTTTCTTTACATGGGTTTTATGCTCTTCTATGGCTTCACTAAAAATAAGAATATCAGCAATATAAGCAGTACAGAAATTGTCCAAGTAACCTCTCAAAGTATCATTGATGTAATTCTGGAAAGAATTAGGCGCATTAGCCAGTCCAAACAGCGTAACCAAGTACTCATACAGGCCAAAGCGTGTTCGGAAGGCAGTTAAATATTCATCACCCTCTGCAATTCGCAGTCAATGAAATGCTGATATAATGTCGAGTTTGCTAAAATATTTAGCTTTCCCTAATATAGACAAGGTTTCATTGATTCTTGGAATAGGGTAGCGTTTCTTAATTGTTACCTCATTTAATGCCCTATAATCTACACAAAATCTGAGGCCACCTCTAGGCTTCTTGACAAATAGAGCAGGAGACGCGGCCGGCGAAGAGCTAGATCTGATAAATCCTTTTTCTAGGTTCTCCTTGATGTACTTGCACAAAACTTGCACCTCCTCACGGGACATACCATAAAGAGGGCCCTATGGGACCTCAGAGCCTTGTTTTAAAATATTACAATAGTCGCTTGGCCTATGAGGTAGTAACTTATCAGCTTCATCTCTAGAGAACAATGGCAGATATTTGTGATAGATCTCCGGCAGCTTCTCTGCTAGGTCAACCTTAGGTTTTTCTTTGAGCGCCTTATTTATATCTTCCATAGATACTGCCATTACTGTATCATTCCCACAAATAATTGAGTCACTAAAGGTCTCTGGGTCACAAATTTTGATGTCATTTTTTAAATCAAGCAATTGAACAGAGTAAGCTTCTATCCGCATTCTGACATCTTCTGGAGAGAGCGCATGTATCAGCTGTAAGGGTTTGGTTATGTGATTTTCACAAATTTAGTCTTTTAACTTAAGAATCTCCTCAGCCCATCTTATCTCCGGGTCATGATACTGAAGCCAAGGGAGGCCAAGTACAATATCAAAGTATGCAAGTCTTGTAACGTAGAGCAGGATAACTTCTGAATGACCCCTGATACTTAAATTTACTTTAGCCATATATAATATCTAGCCTGACACCGAGTCTGATCCATCAAACACTTTTAAGGAACGGGGTCTTCTTGATGGGATAAGGTCAAAATTGTAATTACGCACAAACTTAGAATCTACAAATCCGTAGGCGGATGCACCACTGTCAATGAGGGCAAGAGAAGATGTAGGAGCAGAATTTAATTTATTCACAAAACAGCTGATAACAAAATGACTAGTGTTCTCCCATGGCTTTTCACTGACAGCGACAGATGAAATTACTAAGTTTAGAGAGGAGCTCATTCTTTTCCCAACTCTCCTATGACCTCAACTTCCAAAAATTCAACAGCACGACTTACAATTGGAGAAGGTGATGACTTCCTTGGGCATTTGATAGATTTGTGCCCATCCTGACCACAATAGTAACATAATCCAAGTCTCTGACGTCGATTCCTTTCCTCCGGGGTCAGTTTGCCAAAACGTTGGAATCCTGAAGCAGAAAGGTCCATAGGGTCGCCGGCGTCATGATTAGGCTGAGTAGAAAGTGGTTGACCTAAACTTGGAGGTATGAAAGGAAAGCCTTTTAGGTGCTTGTTAACATTTTGAAAAGAGATGTTGACAAGGTCCGTTGCTGATTGTCACGTTAGTAGGTGGATATTGTGACTTTCAGATACTCGTGCTATTGGGAATGCTATAGGAGATAGAGGAGTAGAGAATAAAGAAAGTGACAAGGCAAAGTGAAAAGAAATGAATGTGGACTGAGGTAAGTGGTATCTAAGGTGGTAGACTTCTAAAGTGGTTGATTTGTAAGGTAGTGATAGGATGACAGAAAAAACAAAGCGTGACAAGAGAAGAATGGAAGGCTATAACTCCTTATGTACAGTAGAATCCAAATTCCTAGAACTATTATCCTGAAGATTTGCCATAAATTATTCAACCAAAGCAAATTAAAAATAACAAAACAAAAATAGAATATCTAAATAAAGCTTGTTGCGAAGATTACTATCAATGCGTCGGTCCTAAAATAGATCGGCATAACAGATCTTCAGGGTCCAGCAGGGAGATATTCAATTTGAAAGTACCATGGCCTGACAAGTTCTGACACTAATTCTCTATATCTTGAAGCCTAGACACAGCTTCATTGAAACTGAGGAAGTTGATATCCCTTTCATGAACTAGGGCTTGCCTTAACTCAACGCTCATGTTGTAGAAGACAAGATCTCGAAGTTGAGGAGAGTCAGTGTCATAACCCGCAATAGCGGCATTCCGACAAATCTCGGCAATCCAGCTGTAGAAAGGGCAATTCAGTTGAAAGTTGGCGTGAAGTCAATTGGCTGCATGCCGTGTAGCATTAGGGTCACTAAAAATAGTCATTAACTGCTTCCACATCTGGGAGAGAGAATGAAATGTAAGAACTCCGTCTTTGATCCAAGGCTGCAGAAGGGATTTGCTCTCTGGATTCAGCTGAGAATAAATGTAGGCCATTTTTGATTGATCGTTTGGGTAATGATTAGCATTCACATTTAGCTTCAACATTACTAATTCCTTCCACGTGGCAAAGTCCTTTTTCTTCCCGGTAAACAAATCAGAGTCACGAATTTTGGAAACCCTCGGGGTGGTGTCATTATTCCTAGATCCAAGAATATTGACAAGCTTATTCAATAGTTCTTCACTGCCACTCGATAAACTTTGTTTAGATTTCCCTATCTTTTGCTCAAGTTCCTTGATACGGTTTTCGGCCTGAGTAATATGTGCCTTCTGGTTAAGATATTCCCTGTTACGTTCACAGAGCTTGTGAATGAGATCAAGCATCAATTCGGGTCTCGAAGATACCCCTTGAGCTAATTGTGAAGGATCTGTCATTTGATCAACTTCTTGCAGTAAATTGTCAAGAGAGAAAACTTGTTCAGAGTTGAAATTGACAGCCATCTTAGGAGAAGACATAATATAATAGAGGTAGGGATTAGTGTAATGTCAGGAGTTCCAATCTTGCAAGGCGTGGCCAACGTGAGTGACTGGCGTGACTGGCGTGACCGAGATAAGAGTCCGATAATTATATGCACAACGTGAGAACAATTTGAATCTGAGCGAGGCAACAAACTAGATTATCTTAGGATAGGATAAGTACAATGTTGAAAAGTAGAATGGGTCAGAAATGTATTACTTGGGAATCTAATCTATTTTATTGAAAAGTATTCAGCTGAGTTTAATATACAGTGTGTGCTTGCTAAGCGAGCTTAGTAAGTCACATTCTAACCAGGGTTGAAGACTGATGCTTTGACACACCCCTTCAGTCTGAAACCGAAACTGATCACTCATGATTCCTCCTAATCAAATTCTGCAACTCTCAAGTTCAACATTTCAACAAATCTAGAATGTTTCTTCTGCAAAAGTGATTTGGTCATCCCATCAGCAACCATTTCGTGCGTAGACATGTGACGAGCATTAACCCGTCCAAAATCAATATGTTCCCGTATAAAGTGGTGCTTAATGTCAATGTGCTTTGTTTGTTGATGTAGCTCAGGATTTTCTCCAAGAGCGAGACTACTTTGACTGTCAGAGTAGATGCGAGTTGATATGATGTCCTTTCCAATGTACATCATTTGAGACATGACCTGCTGTATCCATAGGAGATCCTGAACGCATGATGTGTAGGCATAGTACTCTGCTTCAGTAGATGATAGAGATACATTTGGCTGACTTTTTGAGGACGCTGATATCACCCCTCCAGCCAGAAGGAATACACTCCCGCTTGTAGATCGTCGCGTACCTTTGTCGCCTCCCCAATCCGAGTTGCAATAACCGTGAAGGTGAGAGTTAGGGCTATTTCTGTCGTACATTATTCCTAGGTTAATTGTGCCTTTAATATAGCAGAAAATCCAATCTACTTCTTTGAGATGCTGTGCGGATGGATTTGACTGGTATCAAGAAAATGCTGAGCACGCGAATGCTATATCTGGTCGTGTGTGCACTGCCAAGTAAAGTATGGAGCCTAAATTGGATTGGTATTCCTTAATCTCGGCACTTGTTGCAACACCATCATTTCGCACAAAGAATTTCTCATATCCAGCTGCTATGGGAGTGTCAACTGGTTGGCAGTTTTCAAGTCCAAATCTTTCGAGAATTTGGCGAGCATAGGCGTCTTGAGTGAGATAAATCCTTTTCCGAGGACAATCTCTAGTTATCCGAACACCAAGGAAGTAACTAGCTGGCCCGAGATCCTCAAGTTGAAATTTGTCCGCTAGCATGTTTTTCAACCGATTGATATGTTTGATATTTTTTCCAAGAATAAGGAAATCATCAACATATGTGACAATAAGGATACTCGTTTGCTTATTCAGATACAGGCAGTTATCAGAGGCGAGGGGCTCAAAATCTACTTCTGCCAGACAGCCTCGAAGGTGCCTTTGCCAAAGCCTAGGAGCTTTTTTTTTTTTTTTTTAAATCATATTGTATTGAGCCTAAAAGCTATGACAATGACTAAAAATAAAGAAGTGTTTATTTGTTAAAGCCTAGGAGCTTGCTTCAAGCCGTACAAAGCCTTCTGAAGTTTGCACACAAATGGATATGTAGAAGCAATGCCTGGCTCCTTCCAGCCTGGTGGTACCTGCACATAGATGTTGGTATCTGCGTCACTGTTCAAGAATGCTGTTACGGCATCCATCTGCTCGATCTCAAGGTCGAACTTGGCCGCCATGGCAATCGCAATTTTCCAGGTCGTGTTACGGCAAACACCTGCATATGTCTGCGTATAATCGCGTCCGTACTCTTGCTTAAAGCCTCTTACAACCCAACGAGCCTTGTACTTAAGTATATTCCCCTCTTTGCCTCGCTTCGTTTTAAGAACTAGTTTCCCAGTCAGTACTTTCGTACCATCTGGTAGTTCAGATCGTCGAACAAGGGACCAAGTCTTCTTCTTTGAGAGTGATCTATACTCGCGATCAATCGCTTCTTTCCAGCTCTTAGAATCCTCACAACTCATCGCTTCCGCAAGAGTTTTTGGATCAGCTTTATTATCAACAGTCAACAGAGACTGTGATGCAGTAAGAAAACAACAAAAAGCCAAATGCTTATCAGAGCCAGAGCTAGCTGCTGTGCTTCTGGTCACATGATCTACCTTTTGATAGACTTTCTTGCTTCCAGGTGGTCTACCTCGTCGAGTAACTGTTGTTTCGGGCTGTTCAATGTCCTCCACTCCTGAGCTCTGAATAGGTATGTTCTCTTCTTGAATAGTTTCGGGAATTCTACTTCTTTCCTTTTGGCTCTCTTGATTATCCTGATTGTCCGTGCTTTCCTTATCTCTGGCTGCATTACTTTCAACCTGCAAATCGTCAACTTCTACATCTCGTTGATGTTCTTCAAAACTAAGTTGCTCAAAAGGTGTGAGAGGATCAAAGAGTGGTTCAGGTTGGTCGGAAGTTTTTGTTTCCTCCCCACTACTTTCATCAACCTGAATAGGCGGACTACAGTCAGAGGAATTCAGATGTGTCTTTGGAGAATTTGTTGCACAAGAATTTTCATCAAATCGCACATTTGATGTTTGAACAACTACAAATCGAGAGGGAATATAAATTCGGTAGATATGCTGACCTTCGTAGCCAACAAGGATACCTATTTCAGCTCTCTTATCGAGTTTTCGAGATAAGACTCTTTTCTGCACGGGAATTTGGACAAATGCTTTACAGCCTAGGACCCTAAGATGACTCAAATCAGGCCTCTTATCAACCCCGAGCATGAAGCGCTCAAAGGCTTGAATAGGCGTTTCTCCATCTAGCACAGAAGTAGCAGTGCGATTGGCTATCTGTAGTTGAGATCTCACGAGTTCAGGCCAAAGAAATTGAGGGATATTATTTTTGATGGATACTGTTCGAACTCTTGAGATTATAATTCTGATTGAGCGTTCAGCTCGACCATCTTGCTCGGGAGAGTAGGGTGTAGTTACTTCGATGATCTGACCTAGTTCAGCAGCTAGCTGTCTCATCATCTTTGGTGAGTACTCTTTTCCTCCATCAAGCCTCCAAGATTTTACAATGGAGTTGTATTGAGTCTTCATGAAAGCATTAAAATATTTGATGGAATCAGCTGCCCCACTTTTATCTTTGTGATAATAGCCCTATCGAGCTGATGTCGCTGCATCTGTAAACATGGTGCAGTACCGAACAGGAATCCATGAATCATCGACTAAGATTTTACCGGTTGGGTTGATCATGACCACATCTAAAGAAACCGAGTCCAGTGGATTACGAGATTGAGTAGAAACATGCTTTCTCACATGACGGAGAGGTTTCGACAGCTCACAAGGCTCGCAAAGACTTTGTGTCGAGGTTGATTTATTAGAAGGCTCGATCACAATTCCAGTTGTTATTTTTTCAGTTTCTATGACATTTCTTAAGCCCAAGTGACCAAGTCGTCGATGCCATAGATCGAGGGTAGGCTTTGGTTGGTTTATTAGTGCCGGCATCGCAACTGTGATTGCTGATTCAATAAAATGAAGCGAGTCATCGAACGTTGCAAATTCAATTTCGTCGGGCCCAAAAAGCTTTCCGTCTCTTATGTACCCCTTTGCTTTCAATAGCTTGCCCCCACTGAATAGATTAACAGGACATTCTGGTAGGAACATCACATCCCTAAGCTTAAAGGAATTGTTAAAAATAACCAGTTTGCAGGGAACACTGAAACATTACCTGCATATAAATATCCATGGAACAAGTATGCGAAACGTACATCCACCCCTGAATAAAGGGCATCTATTGATGGACATACCAGATACCTATTATAACTGTAAAATAAGCAGGTGCCTATGCATTTATGTATGTATATATAAAGCCCAGAGTCACTTGAGAAGGAGGAATGCGATTGTAAGGATTATTAGTGGTAGCTTATTCAAGAACCCACCTAGTTTATTAAATCATCTTTTACAACTTCTATTCTCTCTGTTGATTATCACTATGCTCAAATTATTCTAAGCGTGCAAATTTTATCAGGAATGGTTTTTTCTGTTTGATAATCTACACTGCAAGGTGATGATACCTGAGCCTCTGGGTTTGACAGGGCCATTTGCTGTGATTATGCTGGGCAAATTATTACTTTCTTCATAGGAGTCGAATTTGTCGATAGAGTTAGTGATGTGTGTTGATGCACCTGTATCAATAATCCATTGTTCGGATTTTTGGAAAAATAGCCCTGAGAGAGTGCTACAGGTTAAACCTCCAAAGCGAGGAACATCTTTATCACTATCATCAGCTTCAAACTTACTATCGTTACTCTTCTTGAGATCTCTATAGTTTCCATTTTTTCTTATTTCTGGCCTCCCATTGCTTTCGCAAATCTTTGTTCTTAGGATCTTCAAAACATTTTCCCTTAGCATGTCTTACTTTTGAATTTCTACATATACTACAAGGTGCTGGCTTTGGTTGATTCTGGGACTTTCCCTTGCTTTGCGCTTTGGACTTTCCTTCATCACTTTGATTCTTTCCATACAAGGCCATTTGATTGCCATCTGTTTTCCGATCTGCCCTAGCCTCATCCTTTAGGTCATGAACAAGCTCAGAAAGTGTCACATCACTTCTTAACCTGCAGACGGCTCTCTGTCTCTCTGCACATGTAGGATATGAATCCTTCACTGCCAGTAGAAATACTAGCGGGTGCCACGATTCTGGCGGAGCAATACCAAGCGTGTTTAACCTGTCGGCGGCATTTTGGAATGAAATAATGAAATCATCTATATTGTCGTAATCTGCACAATTGATTTGGATGTAATTTTCAATGGCATTTTGATTTAATACTATGTGTCAGGAAAGCCTCTACTATATAATATATATATGGAGATTGCCAGATCATAGTGTTCTATGATTCTGGTCTGGCCTTTTAGCCGAGTAGTGATGCATCTATCTCGTGTATCATGTAGGATGGCAACCTTTAGCCTGACACCCAACTCTTGACCCCTGTCTCCAGCCTCGCTGTCTACATACCGCTTATGACACTATGCCAGAGCTTTTGTACAGATTGGCAATTGCGTCCCACATCTCCTTTGCAGTACTAAGACGGTTAAGTTGGCTTGCAATAGATGTAGAAACATTAGTTCTAATGATTAATTTCATCTTTGCATCTCCTCTTGCCCATTCATTGTATGCCTTAATATCTTCGGCAGATACATTGTCGTCAAACTCGTCAACCACTTTTGGTGGAGCAGGCGATTTAGGATGGTAGTATTTTCTTAGACCATGAACACGAGCAATATTCTCTTTGTCAAACTTCCATTGGGCATAGTTTTCTTCTCCTTTCAGCCGATAGGCAGTGGGTAACAACGCACTACTTCCAGTATCTTAAGACATTGCTTCACCTTTAGCAATGCGAGGATATAATTTAGATTTACTTGACTCAGCTATATCTGAATTTATTTTCTGATCCTGATTACTTGTCGTGTTGCTTTTTGTCATTTGAAGCAAAGAATGATCTTCTGACAAATGAGTCAATTAATCCGCAAGTTGCAAGTAATCTGTGATTGCGCAATCAAATAATAACAATTTCTATGAGCCCTTTGGTCTCATAATCTGTTGAAAAGCAGAATGGGTCAGAAATGTATTATTTGGGAATCTAATCTATTTTATTGAAAAGTATTCAGCTGAGTTTAATATACAGTGTGTGCTTGCTAAGCGAGCTTAGTAAGTCACATTCTAGCCAGGGTTGAAGACTGATGCTTTGACATACAAGACACTAATCTGAAGAGCAGTAAGCAGTCAAGACAACAACCTTGAGTACAACAAGACCCCATGGTTTTCGAGCGCCTGAATAACCATAAAAGAACTCGAAGGAATATTATCAAATAGCGAAGAATAGCATAGCCCGTAGAAACACCAAGAAATAGAACAATTTGATGACACAATCAACAGTTTAGAGCAAGAAAGAATTCAAAGGAATATGGAGCTAGCTCTAGCCCTTTAGCATTACTTACGGAGAGAATGCCTTAACTCTTACAGTTATGATCAGCGGGGCAGGTACCTTGCATATGAAGATCATCAACCCCAATGATTAGGACCAGCATTGTACATGACAGTTCCTGACAATATAGGCCAAATAAAGTCCTGAAAGCTGTTAAATATTAATGTCCCTTAGTGTCATAAGCGGTATGTAGACAGCGAGGCTGGAGACAGGGGTCAAGAGTTGGGTGTCAGGCTAAAGGTTGCCATCCTACATGATACACGAGATAGATGCATCACCACTCGGCTAAAATGCCAGACCAGAATCATAGAACACTATGATCTGGCAATCTCTATATATATATTATACAGTAGAGGCTTTCCTGACACTTGGCTATACGCATCTGATGGAAGGCTGATATAACATCTAGCTTGGCAAAATATTTTGCCTTCCCTAACATTGTCAATGTATCATGAATTCTTGGAATTGGATACCAATTTTTGACAGTCATGTTGTTCAAAGCTCTTTAATCAACGCAAAACCTGAGTCCGCCACCAGGTTTCTTGACGAAAAGAACAGGGGAAGACGCGGGTGATGTACTAGGCCTTGTGAAACCCTTTTCTAGGTTTTCTTGGATATATTTCTTTAACACCTGTAGCTCCTCCCTAGACATCCCTTATAAGGGGCCCCAGGGGGGTTCAGCTCCAGGCTTGAGGATAATTTTGTGATCGCTTGGTCTGTGCGGTAGTAGTTTATCAGCTTTGTCCTTCGAAAATACCAACAAAAACTCGTGATACTCTTTTGGAAGTTTTTCCGCTGGATCTACTTTTGGCTTGTCCTTCATTGCTTCTTCTATGTCCTCTAAAGTTACTGTCATGATAGCGTTAGCTTCATCAGCTGTGAGCCTTTCGAAGGTATCTAAATTGCAATACTAATTTCGGGGTAACACTTTGGGCTTTGAGCTATTAGAATTCATATTTTTTAATTTCTTAATCTTATCCTGGGGGACAGCGAGGGAAACAACTGGATAGTTTTTTGAATGATTGCAATATCTTGGATTATCAAAAATCAACAGTTCATTGGTTCAATTAATCCTTGGGTTGTGGAGCTGGAGCCATGGGAGACCCAGTACAACATCAAAGTTTCCCAGGCTTGTAACAAATAGATAGATTCTTTCAGTGTGTCCAGAAATTTCAAGATTTGCTTTTGCGAGGTGAGTGATCTGTCCTGAGACTGATTCTGTACTGTCAAACACCTTTAGGCTACGAGGGTAATCTAAGGGGATTAATTCAAAGTCATTTGTTTGCGCAAATTTGGCATTAATGAATCCATAGCCAGAGGCACAGCTGTTAATTAGGGCAAAAGAATTTATATTTATTGAATTTTGATTTAAAAGTGTACAATTTACCACTAAATCCCCTATCTTATTCCAGGGTTCCTCGAGTTGGGAGATTGAGAGTACCATGGCTAGAGGTTGTTGAAATTAGTTCTACTAATTGGTGTGATCTGCAAGGAATGTAGCTTGTAGAGACATTACCACTCAGGTTATCATTCTGCGCTATGACTGTTGTATGTCATATTATACACTAGTCAGTATTCATTCATCCATCCTAAGCTTTTTACAAACAATTTCATTTTAAACGATTTCACCACAGATCTTTAACCATGAACAGTACTCCACACACAAAAAATTGTCATAGCTTTTAGGCTCAATACAAAATGATTTTAAAAAAAAAATAGTCCATATTGACACACAATCACCAACTAGTTTTATTAGATAATTTTGTATATAGTTAGGGCTATAATTTGGGGTGGGAGTAATAAACAACTCCCACTTTACTTCTCTCTACAGCCACCAAATTGTTCCAACTTGATATACAGTGAAACACCAAGCCTAACACGCATTAAGATATTCCTCAATAGCGTTTACAATATTTCTACAGGGCTGAGCTTTGGAAGGAATAACAAGAACCACAGGAAGGTCAATACTAGGATGTGTACATCCAGTAATTATAGGGGTACCTCTAAAGAGATCAATGGTGGCATACTTAAGGTTTACGTCTTAAAATAGCTTTCTGCTTCCATAGAAAAATATAAATTATTTTGTGCCATTGTGTATGTGCAGTGACCGTAGCTTTTGCCCCGTTACATATATGCTGAAATTTGTTTATTAAGAATGTTTGTTGCAACATTATTTCCTTAAGGGTTTCCTTTTCTCCCTCTAGCATGTTTAATCTGTGATCTCTAGTGAGCGGAATGTCTGTATCAAGTAGAATATCCAGCTTGCTTTTGACGCTTTCTTGCGAGCAATTCCTAGTTTGCATTCCAACTGGGGTATTTGGGAGACTGGCAAAGTTCGAGCAACTTGACATATTAAAAGAAGATGGCCCAGACTTATCTAAAAATGGGCGCTCAAGGTGTGGGCTCATCTTGTTCTTTCTAATAAACCTTACTGTTATGGAATCTCTGTTGGACATGGTGATTAAGATCTTTGTAGGGTTTTTTTTTGGGAATATGATGGGTCCTTGTTTCATTTATGAGGAGTAGATGCAATATTCTGACTTGCAAGTATAATGTATGATTTCTCAAGGTGAGGAATGAATGAGAATAGATAGAGGTGTGTAATTGTAAATAGATTTGACTTGTCCATTTTTCTATGAAGGTAAGACGTCCTACTTACATACATAAAGCAATACTTGTCATATCTTTCTCTCAACTATCTTTAGGTACTGCACCAATCTACCAATGTCTAGTCAGTCAATTCATGAATACTACTTAATCTATTACGACCAAGGGAATATCTGCCTCACACGACTCGTGTTACCTGACTAGTATTATCTAATCTAGTCTAGGCGACTCAAATTACGCGACTCGGTCCTCATGCCTTGATGCACCTGTCAACACAGATCATCCGCGCCTATTCATGGACCTCGCACATCTCTTATGTCGCTATTCGCAACAGTCCTGAATAAATTTTTCAAAATATTACTGCAGGTGTAATGGCCGATAGTCTGGATGTAGCCTGTAGCTCGAGTTGAATAACGCAAGCCTCTCTGATGAACTTAAAGGCCAACGTGGGGTTGATCATACCCAGAACTTCTACCCCTCAAATCAGACCCGCAGAGATAAGAGGAGCGCGTAAGGGACCTGCAATTGAGGTATCCACAATTGATGGACCCACAATTGACGGAACATTCACGGGCCAATCGGGATCTAGGGAGAGCATCAAATACCGTGCGGGCAATACGGCTATTGGTGGTAATTTGCTCTATAATATAAGCAATAATCTCCATTCAACAGGTATAAGGCAGAATTGTAGAGATGACGTTCTTCTCAACTATTATGACGCAATCGCACGGGATGGGGAGGGACATGTTGAGGCAGGAAGTAGAGCAATGTGTGGTACAAGCCGAACGCAAATTCGTGTATCTAGATTTCCTCCTCACAGAAAGAAATATTAAATATTGTTCCCGCAAATTATGCCTAAGTTAATTTCCTCCGAACTGTGACAGTAGGGTCGGATACTGAATTATGTAGTCCGGAGGGCTTAAACAAAAATTGGGATATTAATATGCCCTCCCCAGCGTGAAGGAGAGTTTTGTATAATATAGCAATAGTGTTGATAAACCTGTTTGTATTTATACGTTATACTAATTAATCTCTATCTTTTTAGTATCAGTTCTACAAGTCATAATATACAAAACAACATGTGCCTATTACATAATCAACACTAGCTTACAATCACGTGATATGTGCACATAATACTCAATGATATCTAATAAGATTGTTTCTGACAAAAATGTATATCAATAAAAACCAACACTGGCAAATTCTTTATTTGTTCCCTGCGTCTGAATTATTACTTCTTTTGACCTATGCCTCTTTTTCAAGCTTATACTGATTGCTTGCAATCATTTCATCAAGCGCTCGGTTACTGTTACTTTTGGTTATAGAATCAGCTGGGTTTGATGAAACTTTTATCCAAACAATTTCTGCAATCTCTCTCAGCTCATAGGCTTCACAAATTGAAGAAATATCAATCATCAATTGTTTCTCTTTTGTAGTCCCGAGCTTTACCAAACACTCAAAAAGAGAAAGACTATCTGTGCATAGTATCAGAGACACTGATTGCTTGGTAATTGCATCAACCGTATATTTGAGAACGCACGCTGCATCAAATGCGTGAATCATTGCATATAACTCAGACACTAGGACACTACGAGTTACTCTTTTACATTTTGTTGAGGACCATTGGAGAAGGTTACAATGGTTATCATCTGCCAGTATGATCACATATCTGATTTGACTAGATAAATCAACGTTATTTGCAAAAGAAGCATCGCTAAATGCAATTAAGCAAAGTTTCGATTGATCCAATTTAACAAAGTTAAGTCCGGATTGTTGGCCAAATGATTGTTGCCACATGAGTTGCTTGTTCAATTTCTTCATTTGCTCTGTAGTGGGTAAAGTTGTTTGCGCTGCCTGAGAGAGATCAAAGGTTGCTTGAGGTTGACATATAGTGGCAATGTAGGCGCCACGAGCACGTTGAGCAATATACTCATCTTTATTGCAGGCAGTTGACAAATTTTTACAATGCGATTCTTGAGAGACAAACAATGATAAGGAATCATTGGAGAAAGTGATTTTAGCGCCATTAAATATCATAGAGCAACCAGGCATAAGTTTTTCAATATTTTTGGCTTGAAATTGAGCTGTTTTAATTGCATCTTGTTCTTTTTGCTTGAATAAATCATTGCAGGCAAACAAGGTATCATTGGTTTTTAGTGCGACAATTGCAGAATCATTGAAAAGCAAGCAGGCATCACTAGAGGCTTGTTGAAGACTTAAAATTGATCTGTGGTGGTCATGGTACGTTTTGAACCAATGATTTCCTGCTTCAGGAATACCATATAAAGGTTGAAGAACTATGAGAAGTATGTTGGGTGAGAGGTTTAGTTCTGCGGGTCGTTTAACAAAAAACTGGCATGATAGTAGTGTTTTTGATTGTGTGTATGCCTGACTTATGTCACGGCAGTATAATGAATGTCCACGAATTAGAGCTATGCAGAACAAAAGACGTTGTGAGGCGCGTTGTATAGTTGGTGACTGAGTAAGTACGGAGTATTTTTTTTTGTCTTTGTATGCTTGCACTACCAGGCAAGACTTCTTGAATGCTTGTGGAGTTCCTTGCAATTTAATTGAATCAATAAATCGGCTATTAAATATACGTGTGCCAGCAGGAATGTCATTTGAGTTAACGAATTCAAAAACACCCTGAGAGAGAAGTCCGCCAAGTTCTATTTGTCAAGACAAAGTAAAATCAGTGGGTATTTTCGTATTCATGAATACAGATAGGTTGAAAGTGTCATTACGAAAGCGAGCTGGTAGTTGTCTATGACGTTGTGGGCGGGAATTAGTGGCCGGTTGAGTAGGAGTAAAAGAATCATTAGGGATGATGCTGGAAGTAGAAGTAGTAGAGTCATTAGGGTTAATTTCAGGAGTAGCAGCAGTGTTAGGTGTAGGAATATGAGAATTGTTAGATATAGTGTCAAGTTTGAGGTTAATTTGTTTTTCTTGATTTTTATCTTCCCCTAAATCTGAGGTGTAAATCTTAATGCAAGTTGATCTAAACTTAGTTGGGCCTGAGGGGAGCTGGATAGTTGCTGTCTCATTGACAGCTGAAATACGTTTGTAAGGACCTTCCCATTGTTTACGGTATGCTCGCCAAACTAAAACATCCAAACCAAGTTAAATTGGCTTCGGAGAAGGACCATTTCGTGTGTTTATTGCTTCATGGATTTGTCGTTTAGCACAAAGTATTGATACTTCTGCCATGGCCTTATTGATTGCTTTTGCTCGCTGCATAATGTCCGGAGTGGGTGCATCACTTTTGATAATTTGTGGAAAAGCTCCAAAGACAAGAAGGGTTGGAACAATTCCGTCGGGACCCGCAGTATTGTTTATTGCTTTGATGGCCATTTGTAGAATCAATGAGCGTGTGTGTTGTGTTATAGGCTTTTCCGAAGATAGTTCTTCGCGAATCACTTCGTATGCTCTACGAAGAGGCATATAATACCGTTCAACTATGCCCATTGATTGAGCAGCTTTGACCAGGACTTCTTTAGTTTCAATACTGAGAGATTTATTGTACAATTGGAAGTCGGCTGATGCGAAGTTTGTTCCAGCGTCATGGTTAATAATAGCCGGAGGTCCGAGGTATGCATAAATCCAGCATAGTCAAAGAGTTTCCCAGAGAGTCACTGCAGTCATATTTGGAAGAAAACGTGCGGCTTGAAACCTTGTAGCTTCGTCAACAACATGCAGTACTGGAGCCCCATCAATATAGAGTATATCTGCGAAGATTGATTAATTGAAGTGTACATTATTGGCGTCTCTGAGTGTAAATTTGAAGCGCAGCGGGGCGGAACCAAAACGCTGACATTTCTGACAGTGTTCTGTAATTTTGTTTAAGATGCGACAATGATTTTCATCTGTATGACCAGCCCTATTCAGCAAGTTAATGAGCCGTGGTACGGAAGGATGACCAAAGCGTCTGTGAAGGGTGCGGAGCTCTGTCTCTGTTAAAAACGAGGTTGTAGCCATCATAGGACCCCGTTGCAAGAATGCGTGTCCAAATTTTCTTACTACAGGGATTGAGACGCAATCATCATTTTTCAGTAGTCGGATCATGTCGTTTAAGTTATTGAAGTAAGCCTTGTTATTATCAAGGTCAAGGAGAGATAGTAAGAACGGGGTATTTGCGTCAATTACGTGAAAAGTACAGTGTCCAATTGGTGTGTGAACATATATTGATCCAATGGATGGTGCGTTGCCAATGCTAAATTTTACGTTGATGGTACGAGACTTATCAAGTTTGTGAGGGCCAAAGAGGGATTCAAATGGTTTAAATTGACTGATACCAGCAGTAGAATGACCAGCGGCCCCTGTGTCTATCAAAATACTGTGAAATACATTCAGGCCATATCAATGATTTATAAAATACGTTTCATGATCAATTTTAACGTCGTTCATTTGTATCAATGAAGTAAGTGCATGTCCAGTTGATTGATTCGTCAATGATTGCTATAATTGGAAGTTTTCTTCTGGATCCAGCAGAAAATGTTCACTATCAAGAGGCTCATTGATAGTTATTGCAGCAAGCTGTTCAACAAAGTCATAGTCTTGATTTGAGGCCTCAATCTCACTTACAAATAAGTCAAACTTTGTGTTGAACTCAGCGTCAGAAATATAAGTTGGATTTTGGCGATGATAGATATCTTTGAGGCGTTTGCAAGCTTAACGTTCTTCAGTGTGACAAGTCGACCAGCAATTTTCTTTTTGACATACATAGCAAGCACGACGGGTACGGTTATAATTACCTCTTTGGTTTTCCAAATTTCTACGCTGATGATTGCTCTGGGGTCCCCTTTGTCCCCTGTTGAAACTACCTTGAAATCTTCGATCTGTATAGAAAGAATCTTCTTGTACATTTTCGGGCTCAAATTATTGTTGATATTGAGGGTTGTTTGCCATGCCCTGGGATGCTTTCCACGTTGAGATACTAGCTTTGGCGCGATTGATAAAATCAGTTGATGTATCTCCTCTTGGTGTTGTCGAGCAGGCAATATTTGTGGCGGGGTGACCTTTGCAAGAATCAACAAGTTTACCGTAAAAGATTTCTTCAGAACGATATGATGCAGAAAGACCTTGTTGTAAGTGATGCAAGCGTTGCACAAGAAGAGTTAATGCTTTGTCTATATCTTTTTGGGATTCTGGGTGCTCGGCCAAAATTGAAAAAGCGATGTTTTGTTTCATTGGCTGCGGAGCATACTTTCACGCTCTCTACCTTCAAAAAATTGTCTCATTTCAGTTGCAAGCGTAGAAATAGATGGAATTATCATGTTGTTTGGCTCACAATTGTTCTATAATGTTGCAAGGCAGCACCTTCAAGCATGTTGTGGAAGGCTTCATGGTGTCGAATGGTTGGTAGCCCTACAGTATTACAATTTTCTGTGAATGTCGCAAATTTGTCATCAAAAATTTCATCTGGTGATCCTCCATATTTTTGATTATCTTTGCATATTTTGCTCAAATTGATTAAGGCGGCGGTTACCCTATCTTCATTTTGACGCCAATATGGATGAGGCAAAGCGGGCTGAGGTTTGGAAATCGAAGTAGGTAGCTGACTTTTAAACTGAAGCAAAACTTCAATTTGTTCTCCATTTGGAAGTGGCGTGTAATTAGACATGCAGGTTTTATTTAGAGCGGCAGCCATCTTTATCCCGAGGCGTTTTTCAACAAAGACATTGCAAGAACGTAGATAATCACGACGTGGCTTTAGGTCTGGCACTTTACGGAAGATAGTTTCATTAAAGTTCTGAAAATCATGCACAAAGTATTTGTGGAGGAGAGATCCGCCTATTTTCTCATCATCGTAGTTGTCAATTTGATTGGAAATATATTCTGAAACCTGTTGTGCTGAGGCTTTGTTGGCCTCCTCGATGGTCCATGGGACAAAGTCTCTAGCTTCTTGAGTAGTAGACATTCTGATGGTCAATCTTATGAAAGGTTCAGCGGACAATCTGTTCTATTGAAAGTATGCGATTGTGTGATATACTGCTAACAAAGGATCTAAATTTGTGACAAAGGAAAGTTAATTCTAACCAGCGGTTCTGATCTGTTTTGAAAACTGATCAGTGTTGATAAACCTGTACGTATTTATACGTTATACTAATTAATCTCTATCTTTTTAGTATCAGTTCTACAAGTCATAATATACAAAATAACATGTGCCTATTACATAATCAACACTAGCTTACCATCACGTGATATGTGCACATAATACTCAATGACATCTAATAAGATTGTTTCTGATAAAAATGTATATCAATAAAAACCAACAAATAGGAATCACTAAGCCGTCAATGTACAAACACTAAAGGGTGAGGATTGGCCGACTAGGTTGTGTGTGTCTATATTAGATGAAATAGAATACAAAACTACCAAAGGAAATTCTGAAGAGGGCCATCACGTATACAAATATTCCTTTCCTTCCTTACATTTCAACAATTAATGAGACTTGGGAGGTATCATCATGCGCTGACCTTTGCAAAGATATCACTGTTATGGTGATGGTTGTGTGTAGAATATATTTATGATGAAGGAAGAAGATGAAAAGTGTGTATTCAAAAATATCTTACAAGGTGGCAATACGCCTACTATTTATACTCCAACTTTCTTGCTACACAATCAACTCTATTCAACAATCACATGGCCAGTGCTTAGGAAGCAAGCATGTCAAACATAGCGAACACATGTATCACGTGATGCACACGATTGCACAACACTCCCCTTGTCGGTAACGACACTTCATGACTTCTGTATTGGAATTGGCGATTTTACCTTAGTCAAGAAATCAGCCAGTTGACTGGATGTTGTGACATGGGCAACCTCAATCAATCCCTTTTGGTGCTGCTCGCGGCATTAGAAATTCCTGAGGGAGATGTGTTTTGAACGTCGGTGATTATCGTGATTTCTGATGAGATAAATTGCTGATTGGTTGTCTACATGAAGTCTCGTGCAAAGTGCTCCTTCAATGTGGTTGCTTAAGTTCAACTCTTGCAGCAGTGATTTTGTCCATTGAAGCTGACGGCAGGTTTCTGTGGCAGCTAGGTATTCTGCTTCCATTGTGGAGAGGACAACCTCTCATTGGAGATGCGAACGCCAGCTCACTGGCCTAGATGATAGCGGTATCAGTGATCCTGAAGTCAATCTGCTGGTTGATGGATCTGCTGCAAAGTCTGCGTCAGTGTACGCTTTGATTATGGGTTTTCCAACTGATCTGGTGAAGGTAATTCCTCGGTCTGGGTCTTTTGCAATGTATCTCAGTACACAAAGTGCTACCTGGAGATGCTCATCTGAAGGATTGACTAATAATTGCGCTAGGTGGTTCACTGCAAAGGCAATATCAGGCCGTGTGTTGTTTGCAAGGTATTGCAGACCGCTGACCACAGAATTGTATTCTATTACTTGTTTTGCTGTGCTCTTCTGTTTGTTCGGTAGCATTAGACGCTCGATAGCAGATGATGCAGGTTTGCAGTCTTTCAGACCGTGCCTGTCAATTAGTGTGCGTGCGTACTTACCCTGTGTGTCAGGGTCCAGTGCCCTCGAACCTTGTCCCCTGCCGCTGTAGATTACTGGGATCACCCAAGCCTTCGTACCCTGTTGTTTACTGCACCAATTAGTATTAACAACTTGCCGCAGATCCTAATATTCAGGACTCTCTGGTTAGCTGTTTTAATAATGAT
Organism: Podosphaera xanthii; assembly: GCA_028751805.1. Lineage (NCBI taxonomy): Eukaryota > Fungi > Ascomycota > Leotiomycetes > Helotiales > Erysiphaceae > Podosphaera > Podosphaera xanthii. The sequence continues at coordinate 5,163,007 of JAPWIX010000012.1, read as the reverse complement.
CTACTGATAACTTACCTTCAGCACTTTCTAGACTTAGTATTTCCTTTGATTTGATTCTTTCCTGATCTATTGGATTCTATTCTTCATTTATCGGACTTAAGAGATGATTAGTCAGCATAGTGTACGTCGTTATGTTGCTCCTAGGGTCTAGGCGTTCATCAAGCTGGATTTGTATATATAGAGGTTCTCTTCCTTAGTTAGTGGGCCAGATTTGTGTCTTCGAAATTATCAAGTATTTGTTCCCATCAAGCTCCAACAAGTCCTCTCAATTTCTCTTCATCTTATCTTGTGAAGTTACTCAAGCCTTGTCATGTCAAGCCTCGTCACGTCAAGCCTCGTCACGCTAAGCCTCGTCACGCTAAGCCTCGTCACGTCAAGCCTCGTCACGTCAAGCCTTGTCATGCCAAGCCTCGTCACGCCAAGCCTCGTCACGTCAAGCCTCGTCACGTCAAGCCTTGTCACGCTTAGCCTCGTCACTTCTAGCCTTGTCAAGCCAAGCCTCGTCACGTCAAGCCAAGTTCTAACACTGTGATAGGGCAAGAATTTCTTTCTTTGGATTGCTGATGTGGATGCCGAGGAATTGATCCGTGCTCACTGTCTTTAGCTTATACTTTTTATGTAGGGCTTGTTGAAAGTACAGGTAATAGGGTACGAACCATATAATCATCTGACCGGAGAGGACTAGAGTAAATTGCTCCTCATTGTTGCCTGAGGCATATTAATAAAATGTCTGTGCGTATAAGGGGCATGATACTTATAAGTTGATAGTTCTGGTTGGTTATTGAACGATGTAGACTTGTGCATAATTATAATTATTGATTGAATTGATGATTTTACTTTGAACCGTGAATTACTATAAAGCTCGATCTAGAGTGAAGGTAGCTAATTCAAAAGCCTTTCACCAATACCTCGCTAAGCTAAGTAACTAACATTTTAACACGTTATCAGCACCACTGGTGTAGTAACTACGATTCAATAAGATGTCAATTCAACCCAATAGAATCGCAAGCCAGCTACGGGAGTTTCTTGACACTAATCATGTCTATACGGACGAGCTGAGTGAAGAGACAATAGAGAGAATACGCGATGCTGCTGAGAAAGAGCCAGAAGAAGTAGTTTCCTCGGTCACCACAAAGCGGAAGGGAAAATCGCGGCGATCAATAGCCCCACAATTTCCATCCATGTGGGCAAATTCCAGAGAAGAGTTTTTAAAAGCTGTCAGGAAATTTGAATATGGTGCATACTCACAAAGCCCGGAAAGGAGTACATTCACTAGACCCGATGCAGAATCAGCTAAGAAAAAATCCAATCGACCCATAACTCCCAGCTACCACAAGGAAACAAAACAAGAATCTATTGAGATGAAACCTGCTTTATACAAAAGAAATTTTAGTATAACTGCGATACCTCGGGAGATATTATCACTTTTTCAAGGATTCGACAAGCTTGAGGAAGATAATTGGACAACTTGGAAAGGCCACATGCGTGACAACCTCGAGATCTGTTATCTTTGGGATATCGTCACCGGAAGTGAACAAAGACCCTCCAATCTTTACTTAGAAGATGCCGAAGATTGGGATAGTCGCGAAAGAATTGCCCGTGTTCTGATCAAAAATTCGCTCGGCTCTAAAGACTATCAACAAATCAGACATGCGAAAACCGCAAGTGAAATTTGGGAAACATTGATGAGTCGACATCAAGCGACTGGTGCTCAGGGTAAGGTGGACTTAATTTGGAAGTTCTGGAGTAAGAGATGTGATGAGGGCACATCAGTTCGCGAACACATCGGGGAGATTCTAGGTATTCATACAGAGCTAGCTGAAGCTGGCATCTACGTTGAAGGTTATCTGCTGGCTATCCTGATGGGTAAATCGCTCCCCTCATCATACGATAATTTCGTGTCTACTATATTTGCTGGAATCAGGGATCTTGAACAGGCAGATCCTAAATATATGAGAAATAAGATATTTGAAGAAGAAATGAGGCGAGAAAATAAATCCGAGGATGCTCATGTTGCCGAAAACAAATCTGAGAATGTTCACGTCGCCACCCAGAAACGGTGTCATAATTGTAAAAGGCTAGGGCATCTTATTGCAGAATGTTATTCAAAAGGTGGTGGGAAAGAAGGGCAAGGGCCCCGGCAAATAGCTAGAAGGAAAAAAGAGGAAGCGGAACAGAAAAAAGAGGAAAAATATGGTCACAGTGCAGAGATAGCAGACCAAGACTCGTTCTTTTCAAGCCATATGGCTTACCCAAGTATTTTAAAAACTCAATATAACAAATGTTCCTTTTATCCGTGGTCGCAAGACTCTTGGATTGCAGATTCAGGTGCTAGTGCTCACATTGCAAACCGTCGAGAGATGTTCACTGCCTTTGCACCGAGTGAAGGAACCCTAAACGTTGCAGGTGGCCTCACCGCGAGGATAGAGGGTACAGGCGTAGTGCAAATGCGAGGAATTGTAAATGGTAAAGTAAAAATTTTCAAACTCGTGAACGTCTTATACGTCCCATCTACCCGTTTTTGTTTAATATCAGGGCCAAAACTGGACAAAGCTGGAGGCAAAGCTAAATATGCAAATGGGATGTGTTCCTTTTGGGACTCCAAAGGAGAGTTGATCGCAACTGGTGTGCTAGATGGCAATCTCTATCGGCTAAATGCAAGAGCCATTTTAAATGATGCAAAAATAGTTAATGCCGCGGTCCCAAAAACCACAATGCTCTCATGGAATGAAGCACATCGACGCCTGGGACACATTTCATTATCGTCGTTAAAACTCTTGTTTGGAGGAAGAATGGTGGACGGGATCGGTCTACACCATGACAAATCCATTCCACAGTTTTTGAATTGCAAGAGTTGTATTTTGGCTAAAGCACATCGAAAAGCTTTCCCAAAATGTGCTGAAAAATACAGTGAGAACTATGGTGATTTAATACACACCGATGTTTGGGGATCACCAAACGTGAAGCAAACCCCGGGTGGTAATCAATACTTTATTTTATTTATCGACGACCACACAAGACATACTACGGTGAAGCTGATGAAGGATAAAGCATCGGTGAAGCAGCAACTGATGAACTACTGCAGCTTTATACACACACAGTACGATCGATGGCCGAAAGAGATAAGGTCAGACAATGCAGCGGAATATGAAGGAACCAGAAGTTGGCTTGAAGAACGAGGCATTAGACTAAATCCATCTGCTCCACATTCACCGCAGCAAAATGGCGTGTCTGAGCGAATGAATCGAACCTTATTAGAGCTAGCGCGTGCAATGATCATCGAGAAGCAGTTACCCGAATTTTTGTGGGGAGAGGCAGTCTTACATGCCTCGTGGATTAGAAATCGAAGTCCAACCAAGGTATTAGATGGAAAAACCCCAATGGAAGCTTTAAGTGGTAATCGCCCAGATTTATCATCTGCTCAAGAATTTGGGGAAGATGTATACATATTTGAAGAATTATCTAGAGCAAAGATCCAACCAAAAGCGCGAAAGTGCAGATTCACAGGTTTTGAGGAGGGACCCAAGGCTATTAGATACTATGACGCTACTACGAGACGGATTAAAGTTTCGCGTAATTATAACTTCATGCTTATCAAAGGGGACGAACCGACAAAGGGTTCTCAAAGTACTCCCATAAGCTCTTCACCATCAGATATCAATTCGTCAGAAAATTTACCTGTTATCTCAAGTAGCACAAATATAATGGAGCCAAATCAACTTGAGGGGGAGAGTCACTTAGAACAACATGAATTATTTGGACAAAATGAAGCGCCTAAGAATCCTGAGATTGCGGCAAGGCAATTGCGGCTTAAAACAGCATCAGGAGAAGCAACAAAAAAAAATTACGCCGACTTGGTGAGATTTAACCCACGAAACCATATCCGAAAGTCTAAGCAGGGATATGCGGCTTACAATAGTATTGAAGGGCGTGCAAGTGGAGATTATTATATTAATTCACCGCCATTCATAAATCTTGTGCACGCTTTAATAACTGAAAATGGTGATAGTGGACTACCAAACACCATTGAAGAAGCTCGCAAATGTCCTGACCATATACGTTGGGAAAAAGCAATACAAACGGAGCTTGATATGCTAAATCAAAAAAATACATGGGAGCTGGTCGACCCGCCAAAAGAAGCTAATATCATCGGCAACCGGTGGATTTTCACCAGGAAATTTGATGAAAACGGACAGCTATGTAAATATAAAGCCCGACTTGTTGCTCAAGGTTTTACTCAAGGATATATATATGATTATTCAGACACATTCTCTCCGGTGGTCAGATTTGATTCTTTTCGTCTAGTCCTTGCTATCGCTGCATATCATGGCTTAGAAATTGGCCAAATTGATATTAAAGGAGCATATCTCAACGGAAATTTAACCGAAGAGATATTTATGACTCAGCCAAAAGGGTGTGACAATGGAACAGGTAGAGTTTGCCGCCTTGTACATACACTGTACGGGTTAAAACAATCTGGGAGAGAATGGAACAAAATGCTGAAAGCATTTTTGGTAGATAAAGCAAATTATTCGCAACTTATAAAAGAGCATGGCTTATTTTTCAGGTGTGACAGTCAAGGATATGATATAATTGCCGTTTGGGTGGATGATTTTTTAATTGCTTCAACAGACAGTATGCGGCTACGCAACACAAAGCTGGAGATTGCAAATAATTGGGAAACAACAGATCTAGGAGAGCCAAAATTATTATTGGGGGTGCAATTAGAACGTGACCCAAAAACAAAAACCATTAAGATATATCAGGAGCAATATATTTTAAAAATACTTCGACGTTTTGGAATGGAAGATTGTACGCCTGTTAGCACTCCTTTACCTCCCGGAGCCACATTTACTCCATCTTACGACGATGAAGCTTTTGGGGATGCGACAAAATATCGTGCTGCAATTGGATCTCTCATGTTTGCATCAGTTGCCACACGCCCTGATATTGCGTACGCGACAAACTTAATGTCTCAATTTAATGGAGCCCCTAGTCAAAAACACTGGAACGGAGTTAAAAATATACTTCGATACCTTAACGGAACAATAAAAACAGGTATTTTATATGATAAAGCGAGACATCATGAACCTGATTTTACGCTCACTGCATATTCAGATGCAGACAATGGAAAAGGATACGATCGAAAATCAATTTCGGGATCAGTCATTACTATAGTAGGTGGTGCAGTAAAATGGGCTGCTGAAAAACAGCGATTGATCACTGTCTCAACATCAGAATCTGAGTACGTTGCAGCAAACTTGACTGGAAGAAATTGCCTGTTTCTACGAGACATTATGGAAGAATTAGGTTTCCCTCACAATGAGCCGATACCGTTATTTATGGATTCGGATGGGGCAATTGCACTGACAAAAAATCCTGAGAACATGAGAGCGACTTTACATATTGATAAAATATACCATTGGATTCGACAACATGTTGAGCAAGGGACATTTAGTCCAGAATCTATCCCCGGAAGAGAAAATCCAGCTGATATCTTTACTAAGTCGTTGGATAGATCGTCTTTTGAACGACACAAGATAAATATTGGAATTTTCTGATTGATTATACGGTTCGAGGGGGAGTGTTGAAAGTACAGGTAATAGGGTACAAACCATATAATCATCTGACCGGAGAGGACTAGAGTAAATCGCTCCTCATTGTTGCCTGAGGCATATTAATAAAATGTCTGTGCGTATAAGGGGCATGATACTTATAAGTTGATAGTTCTGGTTGGTTATTGAACGATGTAGACTTGTGCATAATTATAATTATTGATTGAATTGATGATTTTACTTTGAACCGTGAATTACTATAAAGCTCGATCTAGAGTGAAGGTAGCTAATTCAAAAGCCTTTCTCCAATACCTCGCTAAGCTAAGTAACTAACATTTTAACAGGGCTTGCATCAGGTTTTCTATCTTGCCTAAGTTAGGACCCATCACTTGGAAGTCATCTACATACATCACCACAAAAAGGTCCTTGTGGGAGTTAGTATACAGACACACATCTGACGTTGTTGGATGGAGACCTTGTCTGGCAAGCGTGGCCTTTGCGTCATCATACCATAGTGCGGCAGCTTGCTTGAGACCGTAAAGTCCTTTTTGAAGGAGTATAATGCATCCTTCTTTCTCAAAGCCTTGTGGCATCTCCATGTAAAGATCTATGTCAAGGTCAGGATTTAGGAAGGCGGTTGGGATATCACCTTGTCTTCGATGCCAACCAAATTGGTGGGCCACCACGAGCATGATTCTGCCGGTTTCAGGGCGTGGGGTTGGTGCAAAAGTTTCCTGGTAATCTATGCCCTGTCTCTGGGTAAAGCCCTTTGCGGTACATCAAGCCTAACATCTCTCAATGCTACCGTCTGCTCGGAACTTCTTCTTGAATACCCATTTGCACTTCATTGGTTTGTGTCCCTGAGGGAGCTGGGTGCGTTGGATGATCTTAATGGCTCCTTTATCTTTGAGGGAGCGGAACTCCTCATCTGCTGCTTTCTTCCATTGCGTGGCCTCTGAACACGTCATAGCTTCATTCCATGTTTTTGGGTCGGGGGAGATTTGCGCTGACTTGCTGTAGTGTAGACGCTTGTAGTCATGCTTTACAACCTGTCTGCCTTGTCTGGTTGTCATGGTTTCTTTTAGCAGTGGGTGTTCTCTATTGGGCGAGTGCGGACGTTTTTGTCTGGCAACGGAGCGTAAGGGATCCCAGCCAGTCATGACTTGATCATACGGTGTTTCTTCCAGGTCTCCCTCTGAGCTATGGTCCCTTTCGGGTGAATGCGCTCGTTTTTGCCCAGCAGTAGGGCGTATGGGATCCCAGCCAGTCATGACTTGGTCATATGTTATTTCTTCTAAGTCTTCCTCTGTGCTTGACTCCCCCTGATTTTCTGGCTGCAAGATGAGTTCTTGTGAGAGATAGTAAGGGGAGGATGGAGGAGGTGAATTGCGTGTAGTTTGATCCGAGTGGTGAGATTCCACTGGTTAGTTCAGCTCGCTGTTGTGGGGACTTACATTGCGGGAGTCTGTGTGTGATGACTGATCATCTGCAATTCTTGATCTTCGCAATTCAGTGACATCGTCGAGCTTTGTGGTGAGTTCTCCTTCTGATGTGGGTCGAGGCTGCTGCTCTTCTCTTGTGATTGGGTCAACTTCTGGTGTCAGTGGTTCCCCCTCAAACGACTCTAGAGTTTGAAATTCTGGAGTCGATGGTATATTATTTTACAGGTTACCCATAGATGCTTCGCTAAATAGTGAGTTGTGGTCACCCTAATAGCTATACGTACGTTGTTTAATAGTTGAAGGATGTGACGGCTGATAAGCCGATATTTTCCTGTAGCATATGATGGTCATCATATGCACAGACTAATGCAGCCCTATCCGGGTATGCTAGCTTCCCGTCAAGCGATCGGCAGGGTAGGACGCTTGGACTCAGCTTGGCGGAACTTGCCTATGTTTCATGTTGCAAGGGATATTACATGCCATGGTGTTATTGTAGCATTGAGATCCTGGTGAAATTCATCGGAAGTGTTATAAGTAGATGCTACCTGGGCAGATGTAATTCCTCTCTTCATAGATAAATATAAACTACTTTACGATATACAGTGCTTCTGCCGCAATATCCCGAACCGTGACAAAGGAAGTTCGTCGCCAAACATGACATCTTCATTAAATGTTGCATGAGGGGTGAAGCTTTCAATCCATGTCCAGCCCTGCGACGAAGTGTAGTAGGGATGGCAGATTATGAAGTTCTTATTCGTGTTTTTCTGGAAGCCAATGAACCACCACTTTGTAGCTCTTGGTTCAAACTTGCCTAGTTTCGGAGTAATTAGCTTGTATGCTCTGCAGCCGAATCTGGGGGTATTTCTTAGGTCGATTTTGCCTGTATGAGGTTGGTTGAGACCTTGCATGAAGTCAATTAGTGGAATCTGCTTTGTTTGAAGACAGTACAGTCTGTTGACTATGAAGCATGCGTGGTCAACTGCCCAAGGACAGTACACTACGGGCATGCGTGCATCAAAAAGCATTGATCTTGCCAATCTGAGCACAACTTTGTTGGCGGCCTCCGATACTCCATTCTGCTCTGGGGTATTTGGTGCCTAGATGTCTGTGCGTATGCCGTGTTGCTCACAATAAGATTTCATACAGAGGAACTCGGTGCCGCCATCCCTGAAAATTGCGCAGATTCTCTTACCATAATGAAGATTCTGGAACTCGATCCACTGAATTAGTAAGTCTGCAATTTTGTCTTTGGAATGTGTGGTGAGTGCCCATCGCATCCTAGTTTTGGAGTCAGTTATGATTACTACGTATTGTTGACCTGTGATTGCAGCGGTGAGTTTGCCAACTGTGTCAATGAATATTTCATCCAGAGGTGCATGCGGGGTTGGTCTCAGTTCCCTCGAGACAAATCTTTGGGCTTTGCTCAGGTGGCATGTCTCACATGTTGTTGAGGATTAATGCAAACGGTCACTGCACAAAAGCAATACCACAAAATAAGTTGATATTAAATCTGGAGAAGGAATCTATCTGCTCTAGAATACTTGTCATAAGCGGTATGTAGACAGCGTGGGGAGAGACAGGGGTCAAGAGGTAGGTGTCAGGCTAAAGGTTGCCATCCTACATGATACACGAGATAGATGCGTCACCACTCGGCTAAAAGGCCAGACCAGAATCATAGAACACTATGACCCAGCAATCTCTATATATATATTATACGGTAGAGGCTTTCCTGACAATACTGATATTTATAGTTTTCTCCTTACCACTAGAAGGTTCTTTCCTTAACTCCTCATCATTAATTACTCTTGGGATAGAATCATCCGGAGTACTCTCGACTCTTCTAGAGACTTCTCGAAAGTTCTAGTAGTCATAGCAGGGAGTACCCCTGACCCTCGCTTACGCGTAAACGCGTCGCGCCACGACCAGGTAAACGGATGGGCCAAGTTGATTTGCCAAGCCACAACCTACCGGGCACAGCCCATCACACATGTGGTTAGATCACTTAAGTCTATGCCTTCAAGGCCTCTAACTATTTGTGCGGTTTTCTTCAGAATGCCCTGACCAGCGTGGCCTAGTCGTTGATGCCAGCGTTGCGCACTTGTGGTGGTCGGAGTCCTTGTGACTACAGGTGCCATAATTGGGGCTACAGATGGTGCATCAATATCTAGGGGATGGATGTAGTACACATTATTTCTGCAGCTTAAACGAGCTACTGGTGCGTCAGGTCCGGATGGATACTTCTTCATGAGCAGTCCTTTGTCATGATTTGCGTAAATATTAGCGAGCCTTTGTAGCCTTCCGGCTGAGACTATATTAAAGGAGGAGTTTGGGGAGTATAATTCTTCTCGGAGCTTAATCATAAGCCTTCCAATCTTAAGCCTTTGCTGTTCCCTGACTCTGCAAGCACGTACTACCCACTGCTTGGTCAAATTTAAATGGTTTGGAGCGAGTATGGAGATCACTGAAAAGATTTTTACTGGAGACAAAATGGTGCAAGGCACCGGTATCATAGATGGCATAGTTTTCATTCAATCCAGAGCTTGCAACTATTATGCTATCTCCGTCGGACTCAGAGTCATTTGAGTGAGGAACGGCTGCGGCCTTTCCTTTTCCGTTGTGCCTTTGATTACCTCGCTGTTCTGCCAGCTCAGGGTGCAACTTGTAGCAATACCTATTTCGATGTCTATGTCTACATCTCTTACAATAAGCATTCGGGTCCAGGTCATCACCGGTGGGCACCGTCGCAGCAAAAGCCAAATTGGGTTGCTGCGATCGATTGCCTGCAACGGGTCTGAGGGACAACATTAGTGCATGTAGGGAGCATACTTATTATCTGCCTCGTAAGCCCGAGTATCACTCCACGTGTTGAGCCACTGAATTCGTCGAGTGCCCATGACAAACATGGCCGAAGCTATGCCACTGCCATTGTGGTAGTCCCTATTGGGAGACTGAGTTTGCATGCCATCAGCGGCATTATTCACGGCTTGGTAGGCGGCTAGAAACTGGTCAATATAACTGTCGGCAGTGCTTTCGAACCTCAGTCCCAGGAATTGTTCGAGAGCAATGGCAAACAGGGCAGTTGCAGTCTCTTGGCGGCTGCAGGCAACCGTGTCAAAAAGTTGCTTCGCTGACATATTATTGTAGTTGCTGGGGCAAATGGCAGCAGAGAGACGTTGAGTGATTATATTTTTTGCTTTAATCTCTCCGAGAACCCACAGTTCCAAATCCATCACGTATTATGTGGTTAGTGTCGCCAGATCCTCATTTGCGGGATCAGTGGTTTCTGGATCCTGGGGCATCTGAATAGGACAGAAGCCGGTCATAGTATGGAAAACGTGACCTAGTACATTCTTACTGCCGAGTTTTGCCTGAATTGCCAATTTTCCAAGCAGCAAACAAAACTCCAGGGCCGAGGACAATCTTGTTCTGATCGTTTTGCATGATTTCTGGATACCTTGTTAGCAAAATACTTTATGGCTAACGGAGGAGCGCCCGGGCTCATAACCTGTTACAGTTATGAGACTTGGGAGGTATCATCATGCGCTGACCTTTGCAAAGATATCACTGTTATGGTGATGGTTGTGTGTAGAATATATTTATGATGAAGGAAGAAGATGAAAAGTGTGTATTCAAAAATATCTTTCAAGGTGGCAATACGCCTACTATTTATACTCCAACTTTCTCGCTACAAAATCAACTCTATTCAACAATCACATGGCCAGTGCTTAGGAAGCAAGCATGCCAAACAAAGCGAACACATGTATCACGTGATGCACACGATTGCACAACACTTATACCTGTTGTGCTTGGCACTAACGGAAATGATTGGGCATGAAGGACGCATAAGCGGTCATGTAAGCGGGCGGATAAGCAGAGTGATGTTTGTGCTGCTGCACAGAGGTCACGGAAGAGGCAGAGGACCAGCAGTCTGGATGGATCACGTGGCATAGTTAGGCTAGAGGCAGCATACATAGTTCTCAGTGTTTGTCATGTTTGTCCTATCTATGCACAGACCGTATCAGAGTATAAATAGGCCTGGGACTCCCACGTAGTAGAGAATATATAGACATTATCCAGTGACAACATAATACAACATTCAATCCACATATAACCCTATCACTCTAATTCTAGTATCAATCTTAGCTCCTCTAACCAGTGTACGTTCCCTTATCATACACATAGTAAAACAATACCCTGTGCTTAATCTTTATCTATCTTAGTGTTGAGGATCAGATCTGTAAAGAATCATAGAGTAGTTAGTAACAGTTCATTAGAACTGGACTTGCACTTATCACAATACGGATCAGTTGGAGAGATGAAGAGTCTGTTAATTGTAAGTTATGGAGTTGTTAATTACTCCACAAATTAGACACAGATTGCTATATACAAGAACTATCTGAATAATAAAGAAATCTAGTGATTTGTATTAAAACAGTTTAGCGTGCTTACCAGCCTCACTGCTTATATAAAGAATAGTATGTGCAGATCATCTTGATTGCACATGACTATCTTATGTAAAGCTGGACGTTCTAATTTTATGATAGCAATCATTTCAACAAGATTTATGATGGGTTTTCTCCTGAGCATATCCCTCTGAGTCGTGAAGAGCTAGTTCTAGTAAATAGATGGATTGTCTAAATACTGCAGAATGATGCGGTTCCTAAACAAATTGAGAGACCAAATAGAGAACTTCATAGAGAAGCAACCGGGCTCAAGTACAAGGAGAGATCAACTACTGGAGATTTATCAGGTAGTTAAGCGCAAATCTATAGAGAAATGACTCAGGGAAAACAAAGGCATTTATCGCAATTTGAAACAAAGATGGTGTCAAGTTTCTAGCCTGCACGTGATAATTACAGTAAGAATCTCCGGGATAAAGAGCGATTGTGGGGCTTAGAGGGAAGTGATGACTAAGGAGTGGTTGGTGACTAAGCGGTGGTTGATGACTAAGAGGTGGGTGGTGACTAAGCGGTGGTTGATGACTAAGAGGTGGGTGGTGACTAAGCGGTGGTTGATGACTAAGAAGTGGGTGGTGACTAAGTGGTGGGTAGGGTAAAGGTAATAATTGAGACGAAGAACTAAACGTGCCCCGCCAATCCCGATGGAAGACCTGTACTATATACATAAAGCTTCGCGAAAAAGGAACAAACGCGCTAACAAAGATTTCGATTAACAATACCTCAGGCATCTATAACCTTGAATCCTTACAGATGGAAACAGCACAAATGAAAGCAGACGCACAAATTAACAATGTGGTGTATGAAGAAGCTTTGTTGGATACTAGGTATACTTGCTATATTAATATCAGTGAGAAAATGGCAGAGACAATAACTTCCGATCCAAGGACTTGGCCAACCGTGACAAGTTCAGGGGGTAAGCCAAGGCATGGATGAGTGGATTACTCACATTTCTTGGGCTAAAATTGATGTTGGTAGTTATCTAGTTGAAAAAGCCTATATGTATGTCATACCAAAGCAATAACAATCAATGATTCTTGGTTTACAATAGATGGAAACATATGCAGTAAATGCAGACTGCGAGAAAAAAGTGCTGAAGTTTTGCGGGAATGAAATAGAGGTAAAAAATACTGGCCACAAATGGAGTGCCAATTGCGTCCCCCTTAATGCAATTAGATTTTTGGAGAATGTTGGGGATTCTGCTCATGTATTTGCGGCCTTAATTCACAATCTTGAAAAAGCATTTGGCATGAAAACATCCATTAATCCCCGAGAGTTGTTGCCAGATTATCTACTTCCTCTTGCAGAAGCCTTCGAGCCAAAAAATACATACACACTGCCACCTTATTGCTCAGGTATTGACCATCAGATGCCATTAGAAGTGGATGAAAATGGTCTGCAAAAACAGGTGCCATGCGGGCCTCTGTATAGTATATCTTGGGAAGAGCTACTAGTGCAGAGAAAGACGCTCACAGAGCTACTGAACAAAAATTGGATCCGTCAAAGTAAAAGTCCTTTTGGCTCACCTGCCTTGTTCACCAAAAACCGTAGAGTGCTATTGCAATTCTGCGTTGACTATCGAGGATTGAATGCAGTAATACAGAAAGATAGATTTCTATTCCATTTGATAAAAGAAACGTAAGTGTTAGAATAAATAGATGGAAGTCTAGCAATTAGAGGTGTCAATCTCAAGAGTATTAAGTCACAAATATAATATTAGAGCTTGAGAAAAGTTGTCTGTCAAAAATTGTGTTATATTACCAGTGGTACATCTTAGCAGTACTCATGCGCTGAGTTTCCTTACTACGCTATTACTAAGCAGGTACATCTCATTTATTTTGAGTTCCCTGATCAAACACTGAGTCATAGTGAAACCTTATTTAAGGTTTCCGGAGACTTCGACTTCTAGCATGCAACAAGTTACTTCCAAGCATGCCCGCCACAAAATTTTATCCTTGGTGGATTGCACTAAAGATCATTACTAATACCAATGTGGTATTGTAGATAGCATGCTTGCTACTGGCCACAGCCTAGTAATTGATTGACTCGTGTTACACTTTCTAACAGTTAGAAGCTGTAGGAAGGTCAAGGTAGTTGACCAAGTTGGATGTTAGCTTAGCCTTTCATTTTATCAGGATTGCTAAGGGAGAGGAGTGGAAGACAGCTAGGAGGACGCTCTATGGTAGTTATAAGTGGTTGGTTACCCCATTTGGGTTGAGTGGTAGTCCTGCGACCTTCCAGCACTATATAAGCTCAGTCTTGCAGCAGTATTTGGAGGAATTCTGCACGGCGTAAATTAACAATGTACTGATATTCTCTGATAGATCTCATGTAGACCATAGGCAAAAGGTGGAGCTAGTAGTCAAGAAGATAATGAATGCAGGTGTTATGGTCGAGGTAGATTTGTTATTCACGAATAGACAGATACTCAATAAAAGTAATAATTTCTCTTAAGGGCTAACTAATGGGACCTTTCTATAATAGTCTAGGATGAAATTTCTTAAAAATAGATAAAAATGAGAATCAAATCAAAGAATATAATAAATCTAAAGACTAAAGGACATCTACCCTATCATTTATGTACATGTTTCCATCTAATATTAAATCCCCTTGCATCCGAACGCCTACTCAACCTTAATATAATTTAAATGACAATTCTCATGCTGTTCAAGAGTTGCTCCTCCAGAAGTCCTATCCTTGCAACACTAGCGTAAATGAGAATTGGCGCCTGGCCTCTAAGTCATTTTCTAAACTTTATAATTGTTGTGCTTAGCATCAGTGGGCATGGAGGAACAGATCAGCAGACCATGGAAGGGATGATACTGCCACAATTGGGATAGAGTGCCGTGAAGTGTTAGGCAAAATCCGGAGCTCACAGGTGTGTATGCTCACTCTGTTTGCACTATTGACGCACGGACATTATTTGGGTATAAATAGGCAGCAGGTCACCCTCATGTAGAGTATCATTCTCATCTTCTCCAGATACACATTTCTCAAGTATCACTACCTCACACATCTATTCCTATAAACTATCCTTAGCTACCTTCACATAAGTATGTTCCCAAATCATACACCTGGTAAAACAATAATGCCTCAGGCATTACTTCACTATGAACCCAGCACCTGGCTAATATGCCCCCTCCCTAACCTTATGATACCTTAGGCATCAGCCTTACTACACCTCAAGCTTCAGACCTGTAACATTACTCCTCCCCTCTCCAAGGTTCTTTACAAACCAGAATTACTCATAGCAGTTTCAAACAGCTCCATAGCCACAGTATCTCTCACATTTTTGTAGGTCTCCCATGTTGGTGACTAATAATCTGACCATTTTACCAACACCTCTTTTCGAAATCCTCGTCACCTCTTGCGCTTACGTGCTTCCAAAATATCTTAGACCATCCATTCTTCTTCACCCAACTCGCTTGATACAATTGCTGGTGGTTAATGATCTATTTGGGTTTGTGTCAGCAACAGGTCATTCGCAGCTGGCTTTAACAGACATGTATGGAATACATTGTGAATAGCCCTTTGAACATCCAGACAATTATGTTTTACTGGGTATATGATGGGGTACGTACACTTGCGCAGAGTTACTAAAAGGATTCAGATACTTAAGTAGAACAGGTAATTGTGCGTATTGTGCGTATGGCAGGAATGTAAGATTGAATTAAAAGATGATGAGAATGATATCTAACAAAAGTGGCGAATCTGAGCCTACTTATACTTCTAAAATTATCTGTGCGACAACAGAGCAAACAATGCAAAGATCAAGTCTTGTGGTACCACATCTCGCCTAACTAGTCCCAACACTTCATCCTAGCCTCGGTAGTGTCACCTCATCTGCTGCTTATGCAGTCTTGCCATGTCTACTATGTTCTTAGGCACAACACTCCCTCTGTTGGTAACAACCTCCGTCTAGCCTGGTTAGTGGATTGGCACTGGCGATTTAACCATTCCGGTGCTGTTCACTGCAATAGAAGTTCCCGAGCGCTATATGCTTAGACCGCTTATGGTTGTCGTTGTTTTTAATTAGCGAGATTGCTGATTTATTGTCCACATGAAGGTTAGTGCATGCTGCACCATCAATGCGACTAGTGAGACCCAGCTCTTGGATTAGTGACTTGACCCACTGGAGCTGGCGGCAGGTTTCAGTAGCTGCCAAGTACTCTGCCTCAGTAGTGGACAGGACGACCTCTTGTTGCAGATGCGATTTCCAGCTGATAGGACCTGACGACAATCTGATTAGCATTCCAGATGTTGACTGGCTAGTTGATGGATCGGCTTTAAAGTCTGCGTCTGTGTATGCTTCGAGAGTTGCCTCTATTGAATGTTATACCTTGGTTAGGGTCCTTGGCAATGTACCAGAGTATTTGACGTGCGGCCTGCATGTGTTCATTTGATGGATTAACCAGGAATCTTGCGAGATGATTGACTGCAAATGAAATGTCTGGTCTCGTGTTGTTTGAGAGATATTGTAGTCCTCCAATGCATGAGTTGTACTCTGTCTTTTCATGTGGAGTGCACAACTCATTGTTTGCTTCCATCATGCACTCCATGGGCGTGTTGGCAGGCTTGCAGTCAGTGAGACCGTGTCTGTTCAGCAGTGTGCGCGCGTATTGGCCTTGAGAGAGTTTGAGAGTCTCGGGGGCTGGATGGCTGATCTCTATGCTGAGGAAAAGATCCGTACTAACAGTCTTGAGGTTATATTTACGATATAATGCACTCATTAGTAGGTCTATCTTTGACTGATGTGGACTTACTACTTGAAAGTCATCAACATGCATCAGTACAAAGATATCCTTTTCACTGTTAGTGTAAAGACAGATATCAGACGTAGTGGGGAGTAAACCCAGCTGTGCGAGTGTTGACTTGGCATCATCATACCACAATGCTGCTGCTTGTTTTAGTCCATAAAGGCCTTTGCAGAGTCGGATGACGTAGCCATCTTTCTCGTATCCTCTTGGAAGTTCCATAAACAAGTCAATATTGAGGTCAGGGTTGAGGAATGCAGTTGGTACGTCACCTTGTTTTCTATGCCAGCCTAGTTGATGTGCAAGAACGAGAATGATTCGTCCTGTTTCAGGTCTAGGTGTGGGAGCGAAGGTTTCATGGTAGTCAATGCCTTGTCGCTGAGTGAAGCTCTTAGCTGTGCAGCGAGCCTTATATTTTTCTATGTCGCCGTTTGCGAGAAACTTCTTTTTAAATACCCACTTGCATTTCATGGGCTTGCGGCCTTTGGGTAGTTGCGAGTGTGGGATTATCCAAATGGCTCCCTTCTGCTTCAGAGATTGTAATTCTTCTTCAGCTGTTCTTTTCCAATGTGGGGCTTCTGGGCTGGACATTGCTTCGTCCCATGTTTGTGGGTCAGTTGATGCTTGTGCAGTCATGCCATGGTGTAGTCGATAATAGTCAACACGCTTGACTGCTCTACCGCGTTGTGACCTAGTAATGCCGTCTTCTGGTGAGTGAGGACGCTTGGTACCGGCCACTGGTTGTACTGGATCCCATCCAGTCATGACGTGGTCAAGATGTTCATCCTGCTCAATCGATTCTGCTTCATCATCCGAAATTTCCGCAGCGGGTATCTCCCTCTGATCCGCAAGTTGCTGGCTTGGCCTTGAAACGACTTGCAGATCTGTTAAATGCGAAGGAAAATTATCAGATTCTGGCGAATTGGGGACAGTATGAATATCGTGTGAATCTGATTGATGGTTGATGATAGAGTTTGGTGGATGTGAGTCATGTGAGTCATATGACTCTACAGATTCCATGGTGACTGTAGGGTGGTGAGGTGTTGACGGCGGATGCTCCCTCTGATTTTCTGCAGTGAATTGATGGGGTGCCAATGGTTGTGAAGTGGGTTGAGGCCGTGATGGTGTGTTGTTGCTCGTATGGTCATGCAATGGATATGGCGGCTGGGTCAATGGTGGCTCCGAGAAGATGGAACTGAGATTTGCCCAGTAGCTGGTAGTATGCTGGCGTTCTATAGAGTTTAGTTCATCGCCAAAAACTGTGTCTTCGTTAAAGGATGCGTGAGGGGTAATGCTTTCAGACCATTTCCACCCTTGCGCTGGTGTCCAATGGGGGTGATAGATGAGAAAGTTTTTGTTAGTATTCTTTTGAAATCCTACAAACCAGCCCATTTCTGCCCTTGGCTCGAATTTGCCTGGTTTAGGGTCAATGAGTTTTGTTTTAATTAAGAGCTAGGAGGGTTATGGCAATTACATTACTCCGCTGTCCTTTGGCGAAATTACACGGGCTCGGGTGCGGTGGTGAGCTGCAGAATAATGCTCTCACGCTGGATTGACGGCACGATGGATAAATGATGATCTATAAAGGAGATACTTGTTGCGCACTCCAACGATGGATGATATCTTCTATTGGATGGTGGGAAGAATGATATTCATGTATATGAGATAGATACAAACTTAACATAGAAGGTAAAGAGATTCTGTCGTACATTGACAACGTCCGTGCGCCAGCCTGTCTTACACCCTTTCCTTATTCAACAGCCATTCATCCTTCTCCCTGTTCTGGCACGTTTCTACCGAGTCAGCACAACAAGTTTATATGCACGACAACCAAAGCGTGGAAAGTTGGTAAAATCAATTTGGTCTGAGTGAGGCTGCTTCAAACCTTTGAGAAAGTCTATTAACGGCACCGATTTTGTGCGGAGGCAATATAGACGATTAGTAATGAAGCATGCGTGTTCGACCGCCCACGGCCAGTAACATGCAGGCATTCCTGCATCTATGAGCATAGATCTTGCTCTTCTCAGAATGACCTTGTTGGATGCTTCAGATGTCCCGTTTTGTTCAGGCGTATAAGGTGCGGAGACGTCTGTCCTAATCCCGTGTTGTTCACAGTAGGATTTTATGCGGAAGAATTCGGAGCCCCCGTCTCTAAAAATAGTGCGGACTCTTTTGCTGTACTGATGATGTTGATGCTCGACCCATTTTACTAACTGGGGTGCAATCTGGTCTTTGGTGCACGTGGAAATGGCCCATCTCATACGTGATTTTGCGTTGGTAATGATAACAGCGTACTGTTGCCCATTACATGCTGTGGTTAGTTTTCCAACAGTGTCAATGAAGACCTCATCAAGGGGATCAAATGGTGTAGGCCTCGGTTCTCGTGAGACATACTGTTGTGCTTTGCTGAGGTGACAGGTCTCACAAGTAGATAATTCACTTGTGTTTAATCCTTCCATGCCTTTAGAGCATTGTGCTGTCTTCTTTAAAATCTTCTGCCCGGTGTTACCTAATCTCTGATGCCATCTCTATGCACTGGAAGTGTTGGAGACTCTGGCTACTCCTGGGGCTGCTATAAGTGGTTGATCAGGATGACTAGGCAGGGAGTGGATATAATATACATCATTCTTCCTAATTAATCTGGCTATTGGTATACACTGGCCTTGTGGAGTTCTTCTTGCGAGTGTTGTCATATTATTGTCAGGCGTTATAGAGCCCAATCTTTGGAGTCTTCCGGCCGATATGATTATACAGGAGGAATTGGGGGAATATAAACAGTCATGGAGATCAAGGGTAGTACTACCAATGACGATGCGTGCGGTACCTTGTCTTGTGAGTGATGTTTTTCCTACTGCTTGGTCAAACTTGATGGGCTTATGCCTGGTAAATATGTCACGGAACATGGATTCACATGGGACAAAGTGGTGCGATGCACCGGTATCATAGATAGCAAAGCGTGTATTGGATGAGGAAGATGCGGAGGCAGCTACTGCTACTCCGTCCTCAGACTCACTATCACTATCAATACAGGGATTGGCAACAGAGATAACGTTAGACTTCCCCTTCCCTTTGCCTTTGCCAATAGCTTTCCGAGCTAAATATTGCTCACCAACTGGTCCGACAGCCAATTCGGGATGTTGTTTAAAACACTCTCTATTGAGGTGTCTATGCTTACATCTCTTGCATTCGGCGTCAGGGTTGTTGGCTACATTTGAGCCTTGGGCTGCCATAGCGTGGTTAGTTTCGGCAGCTGTGGTGGTCCTATGACCATCAACAACCCTAAGAGTCGACATCATAGTTTCCAAAGACGTGTAAGAATTAGTGTCATTACATGCCCTTAGATCTCGCCATGTACCTAACCATGGCACATGCTTGGTGCCGAGAACAAAGACGGCAGCGGCTTGGCCCTTGGTCACATGGTACTCAGTCCCGGTGGCTGCATGTAGAGATTCGGCAGCCTCGTTGAGAGACTGAAGATGTACCTGGAAACAATTAATATAGTCATCTGCAGTGTTAACAAACCTTGTCCTCAGGAACGTTTCCAATGCGCGCGCGTATTGTGCGGTGGCTGTTTCCTTTCGGGTGTCGGCGATGCTATTGTATAACTCGAGAGCCGTCATCTGATCATATGATCTAGGACACATCGAGGGATCGAGTCTGCTAATGATTATGTTCTTTGCAGAAATTTCTCCAAGAGTCTATATCTCTAGAGCCCTGAGATGTTCGTCAAGTGCGGTCAAGAAACCCGGATATTCAGGGCTCATTTCCGCAGTGGTGTCGGCGGGTCAAAGGATTGGGCGGATGCCAGGGAAATTATGGAATACATGTCCTATGACATTATTCTTGGCTAATTTCGCCTAGAGACAACTTTTCCACTTTGCAAGTGGAACGCCTTGAGAGAGAACAACCTTGGAGGTGTCGCGGTGCATGGATTGGAACATGGTGGTGTGGAACCTGGAGTAATCTATTCACTATTAGTAATGCTTCTATGCGTGGTACAGCACCGGGCTCATAACCTGTTTTACTAGGTATATGATGGGGTACGTACACTTGCGCAGAGTTACTAAAAGGATTCGGATGCTTGAGTAGAACAGGCAATTGCGCGAGTGGCAGGAATGTAAGATTGAATTAAAGATGATGAGAATGATGTCTGACAGAAGTGGCGAATCTAAGCCTACTCATACTTCTAAAATCATCCGTGCGCTAACAGAGCAAACAATGCAAACATCAAGTCTCGTGGGACCCACACCTCGCCTAACTAGTCCCAACACTTCATCCTAGCCTCGGTGGTGTCACCTCATCTGCTGCTTATGCAGCCTTGCCATGTCCACTATGTTCCTAGCCACAACAATATAGGAGTCTTTCTCTCGCCTAATTGCTTCTCCAGACAAGTGTCTTGTTTATTTATCCTCTTTTCAAGTATTCTAGTTAATTAATTAAATCTATCTTCCTGACTCCCAAGTTCCTTGTCTCACGCCACGCTTCATGCTCCAGGTCATGCTCCAGGTCATGCTCCACGTCATGCTGTTGTAATCTGAAGCTTTATGCAAGGATCAGCATATTAGCTAGTCGGCATAAGCCCGGGTACATGGGGTCGTGCACTAGCCTGAGAACTAGGGTACGCCAGACTCGTAATTGAGTATGGAATGGAATGGAATAGAACATCATGGATTAGGGATCGGGTGAACACTCGATCACGGTGAATGGACCCTGGCAAGAGTATGTATATAATATGAGGTCCATTCCCTCTACTGTAAGATAGTCATCGAAAGTTATTTGTACTCTGAGTTTACATCAGTTATAAGTCATTCTTCAACATTATTATCTTATCACCTTCAAGGTAGTAATTCACCCCGTAAGCGCTCATAACTGTAACACATGCTCCACGTCACGCTTCACATCAGACTGGTAGGAAGAGGACCCTTACAATCCTAACTGCCGCGAACCACCAGAGCCAATCACCCGCCGGCCCATTCAGCATAGCAGTGCTTTTAAAGATCATCTCTGCCTTAGCAATAGTGACTCTCCAACCTGGGATGCGTGGCACGCCATGACGGTGTCCCAATTCCGAAATTATCCAGAAAACTTTCCCAACAAGGAATTAAAAATAGATCGCATTTTTGAGAATACTAGGTGCAAAGCGCAAAATTTATTACCCCTTGCTACGTTCCTAGATCAATGACTCCTTTCTGGTTTTCTCAAGAAATAATTCAGATGTTGATGGCTGGATTTGTCAACCCGGCTAGACAACAAATGACTAAGAATAGTTATTAGGAAATTTTTCCTGCTCCAGGGGTGCCATTTCACAAATTTAACCTGAGATTTCTCACTGCGGCCAACGAAGCAGGAATATCACTTGATTCCAGAGTCTACGACCTTTTCAACAAGGCGTCAATCCCTCTCTGAAATGCTTGCTTGACTTACAAGAACGATTGGGGGACAAATTATGGTCGCGCCTCTGCTAAGCTCCGGAACATAGCTAGAATTATGGAAACTGTTAGGTTTAATAAGGCAAGGAGGCTAAAATATGCCCCTTTATGAAACACCACACACTCGGCGCCATCAAAAGGGCAAATTATCGCGCGCAATCTAACTCAGAATTTTCCCGATTCACGCCGTGCGCCAGGCTCTCTTTATCCTACTAATCTTCAAAAATCCCGCCGACAGGCTCATCCCTATCCCAAATATTGCAGTAATTGAAATAGACCTGGGCACATAAATAGAGATTGCATCAATCCACCTAAATCTGAATTAGTAAACAAAATTGAATCTGGGATTGAAAACAGAGAGGACAAAGATCTTGAATAAACTTGGGGCCATGACCCAGAGCTGGAGGCGGGGAAAGAGCTTGCCTAGAAAAATACCCGCTTCTAGGCTTAATAGTATTAGTGGAAGAAATAGATCTAGATAATTTACTAGGAGCTGCCTGTTATTATGATAGGGGCTTGTGGATAGCACCAGGCTGTTATACCTGGTTGAGATAGTCACAAATAATATAAGAATTTAACTTATCACAAATAAGAGAGGGAACAGAGTGGCACAAATAAGAGTCTGTAAATCTGAAGTGTAGAGTTGTTAATTTCTCCCACTTGGACACAGACTGCTAACTATATAATCTATAATAATCTAGCGCTAAGAGTTCTAGTGATTTGGTCGTATACGGACTAGCGTATTCTACAATTTAGAGTCTTAACTGTTGGGAGACTAGTGTATCTGTGCATATTGCTTTAAGTGCACAGCCCTATCTTTAAACTGCTAGTAGCACTTAATTTCAACACCCCTTCTCACTTTGTACCAAAAATAAAGGTACATAAGTGTTTCAATCTCGGATTTAGCAAACCCTTAGTACAGATGTCTGCCAAATTTTCAGCTAATGGAACATGTAGTAAAAGGAGAGTTCCATCTTCAACTCGTTCTCTTGTAAAGTGGTAAGCAATATCAATGTGCTTGGTGGCATTATTAAGTTTTGGGTTGTGAGCGAGATCAATAGCAGATTTGTTATCGGTCAATAGAGCAGTAGGTATATCTTTTCCAATTAACTAATGGAGACCACTGTCACAAGTGAAGCTAGCACGTGGGCTAATTTGAGATTCGTGGTAAGGAAAAGGGGTACCAGGGATGAATAGGGATTGTAGGAGGATGAATGGTAGAGAAGTCCGAATGGTAGAGTGGCACAAATGGTCGAGTGGCACAAATGGTAGAGTGGTACAAATGATAGAGTAGTACGAATGGTCTAGTGGTACGAGTGGTAGAGTGGTGAACTCTGAGAAGTTTGGGGTAGAGAAGTTGACTGAAAACAAAGCGTGAGTCGCTCTGTGTGCCTATCTAACTTGACTAAATACAAATAAGAAAAGGCCTCTGACAACCTAGTACATAGCTTAATTCAAGTGAAGTAACTACAGAGTCATAAACTGTAACACCTAGGCCACAAAGGTGACAAATGAAAATAGCAGGGGTATGTCGACACAGGCTCTAATTAGCCGAAACGCCAAATAAAACAGTAATGCGAGGCTGGCCAAGACATCCGATACAACCAAACTCAAATGTCGCAGAACAAATGGTGCTGAAACTCTGACATTACCCTCCTCTTTTTTCAGATGCGAGCTCCTGCGAGCGCGGCGCAGATGGATAGGCGTCATGATACCTGGACACAAGTTCTTGACATCCGTCGAGATTTTCTGATGGTTCACAAGATGTCTCACCATTTCCTGTCCAACAAACCAAGTACTGGACCCTTTTTCTTCTGATTCGTGAATCCAGGATAGCCTCCACTTTGTACATGTTTGGTTCAAAAACTTTCGGATCCAGTGGCGCTGGCTGTGATTGTTGTTGCGAGGGAAAACCGCTGTAGGCTGGGCGCAGAAGGCTGACGTAGAAGTTTTTATCTATCCTAAGTTGAGATGGTAGGTCCAGCTTAACTACCATGGGGGTTTTAACTTTTGATAACTTCCAGGGGCCTGCCCTGATGTGATCGAGTTTCTTTGTGGGCCTCGCAGATGCCAGGTTTTTTAAGGACAAATAGACCATGTCTCCAACTTGATACCTGGGCGCCGGAAGTTGTCTTTCATTTGTGTAGGTTGATTGGTAAGCTTGTGCTAAGGCAATGTGTGCAGCGCAATGTTGGACTATGTTTTTCATTTTAGTAAAAAATTGCGGAGTTTGTCTGGGCTCTAATGTATTTGATTCGGGTCTAAAATCTAATTGTGGATGATGTCCAAATGAAGCAAAGAATGGTGTTAACCCAGTCAATGCGTTAACATGGTTGTTGCAACAGTATTCTGCCAAGGGAAAGTACTTTACCCAGTCATCCTGATGGTGGTTAAAATAATGGCGTAGGTAGACCTCTAGGGTTTTGTTGGCTCTCTCAGTTTGTCTATCTGTTTGTGGATGAGATGAAGTAGATAAACAATGTGTAATTTCGAGACACGCGCAAATTTCTTTCCAGGTTTTATCAATAAAAGCTCTTCCTTGGTCGGAAACAAGGGAGTCGGGTAGGCCTGAAAACCAAATCACATGGCTGAAAAAAGCATCAGCAGTTTCTTGAGCGGTTGGTCGTTCCAGCGGTATGACCCACACTCTTTTAGTCAGGCGATCAACGATTTGAAGTATAAATTGATAGTCAAAACCTCGGATCTTGCATATCGGCAGGGGGCCCACGAAATCGAGTGTTAGATGACGAAAGGCTGAACTAGGTGCTGGTAGGGGCTGGAGAAAACCATGAGGTTTTTGTGTTGAGGGGTTGTTTTTCTGACAGCTGTGGCAACCTCGAGCGTATTTGGAAATATCATCTTAGCAGCCGGGCCACCAAAATTTTTGAGTGAGCATTTTATAGAGTGCTGCTGCCCCGCGATGACCGTGTAATAGATTATCGTGAAGCTGCCTCAACATAGTTTCGCAAAGGGGCTTTGGGACATACTCCTTATTCTCGAAGGTAAAAGAATGAGAGGTTGCTTTACAGCTTGCTAACTGGATGTCTTTTTGGATAATGGAACAATCATCTAACGCAGAGCGAATATCTTGGCAGTAATGATCCTCATCACAAAGTTTATTTTAATTAGTTAGTGAAA
Source organism: Podosphaera xanthii (assembly GCA_028751805.1). Lineage (NCBI taxonomy): Eukaryota > Fungi > Ascomycota > Leotiomycetes > Helotiales > Erysiphaceae > Podosphaera > Podosphaera xanthii. The sequence continues at coordinate 5,138,232 of JAPWIX010000012.1, read as the reverse complement.
GTTCCGGTAGCTGTTCATTTTGTGGAGAATAATTAGATGCTAGCGGTGATAGGTTGAGAGGGCGTAAGGTTTGATGGGGTTTAATGAGTATTTGGTATTGGTGTTGATTTTGTTCATCTTCTTTTTCTGAGGGTTTATCAGTGCTAATTCGAGTTAGAGCATCAGGTTTTGTGCCCTCTTTGCCGGGTCGAAACACGATCTTAAAGTTGTAGTTTGCTAACAGCTCGTTCCAACGGGCCTGCCGTCTGTTCAGTTTCTTTGTGGTCGTGAAGTGTTCAAGGTTTTTGTAATCGGTTAAGATGAGAGATGGGGCTTCTACCGATCCCAATTCTGCTGCCCAGGTTTCAAATGCGTTAACAATAGCCGGCAGTTTCTTGTCAAATATTTCATAATTTCACTCGGCCGGGAGCATTTTCTTGGACATAAAATCCACCGGTCTAAGTATGCCAGAGCTATCAATTTGGGATAGGATTGCCGCTGTGAAGAAGTCGGAGGCATCTGTCTCCAGGACTACCTGGAGTTTAGGATCGAAATGAGCCAGCATGGTTCCTTCCTTAAAAGCTTGTTTGATTTGGAGAAATGATGATTTGCAGCCGTCATCCCAAACGAAGGGAGTTTCTTTTTTTGTAAGTTTAGTCAATGGAGCTGCCAATCTAGAAAATTCGGGAATGAAGCGGCGATAGAAATTCGCAAAACCGAGAAATCGCTGTATGTCGCGGACCGTACGAGGAGTTGGCCATTCCTGTACACAAGCCACCTTTTGAGGGTCAATGCTAATTCCTTTAGTTGAAATGATATGCCCTAGGTAAGTCACCTGTTTTGTTTCGAAGTTACATTTTGCGATGTCTACTTGTAATCCGTGTTCTCGGGGCCGCTGTAGAACAGTTTTGACATGTTGACGATGTTTGGTCAGGGTTTTCGAATATATCAAGATATTGTCCATATAGGCCGTGCAGAATTGATCAAGGATTCCCCTAAGGGCATGATTTATATAAGATTGGAAGGAGGCTGGCCCATTACATTGGCCAAATGGAAGAACTAAGGGTTCAAATAATCCGTATCGGCAGGTGAATGCGGCTTTCCATTCATCGGCTTCTTTAATTCTAAGTTTATTGAAGGCGGAGATTACATCTAATTTCGTGTAGTATCGGGCGTGAGATAATTGGCTGAGTGTCTCTGAAATTAGAGGAAGGGAGTGTCGATTTCTTATGGTAATCGCATTGAGTCCGCGATAGTCAATACAAAAGCGGAGATCGCCATTTGACTTTTTCACGAAGAGCACCGGGGCAGCGGCTGGGGATCGAGAGACGCGGATAAAGCCTTTCGACAGCTCTTTATCCAGGTAAGTCCGAAGGGCCTTAAGCTTGTGTTAATTCATTGAATAGGGACGAACTGCTGGGGGCTGTTTTCCAGGTTGAAGCTCGATAGAATGATCCCAAGATCGATGAGGTGGTAGCATTTCAGCCAGTTTTTATCAAAAACATCAATAAAATCTTGATATTAAGGAGGGAGAATTTCCTTGGGGCTGGCGTTCTTGAGAATGGCCATGGTGGCACCTCTTACATTGTATGAATAGCTACCTGACTAGTACTCATCAAAGAGTTACATGACTAGATACAAAAATTATTGGAACACTAGTCAAGATGTCACAGTTGATGTCTCAAGACGGTACGGGATTATATTTTGTCATCGTTATTGGTTTTGATATTAGTGTTCTTGATTCTAGTTGATGTTTCTGCTGGTTTTGGTATTTCTTGGTGTTTAAAGCTACTGAGTACGGCAAGATTTTTTATGTCTCAGGTTTATATTTTCTGTCATGAATGCTTGGTGTTTCAGTCTATTTACGATTTCTACTTGGTCAACTACGAGCAATATAATGTATATATATTGGGGACATCAGATAGAGAAAAAAAAAACAATCAGCACAATTTCTATCCATTCGACTTATCATTGCAACAGAATTATAATTTACATGATATCTTTTCTTTATATTCAAGATTATATAGGTACGGCTAGTAACCCAATCGGGTAAGGTGAACGTTGAATAATAATTAGCAATAAAGTAAATTAAGCAAAAGTAGCTGTGATAACGGATAGCGCTTAAAACAGTGATGTAAGCAAGGGCGCTAAGCCTGAGTTAATCACAAGGGTTGTAACCCTGACAGATACCGAGGAAGACCTGCAAGAAATTTACGGCAAACTTCCAAAACTCCTAAAAAAAGGAAACTTCTTTGTGGGAGACTTCAGTTGAGCGGCATCTGATACCTTACCTCTCCATCGAAGCTACGACCACAGAATTGAGCTTACTTCAGATCATAATCTAGGTTATGGACCTCTCTATTCACATACACAGGACGAACTAGCTGCTCTAAAGAAATACATCTTAGAAAATTTAAACAAGGACTTCATAGAACCTAGTCAGGCACCATTCTCTTCACCAATCCTTTTTGTAAAAAATTCCTATGGTTCACTATAATTTTGTATAGATTTTAGAAAACTTAATGCCATCACCAAAAAGGATTGATACCCTCTTCCTCTAATTGATGAGATGTTAGCTCGTTTAAATAGAGCAAAAATATTCTCTAAATTGAATATTTGACAAGCTTTCCACAGAATCCGTATGCATCCCGATTCAGAAGAGTTTACAACCTTTCGAACAAGATATGGATCTTATAAATGCAAGGTTTTACCTTTTGGCTGAACCAATGGACCTGCTACGTATCAAAGATATATGAATGATATACTATTGGATTACTTAGATGTGTTTTGCACTGTCTATTTGGATGATATCCTTATTAATTCAGATAATCTACCAGAACACGAAGAACATGTAAAATTGGTCTTACAGCGCCTGCGAGATGCCGGTCTTCAAGCATATACTAAAAAGTGCGAATTTTGTGTTACCACAACAAAATACTTAGGCTTTATTGTCACAACAAAAGGAATCGAGGTTGACCCTGATAAAATTAGTGTCATAAGGGACTTGGAACCTCCCAAAACGTTAAAAGAAGTTCAATCCTTCTTGGGCTTCTGCAACTTCTATCGCCGTTTTATTCGCAACTTTGGTGTTTTCGCTCGACCCCTGACTCAACTAACAAAAAAAGATATACCCTTTCTTTTTGATGAAGCTTGTAATATAGCATTCCAATCTTTGAAGACAAGCCCTGTCAACGCCCCAGTCTTATGTCACTTTAATCCGGAACTACAATCAATGCTTGAGACCGATGCGTCGGATAGATTTGTGGCCGGTATCCTTTCCCAATTACAAGCCAATGAGGAATGGCATCCTGTGGGTTATTTTTTCAAAACTATGTCAACAACAGAACTTAATTACACAATTCATGATAAAGAGATGCTGGCAATCGTACGTTCTTTATGCAACTGGCGTGTAGAACTACAAGGCGCCCCAAATAAGGTCAAAGTTTTGACTTATCATAAAGCATTAGAGTACTTTATGACATCAAAAAGTCTCAACGCCCAGCAGGCACGTTAGTCAGAAATATTGTACCAATTTTCTTTTATCATTACTTACCATCCTAAAAAAAAATGACCTTGCTGATACTCTATAAAGAAGAAAACAAGATCTTGATCCTCAAGCATTGATCAAAGCTAACCTTCAACATAAATCTTTTTTAAATTCGGACCAGATTGACCCGCACAATCATAACCCGAAAATTTGTCAATTTTCACTTTCGCAATCTATTCCATTGGTAAATTATATTTTAGAAGCAAACAAGAACCATACCTCTCTTAAAGAAAAACGCGACATGGGCCTCCAAAACGCCAAAGGTTGTTCTTTGAGTAATGACTTACTATTTTTCAATGGGCTCCTTTTTGTGCCTGATGGCAATACTTTACGCACTAACTTAATTCAGGAAGCCCACGATCCCATTTCTAGCGCACACTCTAGCCCTGCAAAGCTGGTTCGCATGCTAAAAACAAGATACTACTGGCACACTTTGCGCAGTGTCAGGAAATCCTCTACTGTATAATATATATATGGAGATTGCCAGGTCATAGTGTTCTATGATTCTGGTCTGGCCTTTCAGCCGAGTGGTGATGCATCTATCTCGTGTATCATGTAGGATGGCAACCTTTAGCCTGACACCCACCTGTTGTCCTCTGTGTCTCCCCATGCTGTCTACATACCGCTTATGATACGCAGCAACTGCGTCAGGTACGTAAAAAACTGTACAAAATGTCGAGAATCTCATCGGCCTAAGGGTAAGACTCCTGGGCTTTTACAGTCATCACCAATTCCTCAATATTGTTATCAACACATTTGTGTTGATTTCAAGTCTTTCCCTAAAGATCATACTGGATTTGATTCTATTGCGGTCTTTATTAATAGATTCAGCAAGGAAGCTTTATCTTTACCATGCTACAAAACAACTACCTCTAAAGACCTAGCACAACTATTCTATTTGCATGTCTATCGATACTGCCCTAGCTCCAAACTCGATTACCAACGTGGGCCATTTAAAATTTTATCTTTGAAAGGAACTTCGTATGAACTTGAGCTGCCATCTAGCTGGCGAATACATCCTGTCTTTCATGCGAGCCTACTCCGGAAAGCGAGCTCGGATCCATTACCTGGACAAGTTATAGATTTACCAACTCCTGTTAATATTATTGGTGACGACGAGTATGAAGTACAACAGATAAAAGCCTCCAAAGAAATAGCTGGCCAACTTTGCTATTAAGCAGAGTGGGTAGGAGATGAAGATAATAATTGGTATCCTGCTAGTGACTTCATGTATGCACCACACCTAATCCAACGTTTTTATCTAGACCATCCAAAACAAAACGGGCCTCCTCTACATCTATCAAATTAGATAGAAGCCTATGATAATGGATTTGAAAGCTATGAACACTTACGAGACAACTCAATCAAAATTTCATAAATTTAGGCCTAAAAATTCAACTCTGACATATTTCTTACACTCACAACTTCATGATACAAATGATACGCTCGAGGCCAAGCTTTTTTGAAGAGAGGGGGGTATTAGTATTTAGACAATCCATCCATTTACTAGAACTAGCTCTTTACTGTTGAAATGAATTCTACATATTGGAAAAGATCTGCAAGGAATGCAAACTTGTAGAGCCGAGGCTGCTCCGTTTGACATTCTGCGCTAAGACCAGTATGGTTGGTCATACGCTAGTCCGTATTGACTCACAATCACCAATTGCTTTTAGTTAGAATTTTCATGTATATAAAAAGCGCTTTAGTAGTTGGCTGTGAGAGTAATGAACAACTCTCACAGTAACTTTCTACAGCCTCCTCATTATGCCTTTTATATTCATCTGTGATCTCATCGAGTCTAATAAGCTTTAAGATAATCCCAAGTGCAACTCTAAACTTCTACATTTACGACTCTGAGGGATATGCTCGGGAGAAAACCCATCGTCGATCTGATCCTCAACACTATGGCAGACAAGGATTAAGCACAGGGTATAAGCCTCGTTGATTGTTGAACAAAAGTAAGGAGGGAAAGGAATATTTGTATACGTGGTGGCCCTCTTCATAATTTCCTTTGGTAGTTTTGCATTCTATTTCATTTAATATAGACACACACAATCTAGTCAACTAATCCTCACCCTTCGGTGTTTGTATATTTACGGCTTAGTGATCCCTGTCACTACACATTCAAGCATAATTTTTCTAATACTTTGTTCTTTACTTTCATACCTTTCCAATCCATTCCAAAATTTAATTTGCTCATCAAAGGAATTAGATTCTCTGCTTTACGTTCAGGAACACTCGCGCAAGATTTAGATGAAATATTTTTAATGAAACTATCTACATCATTTACCGGCTTCTGGATGCGACTTCTTCCAGAAGCTACACATTTTCTGACCGATTCGAAGTTGCTTCAATCCTCATCTGCTGTGACAGCCCCTCGATCTCTTTGTTCATTTGAGCCTCGTTAGCTTGGGCGATTTTATGATGTGGGTCAGAAGCACTCAAGAATATACATCTCCCCTGCATATGATCAGTTCCACCACATCGAAGACAGAGGCCCAATCGACGACGTCTCTCCCTCTCTTCTGCCGATGCCCAGGCCGCGCGTTCTTGAGGTCTAACAATAGCACGCCATGGGGAATGTCTGTTGAATTCCTGCTATTTCCGTTCAATGGTGATAAATTGGGTTTTGCATTGCTGCTGATCTTGGCCCGCATTTTCATAGCCTGGAGCTTAGCATCAATAGTTAAGCAGGCGGAACGGAATGCGTAGTAAGATGGGTCATTGAGTTTGTATGACACTAATTGGGACTGCATCTCCTTGTTGGCCGACTCCTCCAGAGCATTTACCTGCACGTCTTGGGTCCATTCTTCACCTCCTGCTTGGGCGAGCAATTCTTCGAATTAGGTGATGAAATCGGAGAAAGACTCATTATCACCCTTTTTCATCGCGTTCAGCATTGTTCTAGCATTCTTCTTTTCATTTGGATCACCGAAGGTACTTTCTGCTCTTTCTAAGAAGGCTGCTGGGTTGCAATTAGTCCCCAGCTTTAGACTCATATTATACCATTGCTGGATTCTTTTCTGAGCACTTGTCTGAAGATGCATGTACAAATATCCAAAATGCTCCTCGTCATTTCCAATCGCTCGACCATCTGTCCGCAGCTTTGTTTGCGCTTCCGTTCGCCACGCAACCCACGCCGATCGATCTCCACTGAAAGACTTAAGTTCGCCTGTTCGGTGACGTGGTACCTTCCGTTCTCCTCTTGGCGCTCTGTCAATTATCATTTCAACTTCTGGAGGAATTCAATCTCGTATCTTCTTTTCTTCACTACCATCTTGCTGCGACCTGTCTATTCTCTCTGCTTGTGTCCTCAACAGCTACTCATGGGCTTCCATCTTAGTTTTTATCTTCTCCATCATCGTCATTATCTCTTGCAGCTTCTGCAACACCAATCCATCAGCTCCAGCCATAGTGACTTCTTGAGACTCGTAATAGGATGATCAGTTAGAATTTTTGGCACTGTCCGACAACTCTACGTCGTTGTCTTAGTCAGATGAAGGTTCCCAATAGGTCATCCACTTCTGAAGAAAAATTTGGTTATTAAACGTCAGACTCCTTGCGAGTCCAGTTTCAACTCCTTTGGTTAACTGCGCTCCTTTAGTTAACAAGCTAATTTTTTCGACTTCACTTATCTCGCCTTACAGTAGTCGATCCTGTAGAACGACGAAATTTAATATAATGTGAGGGAAATAGTGAAAGAATTGGATTAATAATTAATCATTCAATTAAATCAAGAATATATTAAGTCTAAGGATTTATGGATATGTTCCTAGCCCTTTATCTAGGTATTCCTGTTCATCCTAGATCCCCCTTTTTATTACCAGCACTTTCCCAACATAATGCCCTCTAGAGAAGATTTACATCATCGCACCGGATAGACTTTTGAGAAAACCCAGCCCTTGCCACGCTGGTGAAGGTTAGGATCGGCAGTCTTCTTGCCAGCTATCCCCCCTTCAGCTATTTAATACTGTTAAGGATTAATGCAAACGTTCACTGCACGAAAGCAATACCACAAAATAAGTTAATATTAAATCTGGAGAAGGAATCTATCTGCTCTAGAATACTGATATTTATAGTTTTCTCCTTACCATTAGAAGGTTCTTTCCTTAACTCCTCATCATTAATTACTCTTGGGATAGAATCATCCGGAGTACTCTCGACTCTACTGGAGACTTCTCGAAAGTTCTAGTAGTCATAGCAGGGAGTACCCCTGACCCTCGCTTACGCGTAAACGCATCGCGCCACGACCAGGTAAACAGATGGGCCAAGTTGATTTGCCCAGCCACAACCCACCGGGCACAGCCCGTCACAAATACCTCAGGCATCTGACCTGTAACACTGAAGACGAACTTGAAAACTCCAGTAGTATGGTAGCTTGCTTGAGGGACAATTCCAGTATTGAATTTCAAGGTATAGACTTTAGATTTTCATTGGAAAGAGCTCGAAATATAACTTAACAGGCTCAGTTGATTAGAACCTTGGTCTCATAATCTGTTGATAATAAAATCTTTTCATAAAAAGTATTAACTTCAATGTTTCATCGTAATTCTAGGAGCGAAAAGAACTAATATATAAAGTTCTTACTAACATCGTCCCTGACCTTGAGGTGATAAAAATATTCTGAGTTACCATTTACATTATGATATACAAAGTATATGGTCATAGGCCATTTTTAGACTGAGCCAATAAATTCCACTGATCTCATTCCATCTAATATTAGAACGAAATACTCAGATTCTATATCGTTCTCGTTGGGAACGACCAAGGAAATACGTGTGGTTGTTCATACATTTCCAACCAAATCTCGTAGAATTCTGATTGATCTTTAACTCTGCATAGGAAAGAGTTTATAAACATAAGTTTCGGTGGCAATTATAAGAATCAGGATAGTTCATTTTGCCACTTAACTAACTTTCCACTCTGTAACTTTGTCACGTTTGCCACCTTGCTACTTTGCCATGCCGGGCTGTACTATGCCGAGGGTTAATCTTTGTCGGCGTATTATTGCCAAGGATGAAAGTATATTCTCACAGAACTCAATTAAGCCAATAGGAGATTTGACACGTAACGAGCCTATAGATTGTGCCGATCCTATTCCAAACGAAATTTTTGCTTTGCCTGTAGTAGAATTGTCGATCTCAGTACCAGTCATTTGGTTTCATGCTAGATATTGATTATATTTAGCTGTTGACTTTTCGCAGCTCCAGTATCTATCATGATTCCGCAGAACTCTTGACTTCCACAGCGAATAGTAGTCGACTGAATACTTTCTAATTTTCCTGTAATTCGAAGGAAAGAGCGATCCGCTAGGTCTAAGATTATACTTTCACTATCAATAGGATCAGCTGATATTAGAGAAGTTTCATCGCTAGAAGGATAGTGAAGCTCGAGTCCGGCTATTTATATATCAAAATTTTCATCATTATCTGGATTGTGGTCGGGAATATCATCAGGTTTGTCTCCTTCAAATTCAGCGACAAACTATTCGAATCGCTTTTTCAGTGACTTGTCTAATTGGTTGCCAAATTTCTGTTTATATTTGCGGTATGATTCATCTTGTTCTTCTTGGGTGTGGCGAGAAGACCAGCAGCCCCCCCTATGACAAATAAAACACTTTTTAGCAAAAGATTGATCACTAAAATTAAACCGACGTTCATTAGGCCGGCTGTTATTGTTATCATGAGTCTACGGAATTTTCGATCGGTGTAAAATATTTCATGCTCGTCTTCAGTATTGAATGTAGAAGACATGGAGGTGGAGGTTGATAATTCATAAGTAGTAATCTCAGAACGCATTCTTCAAGAAGAGAAGCAACGGTATTAGCAGGTTTGGCGCATGCAATTGAACACGCCTTAACTCTTTGACAAGCAGTTATAATCGTGTTATGAAAGAATTCTTCTGTCTGAATTTTGAGGAAAGGACTCTGTAGAGTTTGCATAGATCCGACACCATTATTTGTAGACACTCAATTATTGACCTTCTAGTGTGCTGATTTATTGTTGATTTGAGATCTATATTGTTCCATTTATCTAGCGCACCTCTCTTGTACTCCTCACCCTCAAAATACTCTTTGAACATTTTACATATACTGTCAAATGTTTGTGGCATTATACCAATGTTCGCGTAGTAATAATCAAATGCGAGGCCTTTTAGCATTATGGGAAACACTTTGATAAAATTATCTTGAGCAATACCAGCATGGCTACAATTATCCTTGAAGATCATGAGCTTGTAAGAAAAACTATCGTTTTCTCCAGAGTATTTCATATCTTCGGTGTAAATTTTAGACAAATTTCCTGTTTGTCAACCAATATCAGCCAGAAGGTTTGATTGCTGATGTGCTGGTTGTTTTTCTGGTCTAGGTAGGGTATGTGTTTTAGGTGATTCAGACTCTTCCCGTTTGTAGCTTTCATCTGGAGTTTTAGCTAATTCTAAGGTGACATTAGACTTTTGTCGATCAAAGTTGTTCTCTAACTGCCATAGAATTTTACCGGAGATAAATTTGAACGATTTATCTCTTAATAACTCCTCGATTTGTTCTTCTGTCCATGGTGGAAACTTAGTTGTACCTGCCATTTCGGCAAGCGCATCCCAGGCTACAACTTCATCTTTCTTAACATTGAAACCGGCACTACGCAAGGTTTTGCGAAGTGATTGGAGAATCCCTTTTTCGATCATTTTCCAATGGATGAGGCTATATTGTTCAAAATCATAAATAAAAGTCCCCCAGAGATCCTCGTGAAACCATTCTTCCCGCTTGTAGAGTTCAGTTTTAAATCTGATATATCCAGAGATATCGTCTTCGGACTCATTTTGGATGTCGTTTCGGCGATGGTACTTCTTTGATTCAGCATTAAAATTATATGACAGAATCACAAATGTAGACCTTTTTTTTTTCAGGATAGACTTAGTGAAACGGCGGCGCGCGATGGACGCGGAAACAAATTGCTACAGAAGCAATTTTTTCCTTTGAATATCTTTTCCGAGTACAGTACAGGGTGGATATTCCTTAGCACACGATTGTCAAAACTTTCAATTATTACAGTACTATATCAAGCTTGGTCGTGTCTCTTCAGGTGTAAACCAACTCTTTAACCTCTTCTTAACGCACAGTGAGTAATGAAAAAGTCCAAGTCTCCTAATTTGTGATATCACTGATTAGTGTTGGTATCTCCTTGGGATAGGGAATCAGACTGATATATCAGGATGATCGTGTAATTTAAATTGAACAAACTTGTCCCTTCATATCGGGGATACTCTAAACTATATAAGAGAACTTGTACAACGCATGGACAACATTTCCCAGCCACGAGCTGCGATCACCCCATATCTCTACTTGTGCCCAAAATATAAATGTAATCTACAAAATGCGATTGTGTATATACACTAACAGTATCTGTTTGTCCGGCCTTACAGTCTTCACCTGACTGTAAAAAGTCAGGAACCACAGCCTCATTGTCTCTTAATTAAACCACGCTTTTTCATTGTGGTTCCAGACAGTCTTGTGTGCCTCCCGGTAGAAGTGGCGAAGGGCGGGTGGGACTGCGGCGGAACCTACTAGTCAAAGAGGAAGTCGATCAGTTCCGGTAATAGTGGTGCAATCGCCAAAAGAGATACGAGTTTTATCCTGCGTTGGCTATTACGAGTAGAGCTTTAGGGCGAAAAACTGGCAGCCGAGAGGTAGGAATACGTATTAGCTTTGCGCCTTTGCGATCACCAGCAGTCAAGCTAGATGAGGCTAGGCGGCGCCAATAGAGGCCAGATTGATCAAAGTTGTAAGAGCCTTCCGGATCTAGCTCTGATACTAGTTTTCGCAGCTGTGCCATATCCTCTATACAATCTGGCTCTGCTGCTTGAAGGAGGGCGCTGTTCACCTTTCCGTAGAAGAGGGGATTCGCGATCTTAAAGCGCTGCTGGAATAGATAAACCCACTTCTTTCCAAAGCTTGGCGTAGGCGTAGCCTCTGTGATAGCTTCATTATTGCGCGCTCCCGGAACCATACGCTAGATCTGAGCAGCCCTCTCTTAAAGGATTTCGCGTGAAGTTGATAGACTCTTAGTATCCATCAACAGCTGCCAGTTGTATAGGATACTTCAAGCTTAGGCCACATCGCCCTGCACAAGCTCTTCGATTCTCATCGGGCAATCTATTTGCAGTCTCTGTAGTCTGTGTAGGCTTTAGAGGGCACGCCGCGATATCGTTTAACCGCTTATCTCGGGGCAGTCTGGAGAGACTAGACTAGCTAACGGAGGCATCGTAGGTCGCCTTAATCCACGCACGAGTCGCGTCCTGTGAGGGTTTAGACTCTTGTGATTGGACGTATTGAACTATTACAGCTTTCTGCGCAATTATGAGCTGGTGCTTAGCGCAGCCCATAGTGGTGACCATGAGGATAGGGCGCGGGTGTGACGATGTTGAGCAAAAATGCAGCAGACTCGACTTTTTTATTTTTTTCTTTTTATTTCTTTTTAAATCATATTGCATTCTGCTTCTTGGCTATGACAAAAGATTTAAATACATTTTTGTTTTATTAACCATTTTCCCCTGTATGCCTAACTCCGGGGAACCAACCCTCTTTTGGCACTACAGTAGAACCCCTTTTAGCTAATAGTGGGTCCCGGTATAATTACTGAAGAGATTCATAAAATTTTTAATGCTTAAATTTGCAACACTTACCCTCACAGGTCATTTTGTATGCAGGGGTAAGTATTGCAAATATAAGCGGTAAAATTTCTATGAATCTCTTCAGTAATTATACCGGGACCCACTATTAGCTAAGAGGGGCTCTACTGTACTGCCTTCACTTACTCCTGAGACCCTGTATGATTCCGAATTTCATGGTTAATTGCCTATGGTACCACTGTCTGATAGACGTGTCCTGGGACGTGATGTTTTGAGTTTGTCGCCATCTTTCTTGTTCAATCATCATATGATACCTACCTATCTAAGTACATAGCTACTCACGATAAGTTTTTCAAGCCGTGGTATCAGTTACCATCCGTTGCAGAGCTTCCATTATTTATAACTACCTACACTTGTTAACCACGCAGAACTCATCATGGTATCAAGGGCATGCAAAGCGCATATGAAACGTATTCGTCAAGGACAAGACACGAACCGACACGTCAGAACGCAGACAACCACTTCTGAGAGCTCACCTCCTCGCCTCCTAGACCCAGAAAGTTCAATCATCAGCAGTATTAGAGAATACTCTGGTGGAGAAACCCAAGGATAAGAGAATAATGGAGTCTGGTTCTGGGACTCTGACGCCGAAGAATGCAATTCAGACACTGAAGTTGAGGACTTGGGTGGAGACTCGGACATGGACCATGAAGGTCTGTCTAGTAAATCATGAGTCGCAAGCGGCAAGCCTTGAAAGAAGTCTAACAAGCCGGTGCAGATGATGTTGAGATTGAAAATGAGACGAACACCCAAGGGAAGAGAACACTGTCGTGGGCTGCAGATGCTGTCAAGCATTTGAGGGGAAGTTATGGCAATGGATCTCGTTCAGCTGGGAAGAGAGCTAAAAAAACATGCAAAAGAATTGCAGTCTGAGGCTGCAAAGTCTTTCAATATCAAAGCATTGTTCAATCGTCAACGTGACTTGAATTTCTCATCTCCCACGATGCATGACGATGTGCCTGTCGAGTCCCACCCTCTCTCATCATTGTCAAGTGGTGATGCAGTTCCACAATCCGCCCAAGCCATTAAAGAGGATCGGACACGAGTGGAAACTCAGAACCACGCATCATAAGCCCCACACAGTTGGGGAGGATAGGTAGTAGCACGAAGGGCACGTTAATCATGTTCATGGCATATTTTGCTGTTGTCAACCTGTGAGAATTTGGGGTTACATAACCATATTTGGTGCGATCTCATCGGCTGCTCCATGTGGCGCGTGTGGCGTTTTTGTGGCGCTGGGGGGTCCAATATTTTTTCCCTCACCAAAATAGGCCTCACTTGTAACAATAATAAGTCCGCGTCGCTCGCGTTGATTGCTTAATCCCCGCATGTATTTGTTCATCTAATGGTTATCTATCGATTCACGCCAGCTCTTTGTAATGGAAGGCTTGTAGAGGTTGTCTTTTTTTTGAAAATGTGGTGTTTTGACATTTTCATGAGTGCGGGGAAGTTCCGACACCATACGCCTAATAGTGTATAACCTCCTACGACTCCGTTGGGGTGTTCAGTCTGAGAGAGTCTCCCACTCAGCCTTTCCATCCTGAATCAACTATAACTTTGGGGCTAAAATTGAAAATAACATGCCAGAATATCAGTTGATACGTTTTTGGAAGGTATAAATCTTCAAAGGATGACTTTTGAATCTTCTATTTGTTATGTCGTAAAGATCAGCTCAAAGAGCACACCATTCAGTATACGTCTTTTGGCTGAGCCTCGTCGCACCAAGAAACACAAGATTCAGCCTTGTAGTTAAGTGCGCGCCAGAATTTCGGGGGATAGAGTGGTCTGGTACTCACGGCCAAGGACAAAACTAGTAATTGAGGGCCAAGTTCGCCGATCAAAGACCCAAAGCGCAGCAGTGACTGAATGTCCCAGAGAATGATGAGCAGTGATGAGAAGTAGCGCTCCCTGGTTCCCTGCAAGTCATGTTCATCCAGGCTTTATCTCGGCATACTCCATCTGCTACTGTCAGTGGGTTTTATGAATCTATCCTGGTTCCACCTTGGACCTCGGGAGATATGTTTTACGCCAGACGTTTATCACAAGGGCTCAAGTGGTATTTGGCCTGCAGAGTTTATGGTCATGTTAGAGGCGAGAAAGGATGAAGAGCTGTTCACGTACTACGAAGGTTACGAGGTAAAAGCTTTGCACATTCAGGAGAATTATCCTGTAAAGGGTCTTCACTTAGGCTTTTCGTGAACGTATGTCCGAAAATGAATTTTTTATTTTTTCTTGAGAAAGACCAATACGTCCGACAGTCGTCCCTCTCTAACTCGATAGTGGGTCTCGGTATAAGTGTTGAAAAGATTTATGGTAACTTGCACTTTTATATTTGCAACACTTACCCTTACAGGTCATTTTATGTGCAGGGGTAAGTATTGCAAATGTGAATGGTTAAATTTCAATGAATATTTTCAACACTTATACCGGGACCCACTATCGAGTTAGAGAGGGACGACTGTACATCACAGATCTACGCCAACTTACCAAGGCAACGTCACAAAATATAACAGGCTGTACTTGTAACCAGAGATCATTCAACTGCACACTACAAATCTCTACAGGTGTGAATGAATAACAACAGATCTACATAATACTCTTATATCTCCCAATCTAGAGTATGAAACCTTGAACTTTTCTCAAAATGTCTAACGGTTAGTTTCCAGGCTGACCATGGCAGATACAAACTACCTTTCAGTATCTTTCATCGGCCTACTGACTTGAGTTACAGTCCAGAAAAGGCTCGGTCAAATCACTGACCATTTAATTGATTTAAAAAATGTGACAGCCGGCCATGGAAGTCACACTGGTCGCCCCGCAATATTAGAGAAACATCCTGATGATGTATGTATGTCATCTTCTCTAATTGCCTCTCACTTCATCCCAACCTGATCTAAAACCAAAACTTTTAGATTGTAGTCACGGCTTGCTTACGCACACCTTTCACCAAAGGCGGAAGAGGGGGCTTTAAAGATACACCATCATCCGACCTACTCGTTGGTGTTCTAAAGGCTCTCATATCTCGATCAAATATTGACCCTTCTCTGGTTGAAGATATCGCTGTTGGTTCTGTGTTAGCTCCTGGAGGCGGTGCTACCGAATTCCGAGCTGCTGCGATAGCTGCCGGCTTTCCGATGTCTACGGCTGTAAAAAGTCTTAACCGACAGTGTAGCAGTGGACTTCAAGCATGTGTGGATGTTGCAAACGCGATCAAAGCAGGCATGATTGAGGTTGGTATTGGAGCGGGTGTAGAAAGTATGAGTCTACAATATGGGTGAGAGTTAACTTGCTTGAAACATAAACCTTGCGACCTTACTGATATTCGTTTGGCAGGCCACAGGCCGTGACAGAGTTCTCAGAACTATTAGAGTCGCACCCTGAATCCGCAAATTGCAAGGTACCGATGGGCTTACTCTCGGAACAAATGGCCAAAGACCGTAACATTCGCCGTACTGATCAAGATGCCTTCGCTGCTGCTTCATATCAAAAAGCTCTTCGCGCGCAAGAAAATGGCTTGTTCGACGATGAGATCTCTCCTCTTCAAGTTAAGTGGGAAGACCCCGAGACCGGCGAGATAAAAGATATTGTCGTCACTAAGGATGATGGTATCCGTCCAGGAATCACTGCCAAATCGCTCTCCAAAATTAAACCAGCGTTTGCCGAAGATGGTTCAATTCATGCAGGCAATGCTTCCCAGCTTTCAGACGGCGCGGCCGCTGTGCTTCTCATGAAACGCTCAGTAGCTGAACGCTTACATCAACCCATTCTCGGAAAATTTGTAGCCGCGTCGGTTGTGGGCGTGGCTCCTTTACTCATGGGTATCGGTCCTTGGGCTGCTATTCCAAAGGTCTTTGAGAAGACTGGCCTGACTAAAGATGACGTTGACATATTCGAAATAAATGAAGCCTTTGCTAGTCAGTGCTTATGGTGTGCGGACCAGCTTGGTCTCGATTTTGATAGGATTAACCCACAAGGAGGTGCCATTGCCTTTGGGCATCCATTAGGCTGCACGGGCGCTAGACAAGTGAGTACACTATTGTACGGTTTACGTCGGAGAGGTGGCAAAGTTGGCGTTAGTAGCATGTGTGTCGGCACTGGTATGGGAATGGCAGCAGTTTGGGTTGCAGAATGAGTGAATCTCGAAACTTGGCTAATAGAGATGAGTTTGATCTTTACATCGTCCAGTCGTTTACGATCAAGTAACATATCCTACTTGCTTTTTGGCAGATATTTCTGAAGAACTACAAGTATAGTTGACTATAAACCCGATAGAGTCTTGCCAGAAGCTGAATTCAGCACTTTCACCTTTACTAATGGAAGGTTGTAATCGGGCTACTGTTTGGCTGTACGCAAGTTTTTTCTCCACTAGTTTTAAATTTTGTCGGGGAACGTATTTACACGAAGTGTAAATTTTAGGAAAAAATCGGAGAGTCATTGAGTCATCGAGTCTCCAGAAAGATAACCATTCACAATCTCTTTTGTATCAAGTGATTGTCCATTTGTGTTCAAATTCTATTCAATGCAGCCTGGACTTTTCGCAATTTTTTCTTCCGTCGCCAACTAGGGCTTAGAGAATCTTCTAGAATCGTGATAATAATCAGCAAAGCATGGCGAAGGTCTATCTTTTCACTGACAAAACAAAGAAGACGCTGAATCTAATAACTGATGCTTCAGAGTTGAGTTTCTATCCAGCAAAGCAGGAAATGTGCACCACGTAATGCAAGTCCCACAGCAACCCCAATACTAAATACTGTCGTAGAAAAGCCATTGCGCATGAACAGGATCATAACGTGATTAAAAAAATTACACAATCTCCAAAGCCCAAGTCATAGCGTGACAATAACGCAGATATCATGATCTCCTGTCTCGCATTGCATAGCAAATCAAAGTCATACGGATTACGAGGAATTCGCTTGAATAGTCCAGCACTCGCGAATCGATCGGGAACTGAGCAGGTAAATACAACGGATGGGCCAGCGAGGTGTAGCCCGCATTGTCGGTCAAGTGGTTTAGGCGATGGAGGTGATAAGAATGAGAAGTTGGTGATGGTTAGATTGAGGATGAGTGTGTATTAACAGATGACTGTAAAAACAATCGATGAGAGCAGTTGTATTTTTTTTAAATCACTTTTGCGTATGCAGCCTAAGCCTTTGACGCGATCAGTTTAACATTTGATGCACTCATATTCAGATTTCATTTGCAGATACCACTACTAGGGTCGGATGGTGCAGTGGTACACTGTCCGGGCCGTTCTTCCAAGTAGAGTCTGGGTAGCTTGGACACTTGCCCCACTTGAGACAGGAGAAAGCTGGTTCGAATCCAGCAAGACCCTCACACCACTTCTCTCGCGGTGATACTGTATTCGTAGAATGACGAAAGCATGCTCAGATTGCCACAGGTTTTTCTCGCTTTTCCCTGTGATGGGTATTCACAGAAGAGGGTTGTTGTAAGGCGTTATTCTCGTCGTGGTATCTGCAAATGCCATCTGGATATGAGTGTCAAACTAAGTTGTTCTGCGAAACATACAAGTCTTCCGTAATCATTCGCGTCATAGCCTCAGGCTGCATACGCAAATATGATTTAAAAAAAAAATAAAAAAATTACCACTACGAGAATCACGCCTCACGACATGTACCCTCGTCCGTGAATACCCATCACAGGGAAAAGCGAGAAAAACCTGTGGCTATCTGAATATGCTTTCGTCATCTTACGAGTACAATATCACCGCGAGAGATGTGGTGTACGGGTCTTGCTGGAGTCGAACCAGCTTTCTCCTGTCTCAAGTAGGACATATATCCAAGCTACCCAGACTTTACTGAGGAGAACGGCCCAGACAGTGTACCACTGCACCATCCGACCCTAGATTTCTTGACCGTGACGTAGCCCAGGCGATCACAGTCCAGCATCTCGTGATTGAGTGGTACCCGTCTTGCTTATCTGTGTTCCAGTGGGTACTATCCAAAATGTGCATGTCCAAACAGTCAAGTTTATTACGGCAGAAGGAATTACGTTGTACTTTGTGTATATTTGTTGCTAGGAAGTTGATGCCTTGAAGATCCCTTTCAACCTCTCCAGAGCCTGCTTTGCATGATTTCCAACCTGATAAGCAGGACCAATACCTGCGGACAAAGACCCTCCCCCGTGCTTCGACCGGCTCAATTCAGTGATTTTTGTGATTGATGGAGTCTTCGATGAACGGAAATGTGAGATATGTATTAGGGGTATTGGAATTATTGTTATCAGTGAAATGCTAGCCGTGGAACTCCAAATTACTTTTTGAGAAACAGCATACCCCCGGAATCAACAATAACTGTTTGTCTGATTATCATGACGGCCATCAAGTATGGTCATACATGTTTGATCGAATCACCAGTTTATTGCCATGGAAAACTTATTTAAGTAGCACATCTGTGTCTCGAGGCAGAGGAATTAACAACTCCAGGAGATTAAAGTTTACAGACTAACTCAACTTTCGCCCTTTTCGATTTTCTATCTGAATACCCAAGTGCAAAGTGATGACCCAGCTTACAGTCTGACGGTAATAAATTTCCGAAGATTTCACATTAGGGATATAGTCCTGGTGGCAACGCGGCATTCATCTAACTGACGAGGTGGTGTATATGTGCTGGGTATGAGACGGTTGAGGGCATAACTGTTACCTTTGAAATACTTGGAGAGTGAAATGTAAGATTGTGTACGGAAGTATATATTTCCTGAATCTACCTTCATGATAGGACCTCTATTTATACAATCTCGCTGCTGTCCTTTCAGGGGTAGCTACATATCTACGCCGCTCGACGGTATTCTATGAGTACCAGTTCTATCCAGCTCTATCAGATAAATGTATAGAGATAAAATGATGAATATAATACTTGGCGCTACTGGCCTCAAAAGGATCACTGTTGACCCCCAAAATCAACGACGATAAATAGCAAGATACTGATCTACGGAACCTCACGTTCTCGATCCCCGTTCCCGAGATTAACGTCTTCCGAATATACATCACCATGAGAGCCCTAACCGCACCTCTTCGCACAACTTCTCACAAAGATGACAGCCAACTACTCCTACTTGCCGTGATGCTACCGTTCCAAAACGCCACGGCTCGTTATGAAACTTACCCAGTCCTGGAACACCCCTTCACCCAAACATGATACCTCCTGATAATATGCTCCAATTGACAACATCTCGTGTCTCAGAACATCTCATTTTACCCGGTAGTTTAACAATATCTAGTTCCGTAATCTTCCATTCCATTCGCTACATAATTTTTGTAACGTACTGACCAAGATACGCTATTCTCGGGCACCTTTCTAAAATGACTGGAACACAACGGTATATGATTGAGGTATGTGAGAAGCAGAATCAACGTCCAGAATCTTTATGAGTGGTTATCTCAGCACTTCTTTAGATTTCGTACACAAGAGTCAGATAATCCCATCCTCTCATTTTCATCTCCATTCCTCGCCTCTTCACAAGATCGATACCGCTAGAAAATAGACGTGCATTTTGTTAGTTAACTCACAAACTTATGTAGCAGATTGCAATCAACTTAGCCTCGATAGCTGAATCCCCGACTGTATATCTTTGGAGCATTCTTAAAACATGAAAGCTACGTCCATCACTCACGGCAGTGTTCATCGGGTTGAATACTGCAACGTGAAGTGTTCGCTCGTCTTTCTCGGTTATTATGAAAGAGTTTAAAAGTGACTCTTCAGACTCTATGCCGCTTGAAAGCATCAAAAATTGAAACTCCCTTAGCTATATCTCTGGTGACGTGCTCATCGACCTGAATTAAGTCTGGAAGTAAGACAAGTACATCGTCAAGCCGCTCAAATGGAATTACTACCACGCCATTGACATGGTCCATGAACACGACATCGCCCGGTTTTACAATTGTCCCATGGATATTGAGTGTAATCTGAATTGCGTGAGGCATTGATTCAGCGCCAGCCCCGATAATAGAGGTGCCTTTTGCCCAAATCTGATATCGATGTTAAAGGAACGAAGAAATACATGTGGCATATAGTGAGAGGTAGAGCCAGACATTGGAAGACAAAGGATCAATAGAGTAGAAGATGAATCATTTCTGAGTGACTGGAAGAGGAGATCTTTTTCAATCACATACCGAAAGGCCGCTTGTGGCTAATTCATGTATATCTCGAACTCTTCCATCAACAACTACCCCTTCAATATCTAACACCCGCAGCCGGAGGGCCATAATTCCACCTAAGATAGCACATTTTTGATGTTCTGGCTGACTCATGACTAAAATTGATCCTGTCGGGGTGAGATCTGCCCAATGTTTGTCGGGTGGGATATTGCCATCTCCATAGTAGCGTGATTCATCTACAGAACACGGATTCTTCGGGCGAAAGAGTATTGTGGATGCAGATGCGACTGTGATGGATGAATGGTTTGGTTTCAGAGGTGTAATTAAATTCAAGTCAGGTAAGTAACCAGCATTGGAAATTTGAAGCTTGAGTAGGGCATCAGCTATATCACAAGCTGTGTACCCTGAAAGTTGAGCACGATGTTCAGCTGAAATGAACGACATGTAATTGGTGAATCGTTATCCTCTTGCTAAGATAAGTTGATGAAGAATGAGTAGTAATGTGAAGTTGTCTAGCTTACGCATTTCGTGACGGTGTTGCTTCGTTACAACTGTATCACAACTTTGTCATCCTAAGCGGTTCCTAAGCGGGGAATTAAAATTACCCCCTGGAGCAACGAAGGTTATTTAGAATCAATACTCAGAGTGAACCTCAGTAATTTCGGATAAATCAAAAAGTTTCTACAAACTCATCAGATGCCGGTTGAAGGTAATTAATGCCCGCTATCACCCGCAAAGTTTGAGAGCCCTATGAATCCGTTGGTTCAATATGATTCTATCGGACTTTATATGAGACGCAGTTATTAATACTATTCCCTTTCTAAACGCAATCTATTCGTGTTAGTCACACACATAATCTTCGTTCATATGATGATTCCCTGATCTGAGTTTTACTGTCCGATGAGTAAAAATTAGGACTATTGGTGTTTGAAGAACATCTAATATGTACATGTCATTTATGGCTTAGAAGATCATCAAGAAGACTATCATGAAGATCAAAGGTGGGAGAAAATTTCACATGAAGTTGAAGGATGAAGGGCCCGGACTTTGGCCATATAAGACCTCAGATGTCACGTAATGTATCGTTTCGAAGATATTTGACAAGCACTTCCAGTGAGCTGTTTTATCGGCGTTCCGTATTCGAGAATTTTAACGATAGTCTTGGTCTCAAAGTTAGTGAGCTACAAAACTATCAAAAACGGTCAGTCCCTTTCAACTCAATGGAAAGCACGATTCCAGATTTTGGATAAAGTTTATACTAAGCTCTTACATTGCTCTCATCATTCTTTTTTCATGCCGATTTACAAGCATGAATGTCTAGGCCTACACAGATATTGCAAGGTTTTCTTGACCTATATTCGAACATCTTTTCATCAACTATGACTTGTTTTATGCTGGAATATTAATGATACGTAATAAGGTTGACACCTGATTTGAGATAGAAAGGAGCACCTCCACTCTCAAAAAGAGGGATTCTGAATGAAACAACTGCGTTGACTTTTTGAAGACTTTCTCTAAAAAGTCACAACTGTCGGTCGAAAGTTCTTGGCATTCAAAAATGGCGGTAGATATATCAATCGGAAGTAGTTTTGGCCAAAATTTTGAGACATATTTATGATGGTCGATCTCGAGTATCTGTGTAGCCTTGGTATGGACATCAAATATTACCGATCGTTTCCACTTTTCTCTTCAACCTTCAGTCGAGAGGAATCCTGCTGTCAGGACTCCGGCAATATCGAGTTTATAGTGTAAACCGATGACATCAAGCCTCAAACATTGGTGTGCCCGAAGCTGGCTCAGCCTTCGGTCATTTTGGCCTCCCTTGTTGGCTCTTCGCCTTCTCTGTTGCATCGTTTGGGCGCGCAAACTCCATCCAGCTGACACCGATGAAAGAAAATACATTTAGAAACCGTAGATGTAGACTGCATTCCGTACAAGTATGTCGGCTTGAACTATTACACTTTAGAGCTGGCATCAACTGAAAAAGCAAAGGAAACCCCGATCAAAAACGTGTAGCTTGAACCAAATTGTTATCAACCCGAGAGGAACGGCCACTAATTTGTACTTTTCAAATATTTTTCAAAATTCTTCGTGGTCTTTTCCCAACCCCAGAAATTTTCTTGATCAAGCTCCTCAGCTTACAGTTCCAGATTGCCGGGAAAGAAATACAATTTTGGCTCTGATTCAAAGAGTTTGGTAGCCGCGAAAACCAACCGAGAGATGATTAAGAGAGAAAATCGTACTAATTCGAGAGTTGCTGACGATTTGCGACGGTACGAAATGAATTTCACTTCATCCGGATTGAATTTTGGACAATCTCATCGTGGACCGAACTGCCGGGCTTTACATGTTGATGACGCTGCACAAGTATGCAACCGTGCGATATGTCTTCGGCCCTGCGGCTACCTCTTTCATGAAGTAGGTGTAAGTTGAAGTTGATCGTACATATCTACTTCACCCGAAATCATGCATGGCTTCAACCTATCTTCACGCTTCCGATGTGCATTGTGTAGACACTTTCTTAACTCCTCCGAACATCCCCGAAATAACTAGATTTCCTTCAAATGTCGACAAGTTGCATGTGGGACGTAAGACGAAGATTAACCCATCATTACTGTTGAAGGATACACAACACAACGTATTTGCCGGTCACGGGTGTAACTCCTGTTCTTGCAGCATTTGCTCATAGTGATCAAAGTAAAAGCATAACCTCTCGGACTCTGTTCAGCCGAACATGATCCATACATCCGACATAAACTGATAAGCCTCGAGAGACTTGTCTGGCCCTCCGCAGCGACGCAGACTGTATATGAGGTAAGATACACATGTACATTTCTAGACTGTGTGAACCTTTCTCTAGAGGTCTCTATTTTCGATAGTTCTTGTCGGAACTAAATTAAGCATGGCAAAGAGGTGATATCGTCAGGACTCACGCAAATGTTACGGGATAACCCCGCGAGGCTGGTATTTACTAGTATGAGGCTGAAGTCTCCAGAATATGGCTGGTGACTCTGGGGCTGGTACATGAGCTCCTGTGGCTGGTAATAATGTGGCTTATTATGTGGCTAATACTTCTGTGGCGGATAGTTTGAGTCGTGATACAAACACCCCCCTTGAAATTTTGTTGCAACGGTTTTTGGATGCTGAATCCGTCGAGCAGTGAACGCAAATTGATTTACGAACTAAATTTAGTTTGAAATCCGCGTCACTGTAGCAGCAGACTTATTCATTACTTGTAACATTGTGTGCTGATTTTAATAAACCATCACGTGCAACGCAACCTGTCTGGTCGGATGGTGCAGTGGTACACCGTCCTGGCCATTCTCCCAAGTAGAGTCTGGGTAGCTTCGACACATACCCCGCTTGAGACAGGAGAGAGCTGGCTTAAGACCCGCACACCACTTCTCTCGCGGTGATATAGTAGTAGTAGTTTTGTTTATTCGTGCTATGTAGAGTCAAAGACTATTATAACACTAGGGCTCCTCCCTGACCCAGGCCACACCTTTTACAGTGCTCCTATCCCCTTTTACCCCGAACCTAAGATCATTGATACATTGACCCATAACAGGTAGCCATTTAGCTCAGTTATTACCCGTAGAATTCAACCACCTTTTCTACGGAACCTTTTGCTCAAAAAAAAATTGAAAAAGAGCAGCCATGGAAACCGGTACGCGGGAAAAAGTCTCAAAAAACCTGCAACTCCTGCCAGGCGAGGCCTAGACACCAGAGCCACACGAGGTGCGTATCCCCATCTGTATCTCCCTAATATCCCATAGTCCAAATATCCTCCTTATACCGACACCACCAGCGCTCAGGTAGCGGTGCTCTTTCCTCGGGAGACAGTATAATGCCAGAATATCTGTAAACAGTGAGAATTCATCTTGGTAAAAAAGGGCCAACTTAGTCTGATCCATCACCACTATAACGGGAGCTGGGTACGCCCCGGAAACTCGTTTGGATGACTTTTCCTCCGTGACCAAGTAATGCGTGTTTCTGTTGGCTCTGAAGATAAACTCCAGGTTCGTAGGGGACACCACGTACAGGTAGAAATGCCGTCTTCGTCCCCCGCAGTGATATAGTAATGGGGGACAAAGTTAAGTTAACGAAGAACAGGCAGTAAATTCTATTTATTCCGATAGTATAAACTTACAAAAATAGTACACATATCTTATTCTCTAACATTCGTTAACTTACCCTTGTCCACCTGTACTCAAAGGATGACGAAAGCATACTTAGACAACCCCGGGTTTTTCTTGCTTTTCCCTGTGGTGGGTAATCACGGAAGTAGGTTCTTGTTGTAAGGCGTTATTTTCGTGGCATCTGCAAATGAAGTCTGAGTATGAGTATTCCAAATCTCGGACTGAGTCGTTCCGCGAAATATACATGTCTTCCGTAATCATACGCGTCACAGCCTCAGGCTGCATACGCTGAAATGGGTTAAAAAAATAGTCACCGGTCAAGCATCTCTAGCTACTCTACTCCCAGGGTAAGTTTTCACCAGTGGATCCAATTTGTGGGGCGAAATCAGATCCTTTAAGCCTAATTAGGTATTATCTTTTCTGAGGTAAGGTTTTCAGACATTCTGACAGGGATTATTTGTATGGTGTTTTTGCCCGACAGAGGTTTTCACCTCAAGCACTAGTTCACAAGCTTAACTCAAATTGGTAACATTTTTTGAATGCAATCGATTTCAGATAAACAAGTACATGCAAATTTACTTTACATAGCAGACTTAATATTTTACAGGCCCGCCTGAAGCAAGTATGACTGCCTCACATCTCGTGGGCATGCTTCTGATGAGCTTCTCAAGCTTAGTCACGTCATTCCATGCTTCTCTCGGGTGATGGTACTGTATGTAATCTTTCATACTATCCCATACGTGCTCAGTTGGATTCAGATCGGGAGAATACGGAGGCCAGTCGATCAGAGATATGAACCTCTCCCGGAACTCTTCGATTGTTCCCGCTGCGCTATGTGAAGGACCTTTGTCCTGCATCACAGAAACCCATGGTCTCATGCTCACCATTCCATCAATCAGCGGTACAATTCTCTGAGAGTATGATTCTGAGGTAATAGACCCCCATTCCTTCTCCCAGAAAAGGCAAGGACCTTCCTCTATCCCTCTGAAACTTCCCCAAAACATCCAGCCAAGACTCTTTCTCACCTTTTCCACTACGCAGGTGGCGTTGACTTCTTCACCTGTCTTGAACTGAGAGTTAGATCGGTATTTTTTATTAGTTGAGGTACAAAGATACCAACCTTTCGCGTTACTTATTCTCTCTTATATTGGCCGTCTGTGGCCCAGATCTCATCAGTCCAAAGAATCGCCATCCAATCTTCGACAGTCCAGTCCTTGTGGGCTTCGGCCCTCTCCCGACGCGTCCTTTTAACCTCTTCAGAAAGGGGAGGATTTTTCAGCGCTGGATGACATCCGTAACCCCTTTTTTTAGCTCGCTTTGAATAACCCTTTCACTCACTCCAAAATCCCGAAAGGGGCCATGGGCAAGTTCCAACCATGACATTCGACAACCTTAAGAGGATGATGTTATGAAAGCCTCGATCCGGACAACGTCAGAAGAGGACAGTGTTGGGGGCTGACCTGCAGCTTTCTTGGGTTCAATGTACGGAGTACAAAGGGTGTATCTGACCTGGTTTCGAGATTTGCCGAGTTGTTTTGCAATATTTGTCTGATTCGTTCCCGAATCGTGGAGAGTTTTAATCTGGACGTGTTACCTCAGATATTTATTTATCATAAAAATTGGACTTACCTGGAGACGCTGATCTCTGTTTAATCGTTTGGCATTGTTTGTGTGAGCTGTTGGTTGTACCTGGCTCATCTTTTAAAGAATAATTGGCTTATGAAATATGCTAAATGTTAAGAGTAACGATTTATTGATTCTCATAGATGAAAATGCTGATGATGATGATGATTCTGTAGACAGTAACAGCAACGATGTCTATTGATGCGCGTAGGTGAGGGAGGGGGAGAAAGAGATCAAAGCAGCAGTCCAGTAAAAAGCCTGATCACTCAGGCCACTATTTTCAAATTCTTTTGGTGTGAAGACTAGCAGGGATTATACAAGACTAGTGGGGATAATATTCATAAGCGAGGCTTTAGTACATGGTGAAAACTTATCCTGGGGTAGAGTATTTTCAACTCTCAAAAGACTTGTCCTAACTACAGGCTGAATACTAAAATGTTAAAAATATATAAAAAACTCACAAAATACAAGTTCTTCAGGCCATTTATCTATTCCACAGTCTCTCAATTTCAAAGGTTTTTTTAGCAATCCTCCATTACTAATTCATCTTATAACTGTTTCCATGCTCGTCATTATCAGTTTAAGCGTAACCGACGTCCAGCTCTAAAACTAACACTGGCAGAAATACTTCGTCGAAATGGAATCTACCCGGATCCTACGATTCTTTGAAAGAGTTGTATGAAGCGGTCCAAAATCACGCTAGCCCAGCTAGATATGCCATCACTACCAGCAACTTAGAACAGAGAAAAGGGTGAAGAATGAAACTCCGAGTCTGTAAGAAAAGTGGTAGTTTTCACAGCGGAGTGGATGAGGCATGCAGGAAACGACGTAGATTAACGCAAAAGACCGACTGTCCTTTCAGAATTAAGGCCAAAGAGGAGCCCTAGTGTTAGACTAGCATTGGACTCAAGTTAGCACTAGCAAACACAACTACACACATCAGGGCGCATGATAGGCAGTTGGTCGCGCAAACTGAGCGTGTCCCGTTTCAGCACGAGACCATGCTAAAAGTTTTACGACATTGCACAGCTTGTGTTGAGTTTGAATACGATAGAAAAACAAGATATCAAGGATGTAGGGCAACTGTCCATATTCGTAGATTCTTGGCCTAATGCCTAGGGACATTCTTCATATTAAATTGAAACGATGCTACAGAACGAAATTGTTTTGTGTAATTGGATCGAACTTTGACCAGGAAATAGTTTTGTTTGATACTGGATACCCACACATTTCACATGTGCAGTAGATTTACAAAACTAATAGAGTATCCGATTTGATTTCATCCAAATAAAATTTGGTCCCAACATTGTCCAAAAACCCTGATCGAATCAGTAGGCTGGAAAATTTTGAGGTGTTGTACAATAGACAAGTATAAAAATATTAAATGTGCCGCGACAGTAAGTTTTCCTAGCTCCACTCAAAATGTGGGTTTCGACAGGGTATATATACTCTCGCTGATCTGGCCTGGAAAGCTTGGCAGTTGATCCATAAAATTTATGAAAATACCTTAAAAATGGGAACGGCTAATTCTATCACACATTTTGCTATTCTGTTCACAAAATCAGTGGCTACCAGGGCCATCCCAGTAACAATCCATGGTTCATCTCTCATGATAGGGTATTGTTCGTTGATCCGCTTCTTATAGGGTACAGGGGTTAAAGCGGGGATAAAGTGGAGATAAAGTGGTGATATTCCAGGTTACCTCACGATAGATCCACAGTATCCCTGTTAGCTTCAAATTTTAAAATCTTATGGCCTAAGGCATAAGAGATATGCATCTGTATATGAAGTCCAACGCCCACCTTCATGCCTGCACCTTTCTTCACTCGCGCACACCTGAGGTCGTTTCGTTTAAATCATTGTCAGCTATTTACTATTATTTTGCTCAACGGCATACTTTTATTTCATTCATCTATCTAATTTTTACTTCATGTGAGTGCATCTGAACCTTAAGTCAACTACTTTAGAAGATTTTAATTTACTGTACTAGATTGCCGCAAAGATGGATTCACCTCAACAACCTTCTCCATCATCAGCATCTCCTACTTATGCAAAACGCCTAACACAAACTCAACGTATTCAAGTAAGTCTGAAATCTACAAATTGATAAGGTTAAGAGAGTAACATGTGCAGGTTAGAACCTTGGCCAGTGAGGGACACAGTTACGTCAAAATCTCTCAACGCCTTGGGATTACATGGCGACAGGTACAATACACCATGAGCGTTGAAAATACTGAGCCTCAGTACTCCAGTGGTAGGCCACCTATTCTAAGTAGTTCCCAGGTCGATGAAATAGAATTTTTCGTCTGTTTATCATCGGAAAATCGTCGGATGTCATTTTTCCAACTTGCACATTTTATATTTCGGCACTTTGGTGTGAGCGAGAATGTGATCCGACGTGAACTGGCAAAGAGGGGATATGCACGCAGGATTGCACGATTAAAACCTCCTATCTCTTCAGTCAACAAACTGAAGAGATATGAGTTTGCCAGAATACATCTCCACTGGCGGAAGGAACATTGGATGAGAGTCCTCTGGTCCGACGAGACTTGGGCTATGAATGGTCGGCAAAGTGATCGTTGGGTCACAAGAAAGGTCAGTAGTCCCTTAAAGGCTCCTAAGATTTAGAGTTCCCTTGAGCTAAGTTTAAGTCAAAGATTGGGGAAGAGTACGAAGATACCTGTGTCCTAGCCAAGACGCGGAGGAGAGTTGGGTGGATGTTCTGGGGATCTTTCTTTGGACGACAGAAGGGGCCTTGCCTGATTTGGGAGAAGGAGTGGGGCCATATCACTGCGGCCAGTTACTGCGAGAGGATAGTGCCTCTCATAGAGAGTGCGGTCTTTCGGGAACCAGGACTAGATGTGATGCAGGACAACGCCCCTTCCTCACAAGTCGAGGCAAACTATGCGTGAGTTTGAAAGGAGGAATATTTCTCTAATGGAGTGGCCGCCATATTCTCCTGATTTAAATCCGATAGAAACTTTGTGGAGTTATATGAAAGCGTACATGGAGCGTCTTTATCCAGCGTTGGATCAAGGGGGGCAGCGGAGTCAAGGGCATCTTCGTCAAATAGTGAACGAGGCGTGGGATCTGGGGTTTAATGGGGATGACTTGGAGAAACTGATAGATTCGATGCCCCGAAGAATCAGAGCCGTTAACGAAGCTGAAGGCGGATATGTAAATTATTAGCTAGATAGAAGTATAATTTATTTATGAAATGTATTAATGAATTAAAAAGTGAATAGAGGGCTATAATGGACCAAAAAAGCAAAACCAACGAATATTTCGTTGTGAAATTTTTGCCATACAAATTTAAAGTTTAGGTGGGGAGATCTACTTATCGTCATGCTAATTCAAGTTAGTAAAAGCCTATATACCCTGTAAAAGTCGAATTTTAGCGCCTATACACGATTAATACCGTAGTATCAGAGTACAATAAGCGGACCCATAGCATGAATTTAAGTCAGACTTTGAGTTAGATGTCATACACCCCATAGATTCCCACTTTTAACCCCTGAAGCGAGATATACCCTGCATAGACCCACCTATAATAACATATTGTAGCGGCACAGTAAGTACAGTGTCTCAGCCCTAAAGATTGTTAGTGGCTAATGTTAGTTTTGTATGTTAAGATAGGTAATTGCAAGATAAAGACACACAAAATCAACGTCAGCCTCTAACAATCTTTAGGGCTTAGACACTTTACATATACCCTATGGCCACGGTAGGAAGTCGACTGTGGAGACTCAAATTGAGCTTATGGTGGGTTTATTAAACCTAAATGGGCAAATTCTATCAGGAATTAGACTTTATACCCTGTTTTTATGAAAAAGGTCCACAACAATTTGTACGGAAATTTCTCCAACTCGAGACTTTTGACTGTGTGTCTTTTGTTAAAGCTAAACTAAATAAATACAAAGATCTTCTGCATAAATTTTATGAAAAAACCAAACTAACTTCAACCCCTGTGTGGGAAAATGAGAGGAAAAACACTTAAAGGAGTGCGTGAAATAATCTCGGCTATATACTTTGTAGCCACCCAACCCAACGAGTAAATAAATATTCAAGCAGTGATCTCTCCGAATATTGAAATTGCCATTCATGTCTAATTGAATTTGATGTCCAGCCATTTTCAAAAGGCTATGAAGATTTTGAGGTTCAAAGTAAAGAAGTGGTCGATCAAATAGTGGCCAAGCATACAGACGAGCTTAGTATCAGTCTGGTGAAGAGCATGGCGTTTTGTCTTCAACAATCTAGTATTTCGTCGAGCTCCTATTGACTTCCACCACGGCTTTGCACCTCGTTGGCATACTGTCGATAAGACCTGAGCTGATTCCAGTTGTCACCGAGTCCCAAGCCTCCATAATAATCGCACGAAGTGAATCATACGACCTCTGCTTTCCACCACCCACGCTGGGATACGTATGTTGAAAGTCATTCTTCATGTTATCTCAGACTGCCTCTCCAGGATTCAGATCTGAGGAGAACGATGGCCGAAAGATTGGTTGAATACACCTTTCTCTCAACTCGTTTATGGTCCTGGCTGATGCATGAACCGGAGCATTGTCTTGCATCACAGAAATCCAAGGCTGCATGGAGACCATACCGTCTATGAAAGGTACTCTCTCTAGATATTACCCCTCAGAGTCGATAGGTCCCTGTTCCTTTTCCCAAAATAAACAAGGATATTTCTCTCGCCCTACAAAGGAACCCCAGAACATCCATCCGTGTTTTCTTCTTGATTTTGTCTTCTGCGCGGTCACTGTCTTACTCTTCGGCCGTCTAAATGACATCGTTAGACTGAGAAAGACTCCTCACTTCGAAAAGGATCTACTGACTTCTCTTATGACGTATCTTCTGACATGGTTATCATTCTGAACCCAGGTCTCATCAGTCCAGAGAATGAATTCCCAATCATCGATGGTCTAGTGAAGATGAGCTTCAGCCCATCCTTTCCGCTTCATGTTTTTTTTTCGAAAGAAAATGGAGGCTTTTTGTGTTCCGTATGGCGCTTAAAACCTCGAATACGTAGTACTTTTTCTAGTACCCGCTCGCTGACATCCACATTATAAAGTCCAGATGCACGTTCCAGGAAGGTTAGTCTTCTCTTGTCAGGAAATGACTTGACAAAACCACCATTTGATCATCCGGAGGAAAAGTCGGTTCGCGACCTTGAGATTTCTTAGGGGTCGCGTTTCCTCGACGGATTGCATATCCTACTTGCCCACGAGAGATTTACCCGCATCGTGAAGCTCATGGACCAAAGGAACTTTATTAAACCCTATTTTTCATTCCTATTTTGTTTCATTCATTAGCATGCACTGATCTCTTGATAGTCTTTTGTAACGAATCGTCCAAGGTGGCAGGCTCATCTACCGGGTATCAAGGGCAATTAGTTTTGCATGTAGTATTTCCGACCTAAATATTGTGACTCAACAGCGCGAATTTTAGTTACTTGGTACCAATATGTACGGCTCTCATACCACATCCAAGTAAAACTATTTGCCCCTGATCGTCTGTATTGATTGATTTGATTAGAGCCTGAATTGCTAGGCCAGCAGTGTCGTCAGCAAATATGGGTCGACAACGCATCGAAGTTCGATCTGTTGGTTGACAGAGAATTACGACTACCGGTCCTCGGAATGGCCCGCCTGTAGAGTTCGTTTCTCATCGATCGTTTACTGGTAGCCAATTACTGTGAGACATTTACAATGCATACATGTACACGGTCAAATTATATTGACACCCACATCGGCAGTCACCTCGGAGTGAATTTCTCTCAACATTTATGGGTCAAATCTTCGGGTGGGGATAATTAATGATGAATGACTGAGTGAATGTACAGATACGTGGAGAAAGAGATGGAGAGCGTGAGGAAGAGGATGAACATGGGTGAATGAATATGAGATGAGGTGACGCCATTTCAGGCTAGATTTGGGTGGAAATAGTGTCGCATTAGTAAGATACAGAGTGTACATATCCTGAATCGGTAGACATACCTTTCTGTGTAGATCGAGACCAATAGATTCATATCTGTAGACACACTGTCATCACGGAGGGGACTTGAGTGATGTTCATTGCGTCAGAGATCTCTCCGCCCCGACGATATCGTCAGTTGATCTTCTGAGCGAAATCACATTAATGATCTCAGCCTCGATCGCAGCGACAACCTTCACGTTACGCATTTGGTTGTTTTATCATCTCACATTCTGAGGCATACTTTCTGTGAGCCATCACGTCATCATACCTATATTTCCTCTCACCCTCTCTCCATCTCGTGCACTTGGCCTCAGTATTCCCGTTGATCAGAGCAGGTCTTCGGGCCTGCGGGAAGAAGACCAAAGCGAAGACACAAGAAAAAGAGAAGAAAACGAATCAGATTCATCATCATTGGTTCCTCAAACATCCCACAAGTTCCCCGCTCCGAAATGTCTATCAAGTAAGTTTCTCGAGATGCCGAAGGAAAATATCTGTATCTTTCATCTCGAATCTCCTTTACGCCTTATCGTTCTTGCGACAGCTACAGGCACTTGCTGATGGATCATCGCCATGTCTCAATTTCTCAACGTTATATCTCGGACGGCTCTCATGAAGTTCATGCCTCGTCAAATGCTAATCACTCTTCGTGTAGTTGGGTGATGCTGACCCCCGAAGCTCCAGGCTTTATCAAGTTGCCAAATGAAAGTATATCATTCACCAGCCCCCCGAGGGTGAGCCTCGAGCTGACTGCGTCTTCCACATCTTCGGGGGCTCGATCCTTCTCGATCAAAAGTGATGGAGGATACGTCTTTCTTACCAATCAGAGAGTATGTCTATCAAGCTAAGCTCTGGTTTAATTTCCAGCTAATGAGCTTCCAGGTAGTCTATCTACCCAGCGCCCCAACTGCCGAGTTTAAATCATTTTCATGTCCGATACTTCATTTACAAGATACACATGTCTGTTCTCCGCTTTTTGGACCGAATTATTGGGCTGGCATCTGCCAACCCGTCCCGGGTGGGGGAATCCCTCCACATCTTCCATCCCTTGATCTGAAACTTACATTTCGGGAGGGTGGCACATTTGATTTTGTCTTAGTCTTCGAGCAGATAAAAGAGCGCTTATATCAAGTAAGCTCTATTTCCCAGGAAGCATCAGCGTATGGGACACCCGTGACCAATGTAGATTTGGAACAATTACCTGCATACAACGAGCGGGAAAATAGACAAGGTAACATGAATCCTCCACCTTCAGCCGCTGGAAATAGCGTGCCTGCTGGTGTAAACCATGCGCAAGAAAATGACATGCCCTTACCCATTCCTGGTGAAGCACCCCCTTGCTATGAAGAGGCACAAGCGCAGGCCGTCAGTATAGATTTCGAGCAAAGGTTGAGGGCAGGATGCCACGGGGCCCAGAGTCCTATTCCAGCCGAGTAGATGATTGGCATCCGATCCTTGGGACAACAATGGTTTAACTCAGGGTCCACAGAAAGAGCATACTACTCGGCATGACCGATCACCGTTTCCAAACGTCGATGCTGTAGGCAAAAAAATGATGAACAATTAATGTGATATTGCTATCTCTCTTAGAGATATTTAGATGATCATGACGCGGGTGTTTCTGAAATCGAGTCACGTAAATACATTTATAGCTCCTTCACATACTGAAATATTTGTTATTTGACAGGGGCAAACATCTTGAAATACGACGTGTGACAGCCCCACCAATGAGAGGTAGAGCTAGGCTGGCCCTGCCGACTTCTGTTACAAGTAGGCACATGACGCAAGGCGAAGACCGGAAGCTTTCTTCTTTCACACAGTATTCTTGAAACGCTGCAAGTGCTTGGCGTTGAATATCTATTTCCCACATTCATCTCTCACAACGCCGAAAAGAAGGAGCAAACTCATCCTCCTCTGTACATGTCGGTGTGCAGCGAATTTCGATATGCATGTTTATCCTTGCGATGAAGTCGAGCATGCAGTTGTTGCAACCTTCCTTGCACCCTTCTCAGTACGTCCTCAAGCTGTATTCATAGATAACTATCACACGTAGGAAAGTAGCGAATGACCCAGACGGAGTATCGAAGAGATCTTTATTACGTAGAATGGAGAACAATAGTACACGGGTTACAACCGGTAGACCGTCAGGTGTTAGCTTCGATACATGTATGGTCCCCATGCATCATGGTCCTTGGCAGTTTCCTGTCGCCGCTGGCGCAGAGAAAGATGCGGCTGCGCTTTTTCGGAAGTCGGTAAAGATTCGATTCCATTCATGACCCTGCAGGAGAACTGAATTACACGAACACTGTGATACATCTTGAGTTGGAAAGATTTGGTTTCTACCCTGCACGGTGACATTGTGACGGGTTTGTTTGTTATTTTTCGTCCAACGGGGCTCCCAGCCGGAGCGAGGGACCCTGCTCCCTACAAAATTACTGATAGGGATGGACGCCAGAGCTTACTGCCCTGGTGGCTACATCTCTGATACTCCCTCACTCGGGGTTACAAGACCTAGTCTAATTTCCGATATATCGTGACTTAACACACACACAAAAAAAAGAAATAAAAAAACTTCTCATTACATACATGAATCATTCGATTCAAGATCAGGGCGCTTGGCACGAATTTTCTTTCAAAACCTCATCGAAGGATTTCGAGGGCGTGATTTTTTGAAAAATTCCGAGCGGTCGAGCCACTATGTAAATCTCAGTGCGCCTTCCCATGTGCCTACCAAATAATTTTCCGGATCTCCATTAGGGGGCGGGGCCCGAGGGGGTCTAATTTTAGATAGACTGCAGTCCAGGAAGTGCGTGGGGGCCTGATGCTGGCCGCATCCACAGCAAAGATGGGCATTCTCGTGATTAAAGCGGTTGTGGTACGCAGCGAAATCACCATGCCCAGTTCGGGTTGCGTAGAGTCGGGAGAGATGTTTTCTGATGAGGGTCAGTTCCCTAGGGTGACGTGTAAAGGAGTCCATTCCAAGGCGTCGATAGCGTTCGGGGGCTTCCGGCTCCCAGTAGTGATTTGTTGCATTAGTCGTCTCTTGTTGAAGAAGTTTCTTTGCTGCATCGAAGGCTAAGTGATCCAGGATTGTAGGAGGGGAATGAGAAAGACCTTCACGGGCAGAGGCGTCAGCCATGGAGTCACTCTTGATACCATCGTGGCCCAGAATCCAATAAGCTTGAATCTGACCCGGTGCTACGTGTGGGAGTCAAGCGCGCAGAGGCCACTCGCGTGCTAGCGTCTCTATTTTTAGAAATATGTCTTGCGAAGAGCATACAGGAGAGTGGAATCTCAAGTGCTACCTTGACGGCCCTCACTTCGACATCAAAGGGTAACAACTTCGGGTTCATGGACCGACTTCCGTGGTAAATGACCTGACCAGCCTGGAAAATAACGACTCCGCATCCTGCCCGTGGTGAGTGTGTTCCCTCGGAGCGAGCTCCATTTGGAGATGCTACGAGATCACTGAAGGGGTATCTGTTAGTGAGTTGATGAGTGGACAGGTGACTCGCGTGATGCGGTTATGCCATGATTCTCTGTGAAACCATGGGGGTTGGATAAGTGCATCGATCGTTTCTGTTGTATGGCCTTGTAATACCCTTCCCGAAGAGCGGGATGCGCGTCAATTCAGTGCCCAGAGATGGCGAGCCCGTTGGCGAAGAGGGTCTTGAGGATACATGGTGAAGGGTTGTAAGCCATCTACAGTCCAACCTCATCTAGAGCGATGTGGGTCCCGGTATAAGTGTTGACAATATTCATTGAACTTCAACCATTTACATTTGCAATACTTACCCTTGCAACGAAAAATTCAGGCAAGGGTAAGTATTGCAAATGTAGATGGTTGAAGTTCAATGAATATTGTCAACACTTATACCGGGACCCACATCGCTATAGATGAGGTTGGGCTGTATGATCCTGCAGCCGAGGATGGTTATTGCAGTTAGGTGACTGTTATGGATTTACTACAGTAGAACCCCTCTTAGCTATGATGGGTCCTGGTATAAATGTTGAAAAGATTGATTGTAACTTGAACTTTTATATTTGCAATACTTACCCTTACAGATCATTTTGCGTGCAGGGGTAAGTATTGCAAATATAAAAGTTCAAGTTACAATCAATCTTTTCAACATTCATACCAGGACCCATCATAGCTAAGAGGGGTTCTACTGTACTCTACCCATAGAAGAAGTTTTCAGCATGCACTAAAGCCTCGCTTATGAATATTATCCCCACTAGTCTTGTATAATCCCTGCTAGTCTTCACACCAAAAGAATTTGAAAATAGTGGCCTGAGTGATCAGGCTTTTTACTGGACTGCTGCTTTGATCTCTTTCTCCCCCTCCCTCACCTACGCGCATCAATAGACATCGTTGCTGTTACTGTCTACAGAATCATCATCATCATCAGCATTTTCATCTATGAGAATCAATAAATCGTTACTCTTAACATTTAGCATATTTCATAAGCCAATTATTCTTTAAAAGATGAGCCAGGTACAACCAACAGCTCACACAAACAATGCCAAACGATTAAACAGAGATCAGCGTCTCCAGGTAAGTCCAATTTTTATGATAAATAAATATCTGAGGTAACACGTCCAGATTAAAACTCTCCACGATTCGGGAACGAATCAGACAAATATTGCAAAACAACTCGGCAAATCTCGAAACCAGGTCAGATACACCCTTTGTACTCCGTACATTGAACCCAAGAAAGCTGCAGGTCAGCCCCCAACACTGTCCTCTTCTGACGTTGTCCGGATCGAGGCTTTCATAACATCATCCTCTTAAGGTTGTCGAATGTCATGGTTGGAACTTGCCCATGGCCCCTTTCGGGATTTTGGAGTGAGTGAAAGGGTTATTCAAAGCGAGCTAAAAAAAGGGGTTACGGATGTCATCCAGCGCTGAAAAATCCTCCCCTTTCTGAAGAGGTTAAAAGGACGCGTCGGGAGAGGGCCGAAGCCCACAAGGACTGGACTGTCGAAGATTGGATGGCGATTCTTTGGACTGATGAGATCTGGGCCACAGACGGCCAATATAAGAGAGAATAAGTAACGCGAAAGGTTGGTATCTTTGTACCTCAACTAATAAAAAATACCGATCTAACTCTCAGTTCAAGACAGGTGAAGAAGTCAACGCCACCTGCGTAGTGGAAAAGGTGAGAAAGAGTCTTGGCTGGATGTTTTGGGGAAGTTTCAGAGGGATAGAGGAAGGTCCTTGCCTTTTCTGGGAGAAGGAATGGGGGTCTATTACCTCAGAATCATACTCTCAGAGAATTGTACCGCTGATTGATGGAATGGTGAGCATGAGACCATGGGTTTCTGTGATGCAGGACAAAGCTCCTTCACATAGCGCAGCGGGAACAATCGAAGAGTTCCGGGAGAGGTTCATATCTCTGATCGACTGGCCTCCGTATTCTCCCGATCTGAATCCAACTGAGCACGTATGGGATAGTATGAAAGATTACATACAGTACCATCACCCGAGAGAAGCATGGAATGACGTGACTAAGCTTGAGAAGCTCATCAGAAGCATGCCCACGAGATGTGAGGCAGTCATACTTGCTTCAGGCGGGCCTGTAAAATATTAAGTCTGCTATGTAAAGTAAATTTGCATGTACTAGTTTATCTGAAACGGATTAAATTCTCAAAATGTTCCCAATTTGAGTAAAGCTTGTGAACTAGTGCCAGTGGTGAAAACCTCTGTCGGGCAAAAACACCATAGACATAATGCCTCTCAGAATGTCTTAAAACCTCTCAGAAAAGATGTTACCTAACTAGGCTCAAAGGATCCGAATTTGCCCCACAAATTGGATCCATTGGTGAAAACTTACCCTGGGAGTAGAGTATTGTCACTGTCATATCACGAGATCGGATTCACAGGAATATTACAACGGTCACAACAAATGATGTCAATTCGTCTTACACGTACACCAGTACACACAGGCATAAATTCTATCAGTTTTTTGCATAATTGTATGGGACTGGGGACAAGGGACACCCTTAAACCAGAGTACAGGGGCTGAGGGTCAAGTGACCGCAGGTTATAAGTTATGTGCACTAAATACGCATGTTTATAGACTCGAAATAAACAGAACTTATAACTCACGTCCACTGAGCCCTAATCCCCTGTACATGTACCATGCGACAGGGATAGCGCTTATTGTATGTTGATATTAGTTTTGTACGTCGTCCCCATCTATTTTCTCTGAGCGACGTAGAAAAGGAATATCATTATACATCACAAGTCCTACCCCTGTAGTTCAGTACGAGGCTTTTCTAGGGCGCATGATCACAAGAAAATGGCAGGATTGCAAGAGGAACCTTGACATTCCTGCCGATGGACCGGTAATTATCTTCAGTTAAAAGCTGAGGTTTATTCAGAAGGTGAGAAGCTTCTTCGTTCGAAAATGAGACCATCAGAGTAGCGTAATAATCTGATCTGATCAGTTGGTGATGGTAAGTTAGTGAGCTGGGTATGGCTCAGATGCTACCTGGCTGGCTAAATGTGAGAAAATGGGATAAGTTCTGCGCGTCACTGTCGCTCAATATAGCTAAGAAGTGCACAAAACTTACTTCGATGATGAACATTTAGAGCGCCATCGGCATAGTGGCCCATATCATGTGA
This sequence comes from Podosphaera xanthii, assembly GCA_028751805.1. Classification (NCBI taxonomy): domain Eukaryota; kingdom Fungi; phylum Ascomycota; class Leotiomycetes; order Helotiales; family Erysiphaceae; genus Podosphaera; species Podosphaera xanthii. The sequence goes on along the minus strand of JAPWIX010000012.1, from coordinate 5,099,542 downwards.
CACGATACTTTCCATCGAACAGAGTATTCCTTAGCGGATTCGATGCAGATACATAAGTTGGATCTTCTCCTCACATTGTGGCGTACGCACCATCAACCGTCTGATTATCTTCTGAACGAGTGTGTCACTTAAGCTGCACATTTACGTGACAATCCTCGGTCATGAATTGTCCATCGAGAACTGATGAGCCGGAGGGTGATGGCTTCAACCAGAATCCAACAGATTTGGCCGCTGATCTGACGATGAGAGAAGATCTCAATGGCAGGGCCAATACGAGGGTCGTGTGGAAAACGTTGAATGAGGGCGAGAAACAAAAAGACAATTGCCCTGAGATATATTCTGCAAAAGAAAATGACGCTGAACTCCGTCTTAATGGGAGTGGGAGTGGGAGGAGGGGCGGGAGCGGAAGCGGAAACGGGAATCGAGGTGGAAGTGGAGGTCTGAAAAGAATTCGAAAAATCAATCCCATCCTCATCAAACATGGAAAGAGACGTGAATATAGTGGGATGGTCAGCAAATACGTAGCCATCATCGTAGCCAAAATGAAGAGATATCTAAAGTTTGTTGGACCTGGGTTTATGGTGAGTTTTTGACAAGACGGTATCGCTGAGATTGAAGGCTAAATCAATCGCTGTTAGATATCTGTGGCATACATTGATCCTGGAAATTACTCTACAGGTATCGTCGCTGGTGCCACGTATCGCTATAAATTATTATGTGCCATTTTAATGTCGAATATCTTTGCCATATTTTTGCAAAGTTTATGTATCAAACTTGGAAGTGTCAGTGGGCTTAATCTAGCCGAGGCCTGCCGAGAGTTCCTTCCGCGATGGCTGAACTACTTTTTGTATGTCCTGGCCGAGCTTGCGGTAAAGATCCTGTCTATGCACCGAGTTCATGTATCAGCTAATTTTTGGTAGATTATCGCTACTGATATTGCAGAGGTCATTGGGACAGCGATTGCGATTAATCTATTGATGCCCAAAATACCCCTGGTTGTGGGTTGTGCCCTTTCGATCATTGATGTGCTGCTCCTACTCTTGTTGTACAACCCGAATGGCTCGATGAAGAGCCTCCGTGCTTTTGAGTTCTTTGTGACAACCCTGGTGTTAGGAGTAGTTGTCTGCTTTTGCCTGCAACTCAGCCTGATCAAAGATACATCTGTTAGTGAACTCTTTCGTGGGTTCCTTCCATCGAGAGAAATTGCTCAGTCACAAGGGTACGTATAACCTACAGATGCCTGAGAACTGAAATTTCTAAAATAGCTCACAGTCTTTATCAAGCGTGTGGTATTCTGGGTGCCACAGTCATGCCTCACAGTCTTTATTTAGGCTCAGGCATAGTTCAGCCACGCCTTAAAGAATACGATTCGCAAAATGGTATATTGATTGAGTCAATGAGTTCTGGCTGTGAAAGTGATGAGCCATATCAGCCTTCTTACCGAGCCATAAAGGCATGTATCAAACTATTTATCATTGAACTTACTATTTCTCTCGCTGTGTTCGCCCTCTTTGTCAACAGTGCTATTCTAATTACCGCTGGTGCCTCCCTCTATGGCACACCGGTCGGCGATGCTGATCTTTTTGGCATTCACCGCCTGCTCTCATCAACTCTCTCGCCAGCTGCTGGCACGATTTTCGCTCTTGCGCTTCTCCTTAGTGGAGTCAGCGCTGGAATAGTGGGAACTATTACCGGACAGATGGTTTCAGAAGGCGCACTACGCTGGACGATTCGACCATGGCTAAGAAGATTGATTACAAGAAGTATCAGTATCATGCCGAGTATTGTGATTGCTGCGGCGGTCGGAAAGCAAGGACTAAATGACGTCCTCAATGCCTCGCAAGTTGTGCTCAGTGTAACATTGCCCTTTATTACAGCGCCGCTGATCTTATTCACTTGCCGGGATCGCTACATGACGGTACCTGTGCCTCAATGCTATCAGGATGATGTGACCGAGGAAACGGAGCCGAATACACCATTGGAGATCAAGATGGGCAATAACTGGCTGACGGCTACGATTGCTATTGTTATATGGGTTATTATTGCGGTTATGAATGTGGCAAATTTGGTGTTACTTGGAAAAGGTGTTTAGGATTTTAATTTTTTTGGATAACATGAGTGAATGTTTGGTCATGGGATATGTTTAAGGGTATACCGAATTCCCCTTCTATTATCAGAGCCGAGATTTCTGACTCGTGGTCATCGGCTCTCTTATCCCTTAGTTCATACATTTGTTGTCGGGCGACAGACTTACGAGGAAAGCTATATTTGTTGGAAAATAAAATGATGTTGGTTTGTTTCCGGAAAGTCACGTATATGCTGCGGCCATTAGATGCGAAGAGTATTTATCGTTCTATCTACATCTGGTTCTCTCTGAGGACGATTAAGGGTCATCTAATTATTAGGGTGGTGGGAGTGTCAAGCTTGCCTACCACGAACACTGTTCAGCCATAAATCTCTCGACCATAGTCACATAACGTGATGAACGTGATCTATTCTCTTGTAGAACGTCGTCGAATTATCATTCGAATCGATTTCTTCTATCAAATTATGCGGTTGTGGCTGAGAGATTTCTTATTAATTTTCAGTTACCTTGGTTTGGTGCTCTGAGGGCTCATGCCGGGTTTTTTTGGGAGACGCATTTTCCGTGGAATGACTCAGTGTTTGACGTATGAAACACTCGTACTATGACGGCCTCAACTAATGAGTCTAGGGGACTCAAAGGTTCATATGGATATGACTTGAATTAGTTGATAGAAAAGCTTGGTGTCACAAATACTTGAATATGTATTCCTCGTGGAATGCCATCTTACCATAGTCTTAGACTTACATAGGATGTAAATGGAACACAAAAAATAAACAGCCTCGACTCACGACCCTGTTGCCACGTTCGTCACAGAATATCAGCTGACTCAACACTTCTGTTCCTAGGATAGCAGATCAAGGGATTAGTAGACGTGGAGATGCGCTCAATCATTGTGTATAAGTGTATCTCACTCAGTCAGTGCTCGTTCTTTAATTAGTTTTCGAAATATAATCCATTTCTCACGCACCATTTCCCCTGCGTGCGTTTGAAGAGGGCTTTTATACATACTCAGATTTGATTTGTAGATACCACGACAAAGTTAAACCTTCAGGCATGTAACTATGACAAAATAATGAATGACAGGGTATCAGGGGAAAACGTATAATTTACATGTAGTGTTGCAGCCCTAAAGATTGTTACCAATTAGCGTTCATTTTGTGTGTCATTGCCCTTTAAACTACTAGCTCAATCTACCGGATAAACGCCATCTGCTAACAATCTTAAGGGCTGCAACACTGTACACAAGGCGTATATTTTGAACAGTAACACCTTCTGTGGATACCGACGACAGAGAAAAGTGAGAAACCCCCATGGTTATCTGGGCACGCTTTCATTATTCAAATACTTCAGTATCACCGCAAGAGATTGAGATTTGAGGGCCTTGCTGCAGCTATCTCCTGTCTCAAGCGGGGCATATATCCAAGCTACTCACCTCTACTTGAGTGACCGGCCGGGACGGGATACTACGCAAACGCCTGACCCAATGTTCTTTTTATGATAGACGTGTCTTGACTCTATATATCAATTACGCCTCTTCAGGGGGCCTTCATCATAAGCCGAGTCGCTCGTAAACCAGTCAGATATAGCCTACATGTCGCTTCTCTCCACGCCCGGAAAAGTCACACATAATCGCGGCAACAGTTTTGATCGTGTGCTCTGCTCAGAACGACTGACCACCTGTGGGACGAGCCGTAGAGTAGTTCCGCACTTAAACCTCACGTCCGATTATCAACCCACACTGTCCTTACTCTTCTGAAATGACAGATCCTCGGCCTCTCGAGGAAAGCATCGTCTCCAAACTCTGGACCAGACAATACTTCATGAGCTTCTCGAAATTAATCAAGAGAATTTTCCTTCGGTTCCAACATCGCCCAAGCTGTCTGAACGGGATAGTATGGCGCGCTCTCTAGTCAACGTGATCCAAGCTACATACAAAGGTGCAGCCAAAGGTGCAAGAAATACCATCCATGGTCAACCCTAGTGGAATGAGGCTTGTGAGGAAGCTGCCAAAGTTGTGTGATTAAAAATTAGCTCACCTAGAGTGTCTCAAGAAGAAATAAAGAATGCGCGATGGGCCTTGTTTAGAACAATTCGTCGTGCCAAGAGATGTTATCGGCTTGGAAAACTAGATCAAGTAAAAACTAGGTAGGCTCCCCATGAAAAATGGCACAAATCTACTGGCTTTTCTAGAACCCGTCTATCAACGAATCTCGCTTTCTTCAATCTCCATCGGTCCACCCACGCATTCAAAAAGCGACGCCCATCATGGAAATCTGTTGAGCAACCAGGGTGAAACGGAAGATATCCCTTCGGACGCCCCAGCCATAGCCTCAAGATCAAATTTGCTACCTTCTCTCACAACAATCGAGATTGAGGACGCCATATAATGTGCAGGAAATATGGCCCCGGATTCTGGTGGAATCCCTACGGCATTTCTCCGATAAGCTGGGCCCCTCATCAGTACGCATGTGATGGACCCATTTCGCGCTTGTCTCGAACTGGGAAAGCACCTATCCAAATTCCGTCACTCCATGCTCGCCATGATACCGAAACCAAACAAGCTGGATCTGTCATGATCTCGATCGTATCGCCCAATAGCCCTACATTCAACTCTTGAGAAAGATTCAGAATGCTAATTGGCACGAAGAATTTCGTGGATCGCAGTCACTGACAAAATTCTTGCCTAACAGCAATCTGGTGCCCTTCCGTCACGGTCAGCCATAGATCTTACCACTTGTTTGGCATAGCTTTGATGCTTACCTTAGATGAGAAGGGAGCATTCAACGCCGTCTTTATTGGATGTATAGATCGTTGAATCCGAGAACAAGGATGGCCAGAAAGCTTATTCAGATGGGTAAATTCTTTCGTACCTTACAGGTCGACTGTTTTTTTTAAATCATGTTAGCGTATGCAGCCTGAGGCTATGACGCGAATGATTACGGAAGATATGTATATTTCGCAGAATGACTCAGTTTGACGTGTGGAACACTCATACTCAGATTTCCTTTGCAGATACCACTGCGAGAATAACGCCTTACAACATGTACCCTTTTCCGTGAATACCCACCATAGGGAAATGCGAGAAAAACCTGTGGTTATCTAAGTATGCTTTCGTCATCTTACGAGTACAATATCACCGCGAGAGATGTGGTGTACGGGTCTTGCTGGAGTCGAACCAGCTTTCTCCTGTCTCAAGTAGGACATATATCCAAGCTACCCAGACTTTACTTAGGAGAACGGCCCAGACAGTGTACCACTGCACCATCAGACCCTTTTTTTGACGGCTCACTCGGGCATCACAAAGATCAACGAAGTAGGCTCCCTCAAGGCTCTCCCATTTTGCCAACCCTATTCATATTATACATTAGCTCACACTTATGCATGGGTAACCCTATTTCAAGATTTGGGTGCGCAGATGATATTGCGTTTCTTGCCATATTCAAATCACTCTCTACGAACTATTCCAATCTAAGCTCTCAGTTAAAGGAGATCCTCGGATTTGATGGTACAGCACGACAACGTCTAAGCCGTTCTCCCAAGTAGAGCCTTGGTAACTTGGACATATGCCCTTTTGAAACCAGAGAATGCTGGTCTGTATCTGGCAAGACCCTTGAGTCATGATCTCTCGCAGTGATATTGAAGCCTTGGACAAATGAAAGCATATTTAGATAATCAAAGAGCTTTCTCGCTTTTCCCTGCGGTGGATATTTACCGAAGAAGTTACATGTCGTAGGGCTTAACTTCTTAGGGGTATCCAAAAATGAAATCTGAGTATGAGTGTTCAAACGTCAGAAATAAGTTGTTCTATAGACAATACATACTTTTCAAAAATACTTGCGTGGGCCATTGAGGCGCCAAATCAGGCTAATAGATACAATAAAAAGAAAGCCTCCGATTGGGGCGCTACATAAAGAATTACGTTCGACCCAGGTAAGGCAGAGCTAATGCAATTTTCTCAAAGGCGAATTGATCAAGGCATCACACCTTGCCTAACTATCAACACGGACTAAATGACCGTAAGTGAAGGCGCCACCGGCTCATCTCTACGTTTGCTCGATGAATTATTTGATCAGAAGCTGTCAATCGAATAGCATCTCTAGATGATTGCAGCTGAGGCACTTCAATTCAATCACGTGATACAGAGTCTAGGAAACACTTCCCGTGAGATTCCATCTACCCTCTTCCAGCAGATTGTCCGCTCATGAGTTTTTACAGTATCTAACCACAAAGCAGAGATATCGTGGCCAGGGACTGGATATCGCATGAAAGGGTCAGTACAAAATCTTGTAAAGTTGTTGTTCACTAGTGCTAGGGTCATTCTTCCAGTCTTCAATACGACCCCGATTCCAATTCTGTACAGGGAATCTGGTGTACCCCCATCAGAGATTGACCTAAAATACATGTTTATTAAAACCACCGTAAGAATTCGGCGCCTTGATCTAGGACACCATCTTCGACAAAGGGCTTTCGCATTGAGTGCATTAGTCGACCTACATCTAGATTAGCTGGGAGGGTCTTAGCCATACATGCTACTGAGAAAATCAACACATTTGAATCACCACCCCGGCAGCCTCGGGAGATATGCGAAGCCGGCCTTAGGAGAGTCTCTGGATCGGATACTCTAGGAAAAGTCTGTAGTAATGCAACAAACCTAGTCAGCAGCATTCTCCCACATAACACTATCATAGATTGGGATGGTTCTATCCTTGACATCCCGGGTAGTTCTGTAGGATATGGCTACGTGATTTATCAAATCGGCAGAGAGATAAATTAAAATAGCTTTCCTGCTGGTCCTTATCTAATCCAATTTGATACTGAAGCGCTAGCCGTCAAATCAGAGCTGGAGGGTGGGCCATCTCTGGATTTGGTTCGTTTTACCAATAATCTATGGATTCTATCGAACAACAATGGAGTAGCTCGACGGCTTGCAGTAGACTACACGGAACCCACACAAACGACCATTTCCGAAATTCAATACTTTACCAGATCTGTCGGGAGCTGTGTCCTGCATGTGACTGATCTAGAGAGTGAGTCCAGTTTACACACCCATACTACCACGTAAGTAAAAGACATAAAACGGGGACTCGTATATTTATTCCAGAATGAATTTATTTATGCGAAATGCACAGACATAAGGTTTAACGCAGATATTCCATGTGTATAATTGCAAAGGAAACTCACTTAGGCCCTCATGTTTATTTGTTAAAGGTAGCCAATCGGCAGACTGTCAAAGGGACCGTGTAAGGGAAATACAAGAATATGCTTGTTGGCGGCATGTTAAAACGCCGGTAGTAGTCGAGACATAAAAGAACTTATATTCTTGGACATTTGCATCTACACAGACAGAGTATATACTGTTTGTGGCACTCACTTGTTGTGCAGTGATCGACGCCAACTACCCTTCACAAGATCTTGGCCTGAACATAACTGTATACAGCAAACTCGACCAGGCTTGGTAATTATTAGATTGATCCCCGAGAATTCTTAAGTCGAAGGCAACAAAAAGCCAGTTCTCTCCCCAGATGTGGAGCAGCGTCAATGAAGCTAACCCATAACACAGCTAACTTGACAGCGTCTCTCGCTCGCTTCCATGCGCTAGCATTAGTGCCCGAAGTAAAGGAATATCGAAACCAAAATTAGCCCAAAAGTTACCAAGAATTGGGCATTATGGAATATCTGGCAAATTCTAAGGAACTCAGGCTTCCTCCAGGGCTTCTAGGCCGCTTTTACACTGCTAGATCAGGCTATAAAAATCTCACAGATTACTCTAAACGCTTCAAGCATAAAGAAGCTCCCTGCCCATGTCGTTGTAGACGTTGGAAGTCCCCAACGCACATTTTTTTCTGCCGAATCGCTAATAGAAGAACGATTCCCTAACCGCTCCGCTCTAGTACATCCTACTTTAAACTTCTTAGCACTATAGAAGGCACTCGCACTAACGTCAACTGGTTAGAACTGTCGCGGGATCAGTTGATGTTGTTAACAACAGAGCAAGTCCAAAAAGAAACAGTTTATTGTAAAGTCTACAGAATCTATGGACTGGTGACTATTGTTTAATATATACACTGCCTCTCTTATATTTCTACATTGTTCTCGTAGATTCTGGAGGACTTGCTGTACATCTATCTCCTTCCTATCAGTTCCATTCTCTTCGGCTTTATGCCATGCGATTCTACTGCCTTCCATGTCATTCCGTCTGATTCTATGGTGGCCTTACAATTCTGGCATAGCCAGAATCGCCACAGAGGGGCTATCCCGTAACAAGAACTATCTAATTTCTTTACGGAGATCTACTCGCGGCAATCGCAAACTCCCAAAACGGAGAAGTGGCTGTTTTGCAATGAGTGGACGCAAATAGTCGTTTTGCCGTCACTTTATCCCTTGCATGAGTTGTCATTTTGATTTGTACCTTCCTCTCCTTTTTCGCTTTGTTAGGCGTAATTTGGGGCAGAGAAAGTATGAATGGCAGCTGGGGATTTATGCATTCTGGTTTTCAGAGTCTATTTTTCGATTTCGTACCAGCATACCAGCGCAGCTACGAAAATACGCACAAAAAACCTTTATAGCTGCTTCATGAAACTGAAGGTCGAGCCCGAACAGCCAGATTATTGCTTTTAGGGCTACATACCTAGCATCGGGCAGTAAAGACTCCTGTATGCCGAGAGTCACTACCTAGCTTCTTCTTCTCAGCTTCGGGTAGTCGACGGCCATGGCATAAAGTGTTGGGATCCGCCAGACGTAACAATTGAATAAACAAACGATTAAAACGTGAAAAATTCCCCGAATCCCCATTATTCTATTCTTTCCCCTTCAAAATATTTGATACGCTTGTAATTTCTCATTACAAATCACTGCCAGAATTCTCTAGAAAGGTGCAGTGAAGAAAAGGCGTCAACGGACGACAACTATTAATGATAAGAAAAGGGCACAAACGTGTCCAAAATCAACAGGCCTCGCGAAAAAGAGAAAAAGCGTAAATGTGTCAGAGGCCAGTCTCCACGGAAGTTTTCAAACCTTCCCGACGCTAAAATGATCGATGCTAAACCAGCCAGATCAAAACCCTCAATCCCTGAGACTACGATAAACGCCGAGCAGGCCCAATGGGTTTCCAGCTCGAAGAAAGGAGAGGAAGCCAACCGAGAAGAGCCGACTCAGAACACAACACTGTCTGCAAGAAAGATCGCCGCACCAGTCTTCAAACGCACAGTCGTCCCGAAGACCACCGACTACCCGGTAGAGCTACAAACTGTAGTTGAAGCGGAAAAATGTCGAGCCGAGAAAGTCTCTACTCACCTCAGAAACTACTCCACTGCGATAAACAGTGTTGAAGTAGCTCTCTCACCATTCCCGAATAGTGAGAATAAATCTTTCGTAGATGACATTAAAGTCAATCTACGGCCTGCTACTACGCAATACATATACATCAGTCCCGGCACGACACCTCCACTCTTACTCCGACGACCGATGAACCCTCACCAGAGGATCCTCGATGATAGGATCTCCCAAACAACAACACCTCAAGCTCAGTCTATCCAAAATACCTTGACTACAGTTGCTCGAAACAGTTTGCGTAAGGGCGTAGGTCTTAAGACGTTAAAAGTAGCACTACCCGCTGAAAGCATGAAGAGAAAGAAATGGAAGCTAAAGGCCGATACGCGATTTTTCCTTCGATCAAAAGAAAGTGGTAATCCGCACAAGCTCTCATTGGCAGTTATAAACGAATGTGACAATTCACTACCAAACACTAGAGCTGTAAGCAGTAAAAGATAAATTTACAATTAACTATATAGAATAAAATGATCATTATTACACACCCCGTTGAGTCTCCAATATTTGCTTACTTCCCTATAACGCCTCATGAAATTGCCACCATAGAAATTTCATGTATTCAAGTCACTTTACGCCTCCACCTCAGCACCTGCGCTCACCAGCGTAGTCTACAGGATTTACCAGCTCACTAGTTTTCACAACGAAATTCTGATATTGAGGCTGGGTCATTTTGCAGAGACCATCATCGCAATTCAGAAATTCAGAACTGAATACGCCCTCACCGCTAAAAGTGATACTTCACGAAAGCCGATTGTGGAGACTTCCTTACACGCATCTAGAAGCATTTATAAATTAGAAGTACCGTCACATGTTGTTGCCCTCATCATCTCCACCGCCTCAGTGACGATCAACACCGTATTCAGTCCGAAAGCAATGACAGCCGAAACATTTACCAAAGAAATTGCTTGGATAACCAACAAATTTCCTACGCAAGTTCGATCACATGGAACTTGCAAAGAGGGATTGCCATATCGAAGTTGGTAGGCACTCGTTACCCTGGCAATTACGCCGCGACCCGGATCTAGGATATTATACGTTTCCGGAAATTCTGTAGTTTTTTGACCGCGTTAATTAACTGAGCAGTACAAGCGCTGTCGCGGCTTCCACGCCATGCGTGGCTGCTCCCGCGCTCCAGCATGCTAGTATTGCGGATCGGCAATGCACTTCGTCACGGAGTGCAAAGCCCCCTTCAAATGTCGAAATTGTAGAGGACTCCATCTGTTGGATTGCCGGAACAGTTTAGCTCGACCCACTAGGACCGGTCTACTGACGAAATAAAAGTTTGTAATAGTCCGGCAGTACGGACAACGCGAGTACACGACAGTGGCCAGAGCGAAGATTGCCGCTAGAAAAGAAGAAGTTGGGGCCAAGGCTGCGTCAGTAGATGTTCCAACGGAGGAGGGAATGGGCTCTGGGGTGCAGGACTTCGTAAAAAAGATATGAAGAGTAGCGATTCACGACTAGGTTTTTTATGACTTCATGAATAGAAGCAAGAAAACCGGCTGCTTTTAAGGGGGTTTTTACGGGCTCATCTCTTGTTCTCAGCGGAAAATGAGAAATATGGCCATTTGGGAGAAATGGCGGGAAAGAGAACAAGCTAGCAGTTCGAGTTCTGGATTAAAATTTTGAGATCTATATTTTTTGCAGGAGTTGGAGTTCTTGAGTCTCTGTGTGTAGTTAAATAGCTACTGCATTTGTAGCAGTTCATGCGGTGCGAATGAGTTGAGCAGGTCTTAGACTTTGTCCGAGCCAGCTACACCGGTCTCAGGTTCACAGGATACAGGGCTTGGCCCGGGACTTAACAATTAAACACAAAACACACCTTACCCGCATTCTTTATCCAGTATACCACGAATTTCTTTCGGAATATGCTCAAATACTATACATATAGATCATAGAGCGTGTCTTGATCGACTTCCAAGGTACGACGAATTCGATACTGTAACACGTCGTGCCAGCACGCAAGTTTAACTAAAGATTCGTGAAACAAGTGGAGAGGGTTTCGGGGGTGAACTCGAGTTATAGGAGTATGAACGGCGACTCTAGGACTTCTGAGATGGAGGTATTAACCGAAAATAAAGCGTGAAGAATTGAATATTTCGGCTTCCACCTACATGTACATTTTCATAAGGACACAGGGCATCAGAGGTGTAAAGGAAATTGTGGTCCTCTGCCAAGGATTAATTTAGAATACATGGCGGTTATCACACTGGGGCTTAACTCAAGAGCTTCGCAAAACAGAATTAGTTTAATTAGCGACGAGTAGTATTATACAACGCTCCAAAAGTATCGTGATTATCCGAAACCAAACAATTCTCGAACCGACTGAAACTTAGATCCGAGACTGAGATTCAAGCGAGCCAAACAAGGTTTATCCGATTGTTTCGACGAGAAAAGATATCTCATCTCTTACACATACCATGCAGTTCAAGGTGTAGTATCGCGGCCCCATCTTGGTTGCCTACTACACAGGTAAACTGCAATCTTGATTAACACGTCCCCATAATCTGCCTGCTAGCCAGCTCGACAACGCATTCGACTATCTTATTCGACGCTGATAGAATTCGCACGCCCAGCAATTCCATTTGCCTCTGGACGATAGTCAGCAGTGGGCTTTTCGTCAAGGTTGTTCGAGAATGTTCAGTCCTTCACATCTGTATTCAGGAACGCTCAGCCTAAGTGATGCACCAGTAGCCACTTGGCTCATCTTTCGATGGAATCTCAGATTTCCAAACGAATCCTGGTCTATTACTCACCACGATGATCACACTCTCTCTTGATCAGAGAGCCCTTTTCGATCAGAAAATTCTCGCCCATCAGCCGCGGTTGCATGTACTCTTTGGTCTGAATGGCCACCGGAGGACGAAGGCCCGGTCGCAACGTCGTAGGAACCATCAAGGTGCTTGGGGACATTTTTGGGGATAGGCCAAGGTGTGAAAGACGGTAAAAGGCAGTGGAGAGGGAGGGCATGCTGGAGAGTGAAAGATCATATACTCGAGTTATTTTTCTCTCACGCCATTCGATCTCGAGGGAAATGTGAGGCCGAGTTAGCCTGTGCGCCTACTACAATATACAATATAAAGACATGCCTGATAAAAATATGGACGCGCAGTGTGATGGACTCAGAGATGAGAACGTTAACTAAGATCTGATGTATTTATTTTGACTTCTAAATTTACTCCAGGTCGAGAATCCTTCGAAGTTTTTCTCATTCTTGCGATTGAATTAATTCTCTTGTAAAAACTGATTGAAGATATATATGAATAATAATATTGATAGTTGACTCTTGTACGTGCATCTACAAGAAAAGATTTTAAATCAGAGCGGATCACACGCGGTCCACCGCGCGCTTTGTTCATCACGTCCCCAAGAATGTAGAAAACAGTTTAGACTGGGACATACCACAACCAATTAGATAACTTTTACCATGTCGAATGCTTTGTTACTCGCGTAAAGACGTGATATATCTTTGATAACCAATAGATAAAACTTTCACCGACTTTTATCGTTGTTTGTCCCGATCCATGAATATGAGACTGAGGAAGGCAGCAACGCGATATAGGAAGCCTATAATAACTAATGCACTATTTGCAGACCTTAGCTCACTTCCAGTATTTCAAAGATAGAATTAAAAAAAAACCTACCCGACATTCATACCATACCGGTTTAAAGTGTAGCCCAAGCTGGATGCAGCATCGTTAAGTTGGTACAAATAGCCTAACATCTTTATGTTCTCGTCGAAAAACGCCTCTGTGAACCAGAGCTTTATTTCCAATTAACGCGGGCCTCAATACTTCGGATTTGAAGGGAAAACTTACGCCGGGAGACGTCCGCCACAGCCACTCTAATTTTTGGGCTTTGACGTAAGTCAGAGGTGGGCCGTAACCATTGAGGACACCATCGACCAAGCAGAGAATCAACGCGATTGATGGACTATCTTCACGACGAACCAACATCGAAGGAATAGTTGAAAGACCATAAATACCTTTATGGCATTTGTCAGCACGGTTGCCACGTTAGATAAAGACAAGTGGGAAAGCAGTATACAGTAGAAATGTAGTAGATTAAAAAGGTATAATTTCCAAAATGATACCAGCGGTGTTGCTAGGGGGTACAAGAATGCAGTGTAGTGTATGGCCGATAGAGCTATACGAGGAACAGTCGATATGACTTTTCCAACGTAGTATGCTGATTTTGAATGGCCTGCAGCAGCTTCATGCCAGTAAACGAGTTCTGAAAGTCGTCAGGTCCTATCGTCTCAGCCTGGAAACCTGGAAAACTTACTCTCTTCACTGAACGTCTTTACACCGAATGCTGCCGAGGCTAAACCTAGAGTGGATATTAGAAATTTTATTTGGAAGCATCATCGGAATATACCCACTAATCGAGAAGCAGATGGATGAGCTTAGTTGAGGAAGCGTATTATACTTGACTGCGCTCGATAATAACTCAAATGGTGCATTATATATACCCTGAAAATGTATACCATGCGCTGGCACCACGGAAACCCCGATGAAGAATCCACATACAGCACTGATTCCCATCTCAAAGGCCAAACTCTTTTTCTTCCGCCATTGCTACTTCATTGACCGCAGAAAACAAAGTTGAGCTTGCTTTCCCCATGAGGCACCATGAATAGCAGACCGAATCAAGGCTGCAAACTGTTGTTTCCCGTCTACTACATTCTTTTCTTCAAAAGGTTCGGCAGCTTCTTGTGAATTCCAATTTTTTGCCATTTCCTTGATATCGGGGCGCTTGCCGTTCTTATCGCGCATGCTTGAGAAATCTGATACAATATCCAAAACTGCGTCGGCAACATTAATTTCATCAGGAATCTTGTAGCCCATGCTGTCGAAATAACTCGCAAGATCTTTTACCTTGCCATGATAGAGCTGGTAGCCATGACCAAGAAGATGAATCCCGTCCAAAATCTCAAGAATTTCTAGCCGCGGCTGGTGAATAATGTAAGCGATGGTCACTCCGGCTTCAGCGAGTGTTTTTAAAAGTCGAATAATAGACAGAGCTGATGTAGAATCTAGACCTGATGTCGGCTCATCCAAAAAGACAGCCATCAGTGCAGCAGCAAGTTCTACTCCGATACTTACTCTCTTCCGCTGGCCACCAGAGATATACGATTTGATACAGTCGCCCACTTTGTTATTTTGCACGTGAGTGAGACCGAGACATGATATAAGAGCATCAACGTGAAGAGTGCATTCCTCATCGGTCCATGTCGATGGTAAGCGTACACGAGCACTGTGCATGATATTCTCTCGAACTGTCAGCTCACCCATGAGGACATCATCCTGTGGAACATATCCTAGGAGACTCTTGAATCTACAAATTTGTTAGCACACCTTTTCGAAAACTCGCTTGTACTTTGGTACTTCAAATTTACCTGGAAACGTCACACGATGCTTCGTTCACAAAGATCTTACCACTGGTCGGTCGCGTCTTACCCATAATCTAATTGACAAAACTTGTTTCAGCAGAGGATGATTAGTGATTAACAGGCTCATCCGTGGGCAGCAAAACTCACTTTTTCCGGCTCCTGAGCTGCCCATCACCCCCCACAGAGTTCCTTTCTTGATATAGCCGGATTGGGGAGCTATTATTTCCGTACCGTTATCCAGGACACGAGAAATATTTTTAAAGCCAAAGGACATCCCAACTTCATTGGATCCAACACATCGGTTCACTGAGGCTAAAAATTGGGAAAGACTACTTTTGTCTGACGTGCATTCATCGGCCTCTTTGACTGCCAAATGAGAGCCACCTGCTTGCTCAGTGTCGAGACTCGCCTTTTTCGGGCTTGAAATATATTTTTTATACAACTTATTCTGACTCGTTTTTGACCCTATTCGACCCCACAACTTGGTAGGTGCGAACGCCAATATGAGAAGAAATAAATCGATGATAGATACAATGAGTATTCCATCCCCGAAGATTTGTTTTGAAGCCCCAGCTGGACAACTAGATAGTTTACTACACTTAGTCGGTTTGTAAGAGCCGATATGACAATAGTGACCTGAAGGACATTTTTCTATACTTTTTCCCCTTTCGCTACAGTAGAAACCTGGTGGGCAAATGATAGGCTCGGTATTTCCCTGGGTTTGTTTACACCAATTATCAAAATTACCCAGTCTTTTTTGAGCACAATCTGGAGTTGGCGGACAATATGTGGGAGGGTTTTCCGCGGAACTATTCTGACCTACATACCAGAGTAATTAGTCAACAGATAATTGGATACTGCATTTACAGTCGCGATGCAACTTTTCCCGAGTTCAAGATAAACTAAGGAGCATTGAGGACGAGACCAAGACTGAAAATAGAGACTAACAGATGAATCCTAGATTACAACTACCATCTAGATTGAGCAATATCGGAGCTGCACCACTAAGACACGTTATCTGAGGTTGGTCCATCATTTGGCACAATGTCTGTTTTTTTCGTTGGTACCTATGTAAACAAAACTTGGTGACAGGGGAGCTCAGCCTCAAAATTTTCGAATGTCTGTACACTGTAGGCAATCATCTTTAGAGTTGAGTCGGAGGGATTGTGAGAATTAATGGTTTATCCGCTGTCAACCCATTCTGAATCAGAAGCTCTCTTTAACCCGCAAAAACAAGCAGAAAATCGGATACGATGAACGTGCCTGCATAGAGCGCTGATCAAGAGCAGCGCTCTGGATGTAGATGTATTGTTGAACCTTTTCAGGGTCGGATGGTGCAGTGGTACACTGTCCGGGCCGTTCTCCCGAGTAGAGTGTGGGTAGCTTGGACACATGCCCCACTTGAGACAGGAGAAAGCTAGTTCGAATCCAGTAAGACCCCTACACCACTTCTCTCGCGGTGATATTGTATTCGTGGGATGAAAGCATGCTCAGATAACCATAGGTTTTTCTCGCATTTCCCTATGGTGGGTAGTCACGGAAGAGGGTACATGTCGTCAGGCGTTATTCTCGTAGTGGTATCTGCAAATGAAATCTGAGTATGAGTGTTCCACACATCAAACTGCGTCACATACATATCTTCTGTAAACATTCGCGTCATAGCCTCAGGCTGCATACGCAAAAATGATTTAAAAAAAAAAATTAAACCTTATCAGATAACTCCGAGGACTCGCTTAATAACTTTCACAAGTATCCAGCGAACCGGCTCTGTGTACGAGGTCACTGATGTCGCACTATCGGGAATGCCTTGCATGTACAGTATAACCTCACAGTCATCCGAACATCACGACAACGCATAGCATAGGTTATTCCTCTTTACGTAACTTTACTAATGAATAACGAAGATTCACGCGTCAACGAGAAGGAACACGGATCGCACGTGTTTCGTTGGTCTTTGGATAAACGAAGTCAAGATAACCAAGTACATCTTCTATTCCATCACCAACTACTCGATCAGTTCTCAAAATGACCCCATATCCCCTACCAGTACTAAAAAGCGCCAGAGAGATCCAATTATCATTGGCTAACGGCAAGCCCTCTGAAAACACCACGCTAAATACCCTTTTCGATAGTAAACCTCGTTGGCCACCGTCCCTCTCCAGCTACGATCTCCGGGTCTATATCTGTCAGGTTCAAAGATTTAAATGGTCTCGCGCCATGATGCAAGACCTCGAAAACCAAGATTCAAACGGCACAATGGCTAGTGCTAGATATAGTCTTGTTTGAATGACATCAACGCTTTGAGACAGATGTCCTTATTGCAGGTGACCTGCGCAAGTTAGCCTAATATTTCTGGAATGAGCTTCATGCATTTTGATTGTATATCATTTTCTACATACATTGTACATGCGAGTTCATAGAGTATGTAGATAAGTGGGTGGCAAGCCTCGCTGGATGACTCGGCATTATTGACATGGATCGTACAGCATATATCCCACGAGACCAATTCAGAATAATAAAGGCTCCAAGGTCTTGGAGATAAATTCGGATATCCGAGGTGATACTGTACTCAAAATCATCACAAGTATGCGAGAGAATTTTTTGAGAGAAAATACATGGCATGAGCCTTCTCCCGAGAATGATTTGGGTGCGCGCCGTGTATGTAAGCCGATGCTGGATGTGTACATGCTGTTTGGAGTTGTTTGACTTGTTGTCTGAGGAGAGATCACGACGAGAAATTCCTGTACTCGGAGTTTTCAACTATTCTGCTCGACTAGTCGTTTCGTATGTGGGTTTTCTCCCCCACCTCATCGTCTGTCGAGCAGATACATGTTGTTGAGTCTTCCGGGGGAGTGTAATCTGGATTGTCGTACGAGTTTTTGAAACGTTTATTAGGTCTACGGATAACGTGCAACCACGCACCCTAAAGTTCCCTATTGGGACGTTATCCTCAGTCGCTAAAACTAAGATACTACAGTCTTGACGCGGAACACTCATACCAAGGAGGCATTCGCCGGCACCACTACAGGGTTACACTTGTTGAGACTTACGTCCCGCTTCTCCCCTCAACCGTGTGTACCTGACCAAGGAAAAAACAAAAAACCTCAGATTCCCCAGTATGCTTCATTATCCTGTCCTTCGCAACTGCGCGAGATGTGATCCACAACGTCCTCGTATCTTGTCGTAGCGGGTGTTCAGGCCACAGGATTTTCAACTTAGACATGACTTGTCGTACGAGTAACATTCAGTATCATCATGAATGGACTACACGTACCCACATGTTATAGTCGCCGGACTTATCTATTCGCATCGGGCAACTCCGCTTCGAAAACCTCCCTTAGACATGTTAGAATGGTATACGCTTCAATGGAATGTTCTAAAAGCTTGTTGTGCTTGTGTTCACAGATGATCAGGCTTGTGGGACTGTTGGAGGCTTTAGAAGGGATCAAGTAGGAGTTGCTGAATTCTCCCACCCCAAACTACAGCACCCTCTCTATATACAAGAACTATCTAATAAAACTAATTGGTAATTGGTAATTGTGTGTCAATACGGACTAGCGTGTAATAGGACATATCCATATCTTATAGGTAGGATTCTTTTGATGATCTTTATACAGACCGGGTAATTTGTGGTACACCTTAGCGTCAATTCAATTGTTTCTCGGACGCATTGGGTAATGAATCTCACTGGTAACCTTTCAATACTTGGGGTTTTGGCGAGGGAAAGTTTTGGCTTCCTAGCTTTGATACCCTTGCAATTTCTTCTGATATTACTGTACTAGCACTGAATGGGAAATTTCGGATGGTTTAAAGGCAATTAATTTTTTATTTTACGAATACGAATACAAGTTTTTGTTATAGAATAACAGATTTTAAGACTAATAACCTATTGGACCACTATCGGCGTGTATGACTGCCTGACATCTCGCTGGCATGCTCGCAATCTGGGTCCGAAGCTGATCCGGTGTTATGAGCTCCAAAGCCTCCTCAACAATCTTACGGACCTGTGACCGACTACGGTGTCTCCCTTGACCAAGCTCAGGATATCGGGCCTATGTAAATGATTTTATCATACTCCATACAGCCTCTATCGGATTTAGATCCAGAGAGAAAGCCGGCCAAGAAATCAGTTCAATTTCGTTAGACCAGAGGTATGCTATTAGGAGGGTAGCTTTGTGTGGTGGTGCGTTATCTTGCATGAATCTGGTAGGGCGACTATCAGGTCCTGGATTTCTCCTAACCCAGTGCACAACTCGGGGGAGTGTGTGCTCGGTGTAGCTTTCGGCTGTCAGCTTTCCCCATTGTCTCTCCCAGAATAGATGGTCCCCTTTTTGCAATCCAGAAAAGGAGCCCCAAACATCAACAAATTATTTGGCCTTTGCTTTTCTGTCACAGATGTATTGTCATATTCTTCACCTATCTTAGATATTGTCAGTCTTTACGTATAAAACAGTAAATTTAATAGGCTACCCTTCCGAGTGATATATTGGGAAAAAATCATCGCATCATTGATCCAAGTTTCATCGCTCCAAAGGATGAGCGACGAGTCTTCTTGAATTAAATGAATATGAGCCTCAACGTATGCCTTACGGATACGCCTGATTTCCTCCGATAGTGGGGGCTTGATTCCGGAAGGCAGCCTGAATATCTCCTGTTGGTAAGAGCCCTCTTTTCGGCTTTTTCATCCACATGCCAGTCGGGAAAGTTCGAGGCGAGCTCGAGGTATGACAATTGTCTTGCCTGACGAGAAGAACAAACAAAATCTTCGAGCTCATCTACTTGCGCAGAATTGAGTCTTGGAAAAACGTCTTAGCTATTTCTATGACTGATATGGCCGCTATGTATGGTATATTTGACTCGTGCGTACGTAGTTCCGAGAAACTCTGCGATGTATTTTGAATAATTACCGGCTTGGTAAAGTGTGAAAATCCGAAGATTATAGAATCATTTTTTTTCCTCAAGTTTGAACGATACTGAATTGTAGCCGCTGATCTTGCGTGAGATTACGGGATCTTTAAGGCGTTGATAGAGCATTTATGGTTTGATCTTTCATATTGTGAAGATGATCAGTAAACGGGGAGATGTTAAGACCACAACCTGCTTGGGTAAATCTGATAAAACTATTATCTAGTTACTGTGCATCTCCGATAAAAAAAAACTGATTGCGTTAAATGAAGCAGGGTGGAATGGTGATAATGAAGTGCAAGTGGTGTTTTCACGAATAACGTAAACCTTATAGTTCAGCCGAAGACGAGGCTTGGAGTACTAATTCACTTGATCGGCGTGAAATATTATGTCAGCGTAATTTGTTCCAAAAATCGACAGGGGTAAGCTATAAGATCAGTATTTACAAGGATATACTGTAAATCCCTGAGCCGGAGTACAATAGGTATGACGCAAAATATTAACAGAGCTATAACGGCTCAACCGTCAACATGTCTAGCAAATCCTATCAATAAAAACTGATTTCAACAATACGCACCCAAGAAGCATCGTATAGTGTTATCATCACCTCCTTCGAATATGATACGAATCTGAGTCCGTGTAGTATACAGTGTAACATACTGGAAGCAAGAAATTAGGCCCAGTCCAATTTACATTGCCTTACCAAACATAAACAACAGCTTGAATGTTCGGCTTACAACCTGGGTAAACTCCTCTGCCTATCGCAGATATACAAAATAAAAAATATAGATACTCAAAATTCCAGTTGGTCACGAGCGGCATGTAGACAGCGAACAAGAACAAGAGAAGAAAAGACATGTGTAAACCAGGCTATGGATGCTGTCCTACATCATACACGAGATAGATGCATTATCACTTGGCTAAAAGACCAGACCAGAATCATAGAAAACTATACCCCGGGCCTCTCCGTATATATATATGTATACTACAACAGAGGCATTCCTGATACAGTTCTATATTTCCTCTCGGTTTGTGTTGAAAATATGTCATTAGGATTAGTCATCTAGTCACGTCGTGAAAATACACGTGATCTAAACTTCTGTACTGAGTCTGAATAGTTAGCACCTTAGAATGAACACGCTCTATAACTCCATGACTGAGGAACTCATTATTTCTCAACAGTTTGTAATGTTTAATGTAAATCGATAAACTAATGAAGATGTCATGATTAGAAAATCTCAAGCCACCGGTCAGGACCAGTAATGTTTCAGGAAAATTTTGGCTACTTAGCCTAGCCATCGAACTGCCTTTTTTTTGGTTGATAACTGGCTTAACGCGCCGAGGCAGACTTTTGATCCACTTCTGGCATCCTTTATCTGGAATTTTGCTCCATTGCTCTTGGAATCTACCCCAGGACTTGAGAACCCCTCTTCGCAGTTGAGAGCCGGAGCTGGCCGTCTCTGAGACGCTAGTAGATTAGATATGATGGGGTGATTTTGATTTGCTAGAGATATGGGAAGGCTTCTGCATGAGAAAGAGGAAAGAGGAAAGCCCAGGGCAACTCAGCGTTTAAAAATTCAACTTGTGCTAAACAGAATGAGTGCACATCCGCAAGGAAATCTTCAAAAATTGTAGACCTCTACTGAATAGTGCAGAGGGGTGTCATCAAACGGTTTCCTCCTGGGAATATCAGCATTTGATAAACGACGGCATGCGCAACTAAGGCGCCAAGTCAGAACACTGAACTCAATTTCACAGCTCGAGAGCTCAAGTTATGCTCACAGAAACATATTTATTTGCGCTAGTTTGGTGCTATGCTTTAGGGAATCACGACCAGCAACGTCCTGGACTAGCAATCATCATTTATACAGAAAATATCTTAATTTACAGCTTCTTTAGGGGAGATAATAAACGGCTCAGATGATTCTTGAGACTATGGGCAAGGCTCAGGAGTAAGGGGTCTCAGTCGTTCCCGCGAAGAGTTGGCTACCGGCTCAATGTTTAATGGACATATTCCAGCCGCTCGCCAGCCACATATGATCACTCTCTCTGCAACGCGTACATCACTTGGTTTGTGATACAAGTCAACAAACTTGTTTTGTTTACAGATGTAGCATTGTAAAGTGAAGTCAAAGATCGAATCTGATCTCAGTCACTTAATTTAAATACGGAGTGCGACGCTAGATCAAGGAGGCTATGAAAAATGAGACGTGTGAGTATCGGTATAAGAGTACAATCTGACTCTGTCAATAAAAAAGTCGCAACTCAGCGGTGACGTGTCTTCTAGGCCCTTCAAAAATGAAGAATCGGAGTATGTGATTGGGAAGAGTAGTTTCTGGAATGAAAATTTCCAGAAGCAAAGAATGATAAATTTAATTTAGCGTCCAGCCCTTCTGGTTTGCATACCCATGTAAACCAGGCACTGCTTCTTCCGAAAAATAGCTAATATATACATCTAAGTCATTCCTGTTGAATGTGATTATATGTGCCGGTATTTGGCCTCGAGCTAAGGTATACCCGAGAATAATACCCGCTCCCGATTTTCATGAGACTTCGTGTATGTTTTCTTCTTTGAAAAACTACTTATCATTCTAGTGTTTGACCAAACATCCAATATGACTCCTGTCTTATCCAAGTCGTACACTGCTTTTTCGGGTCTATGAAATCGTTTTTTTAGATCATTCTTGTGTATGCAGCCTTGAGGTTATGATACGAATCACGCCGGTACGGTTCCTGGAGCGATGACTCAACTTGATATGAGGGGCACTCTCACCCGAATTGTGAAATTATGAAATTTGTTGGTCAAGCACAGCTAGCTAGTTAACCTCAACTGTTTATGTTTGCCGCAGGAACGCGTTTCAGCCACCCACGACTATCCAGCGTGCCTTCATCGTCACATATATGACCAGGTGAGAAACGTGGAAAGGATCTTGCCGGATTCGAATCAGCTTTCTCCCGTCTCAAGTAGGGCATGTGCTTTGGCTACCCAGACTCTACTTGGGAGAAAGGCCCGGACGGTGTACCACACCACCATCCAACCCTATTAAATCGCTTGCAAATGGGCTCGAAGCGCACAAAGAACACTCGAATTAATTCAGCTACGGCTGCCTCAGCTCTGAGAGCTTCAATCCTCTTTCCAATATCCGGAGCTGCGCTCAACTTTGGCTGCACAGAGCATAAAATCTGGTGTTTGCCGATGAGAACTGGGCTACTGATCATTATGAAGATTTGATTTGCCATTTATCGAGCCCAGGCGGAAGAGAAAAATAAGCGAGCCTCCTCATCACGGATCCATGAAAAAAAATGCTCCTATTACTTAGAACTCATTCGGGGCTGGTTTTGGTTACTCGTCACCCGGTCCATAATGCTCTTAAAGCGGCTTTGTAAAGTAGACCTACTTACCACATAAGCCTTGGGGCAGCTCTTTACTTGGTTTAAATCCTAATCTCTAAATCTCTGGATGCAAGTTCGACACGATGAAAAGTTGGATTCACAATGAATCGAGATAATCTGGCCTAGTATAAAATAAAGTTTGGGTACTTAATTCTGGAGGGCTAGCCAGTTTCCTGGGGTTGTCGAGCATATTGTGGGGTTGATCTGACTGCCCTCGCTGTGGAGAGGATTTGAATTCAATTTAGTGTTGGGCTATCGATGAATACTTAAAAAAAATTCTGAGCTGTTTAAGATTTGCCTACTAATTGTATTGAAATGTAAGACAACTTCAATAGATATAGAATATTACGTAGTACTTTGACGTCATATGATGAGATAGGATCTCAGTAGAGGGCGAATATGTTTCAGTTTGAAATGCCGATTGATGAAATCCAGATTTAGAGAATTCTCCCAATGGCCAAACTCGTCTGTTTCCAGAATCGCATTGTGCTAGCACATTGTATATCAACCGCTGATATACCGACAAATTGTATTGAAGTTATGTGTTTGATGGGTTAGACGCAAACCAGCTAGGAGGAGAACATCGAGCTAATTGTAAATTAGAACTGGCTGGATATGCGTTACAAGCAATCAGCTGAGGCTCGTTTTGTCGGTGCCAGCTAGCTTGTACACTATGAAGACTTTTTCTGCGTAAAAATTGGGTAATTCAGGCTTTCAGACACTTTTGATTGTGTATGTATTGGCTGAACGTTTCTCAATGCATCATCGAGCCCCAAATTCTGTCCAATACCTATTTACGAGCAGGTTCCAACGACTGAGACTAAAAATCTGTGGGATTTGTTCCATATCATGACTCAATGCTTCTCCTGAGCTGTCTTTCGAGATTGAGGGCGACATTTTCGGAGATCCTGAAATAAATTGAGAAACATAAAGTTTGCGTCCAATCTGCGTGGTAAATGCCGGTACATCGAAATTTCATGTCTTGCTATTGATGAAGAGGGAAGACTTTCCGGAGCTTTCATTGAGATAAACAAACCTTAGTTCTTGCGGTTAAATAGGTGTCAAACTAGAATGTACTGTCGCCTGAAAATAAGCTTTTAAACCAGTGGTGTAGAGAAATTTTGCATCATTAACAAGGTGTGTTGAAGATTATGGATTGCAGAGAGTAACATTCAGGGGCGGAATTAAAATTTATGAAGTCGGCGTCTTAGAGATACCACGATCAATGCTATCTGCAAAATCAACTCCGAAAACATATCTTAGACGTGAGAAAAGTCTCTAATTTCGGGTTCTTGAGATGTGGGAGTCCAAAGACCTGTTCACACGATTTGGGACGCGAATTTGACCTCGATTAAAAGGCTGCTTGGTAATTTCTGATGTGAAGTGGTTTTAAAATCTCAACTACTTCGACTATTATATTATGATTTGAGTATTTATCAAGTCAAATATTTGGTGGATCAGTATTGTCTTGAGCAGAAAAGTTCCCACAACCCTCCGATGTACTTTTGCGTTATTCCTCGTTGAGCTGTGATGGTATATCAAGTTTGGTGTTTACTAATTTAAACGATAAGTGATCCGGTTGGAAGGTAAAGAAGCTGATCAGGGAAATAGTAACGATCTATTTATCCATTGAATCAGAGTCAATTGATAAGAAACAATTGATATTTTGAAGTTGGTCAGAATCACTCAAGTAAATCACTGGTACTTGGTACTGGGTTTAGATCTTTGCACAAACAGACGCAGTATGGAAATTTTTTTCGATCAAATAGATGACCGCAATCTACTAAATCTATGTCTATTTACAAAAGGCGTCAAGAAACGGCGTTAACTAATTTGGATCTCAATTTTCGGCTATTACGCAGCCTAAAATAGATGGATGTGGTGATTTGATTACTAAGCATCGCTTATTCGACTAATTGATCCACCGATGATTGTCACAGTGAAATTAGAAAGAATTTGCTGCGTCTTCTAGATAGTGGCGGCCACCCAATGTTTATTTGAATATAATACAAATCTGTAAAATGGTTGCTTCATCACTGGCTTCCTGCTTCGCATTATTTGCGAGTTGTTAGCCATACCTACTCTCCCACACAACGCAGGCCCAAACCTTTGCGATTTGTAATCAAGTCTCTGATCTACACCCAAAGTCAACTTTTCTTTGGTAGTAGTTGATTTATGTCGTGAATGGGGACCAAAAAGTGAGACGGTTAGGTGGCTAGGTATTATCCGTAACACAGCGTTGAGTAAGGAATCTTCAATACTCTGGATGGACTGTAGAGCTTTAATTTTGGCTGTATCGGTAGGTAGATTGTGCAAGAATGATTCCGCCCACATGCTGTATCGTAAGACGTAGGATTGGAGAGGCGAAGTGTATTGATTGTAGAAGTTGAGAAACTAAGAAGTTTTGCATAGCTCAATGCTAGGGTGCGGCAGTCAAGTTTAAATTTGACACAATGACATGATTCTTGTTTTAGTACATCCAAGAGGTTCACCGCAACTAAGCTAGACGACATTGTCTCCGTGACATAGTTCGAAAGTCCGTGATTGCCTTGTAATCACCTGGTGATATATGGATTCTAATCTGCTCCTTCCTTACGAGTGATCCTAGTTGTAAGCGAGATCTCTCATGATCGGGCCATGGCAGGTGTTACTGTGGAAGGGTTTCATATCTAAAGATTTGATTAGTACACTTTGATGCTATATTATTCAAAAGTCACAGCTAATAATCGTGGACTGCAAACCGTGACCGAAAGAATTAATTCTCGTTTCTCGAGTGTGAATTGAGGTTTTATCATCGAAATATTTCATTTGGGCCTAATGACAAGATGGCTCAGTCTTTATTAGTTTTGTATTAACACTTTGTACACGAATATGATTCATCTTCAAGTGACAAAGATCCGTTTTGTCTGGCCACATGTTTTAAGTCCAATATTTGATTGACCGAATTAAGAAGACATGTTTCTTAACTCGACGGTAAAGGATTATCCATGTTGATTGCGCCGCAGGGCGCGTGGTGATATTCGAGAACTTTATACTACCTGTAACGTCAATTTGGAAGATGACGTATTGCGACGTGTAAGGTCATTTTTGTGTTTATACAAAAGAATCGCCTTGATTCTCGTTCTATCAATCCCTCACCTACATCCTCTTCCCATCTTGATAAATTCACGTTTAGGTCTATTTGAGAATCGACCAAAGCTTGGGGGCAGCGCAATTTGTTGCACAGTGTACAAGGTGAAAGACTAGATTATCATGAGTGGGAAGATCGCTTTATTATTTTTGTCATGGAACTCACATTCTTCGACACAGTCTTCATTTGGAGATCCTTCGCCGTTCGTGACACGTTCGACACATTCTTCGAAATGGTGTTTTACTGGTGAGCAGCCGGGTGAGTTTTTGCATTCTTTCATGCTGTTAGCATGACCACACAGTGTAGGTGGCTATTATTGATATATATTCGAAAGTGGTAATGAGAATAAAGACACTAGCTCACCTTCTTCAAGAACCTCTTTTGGATCGACAAGGTCTTCCTCTTCTTCCTCCTCTTCGCCCTCATTATTCTCTTCCGCTGATTCGGGTTCTTCTGATTTCTCTGTAGCTACTTCTTGTGTCTTGTCTTCGTCCTATTGAACAACTGTTAAAAAACTTGCGGCATTGGATCAGGCTACACAAAGCTTTGTTTTGTAGAATATCAAGTGATTCATTTTGAGAAATTAATTGGTAGACGTGTCTGTTCTCTTTTGAATAGCCAGATCTGAGTCAATCCTACGCACCTTCTCGATGGCTGCCGCGGGCGCTTCAGCATGGGCTTCAGACCATGGCATGGCCAGTCCTAATACGTCATTCAAACTATCGAAGGGGCCCATTTCAAAAGATAATATGTGAACCAATGGATGACTCTCGCAGTGTTTTTGAGTTTCGCAGTTTGCTACGGTAATTAGGGCGTATGCTAAACGGCATATCTTCAAAATCCCGGAGTACACGTGATAAAAGCCGCAAACATGACTAATACCTTAGAAGGTCAAAAAAAAAAGATCACCTGCGTATATGTATGATTCATATTAGATTATTCATAACATCTCTACCCAATTTCTTTCTATTCGGTTTGGGTTTAACCGTGCTTCAATCTGCACTTGAAACCTACATCAAATTGACCTCATTTTCCACTCAATTGTGGCTTTCACAAGACAAGAGTCGAAACCGTGTGAGGGAGTATCGATATCACAATCTGAATTCGACACATCACACAAAAAAATTAGAGCAAGCCTCTCTATGCCTTTAGATGAGAAAGTCACTTGTCGATTCAACTTACGACATGAGATCATCGCAGCGTGGGGAGACGGACTACTGTATGTTTTCAGACTGAACAGTTGTAAACCAAAAGCCACACATATCCATGTTCATGCTGCAGGGCAAAGTTAAAAGATCACTGTCTTCATATACGTAAACAGATCAGAGGCACTATGACTCAAACAGAAGCTCATAACCCTTCTATACTAGCTACTCCGCAATTGTTGTACTACAGACAAATTAACACCCTACCCAACACCCGGAAGAAATGTTGGCCCTCATGCTATCAGAGGAAATTTATCTTCTCATAAGACTAGTATTGCGCATCGAAGATGTTTTCCTATGTGAATTGATGTATTCAACTCCAGAATTACAGCGATTAATAACATGCATTTTTGATCTTACATCATTCATGTTATTCCAAGAAGATATAAGGCTAATGTATAGCTCTTGGTTTACACATACTCGTCTTCCTAATTCGTTTCATCTTATGGTCGAGATCGTACACTCACTAGTTCCATTTGGCTCACGCTAGCTTATTAACGAAGGCGGATTGCATCAAATATCTACGTTCCTGATTAATACTTTCACTGCCACGACTCTTCGGAACTGATCAAATTAAATGTTTCGTCACAGCATACAGATACCTTGGGTAGGATCTAACTGTACTTGGCCCTAGATTGGGTGCAAACTCTGTGGAGGTGTATGAGGGAAGGTGATTTTACTTCACCGCCACACTTCCACCCTTAGCCACGTACACTTGCAATTTCAGTACGCACCATGAATTGCTCTGTTCTTGTTGCTTCGAAAACATTCAAACTTTTGTTTGCAGCTGTATGACTGCCTCAAAAATAGCGTGCTAGATATCGAGATGCACAAGTATGAAGTAATTTACTAGTCTTCAGTCTTCTCCAGTACCTTTAATAGCTCCGATCGACCCTCGATTACGCCCATAAACTCATTATAGATCGTCCCATCCTTGGAGAAAACATCAGCTATCAAATTCCTACTTTTGGTCGTACAGTCAATCGGATCATTATAAAGCCAAGTGAACCGGAAAAGCATATTTAAACCAACAAGGGAACTTAAGTAGCTTTATGATCTCATCTTGATTTACCACTGGATGAGAGTTGAAAATGACCAGACATCGATGTTTAACAATGGTTGCTCCACAGAATATCCAGGTTACATAAAGTCAACGTTACCGGAATGGTCATACAAAATATGAAATCATGAATTTCGTAATGGTTTTTATTTTTCCAAAGTATTCGTGATGGAAGTACACAATTACCAAGAAGAACAATATGGCTGGAGATCTTATCTCAGGATGTGTTGTTTCGATCCAGAAGTGGATGTAGAATATTTACCTTTCTTTCGAGAATATAACGCTGTACAAGCTCGATCCCTATAACGACATACTGCGATAGGCATCCCTGCGGAACGATGAATGCATATGGATAGTGATATTCTGACTCTGATAAATTATTTGTGAAAGTCTGGTCTATTCGCTATACCTACTACTTAATAATAGCGTGGAATTGGTCTCTCTAAAAGTTTAACTTCTTTATTTCGTTAACCTAAATTTGATTAATTATCAATGGGGGGTTGAAGGTCACAGAACGCTCTTTACAAATCGGTCCGTGATATTGTCACAATACTGGATCAAAATACAGCTCTTCAATTGTATACAGGGCAAGTAGCATTGATAGGTCCTCACAAGAAGTTCACATAAATATTTTTTCACTGGTACAAGGAAAGCTTTACCCCCCCTCAGGCAAAGTCCCACAATGCTCATAATGTACGATATTGTCCCCGATCAGATGTGAACGGTTAGAGCAAACGGTCACTGCACGATAGCAATACCATAAAATAAGTTACATTTTTCTATGTCCATCCATAGAGGTAGGACAACTGCTATATATACTTTAAGACTAATACCTTAGTGATACTAACCTCTGTGGTCATCTGTAAGTAGCCAGCCCCCAAAGTTGTCAACTGTAATTAACCAGCTGGTGATATGTAATTAATTAGCCAGCCTCGTACGTTGGTGTTGTAATATACCCGCCTCGTAAGTAACTGATGCAATAAGCCAGCCTCTGTCTGTAATGCCCAGCATGATGTAGTGCAGTCACGTATCAAGCTAGGACCCTCTAGGATTATAGCACTAAATTGTGGATATCGCCCATAACATCAGAGATTCGTGGTGCCGATGAGCACAACTTGAAGGCTTTGAGGTCTCAGACGATGGCGACGACCATATTTCCCCCTAGATGCCCAAACAGAGCCCCAGTCAGTCGAAGTAAACTCTCTCCATGTCCCAAGATCTCATGAATATGATCATTTCACCGGTTATTTTCGAGAGTGACCAGTCCTGACAATCGGAGCTGTAGCTTATCTCGAATGCTATGCGTTGGTACACTCCGGGTGTTTAATTATCACAAAAATATTAAGATAAAAGGCAAATTTAATGGACATTATAACTTTTCACTCCCTCAAATCTCTATTTGCGTGATAATTATAATAATAATTGTTATTAATATTTACAGTTTACGCCAAGTAGGCTCGCGGGGTGCGTCCCGGCCTCTTGTCTCCCAGAGGACGTTTGGCGTGCCTGCATAGCCTAAAGTCGCCAAGCAAATCAAGTTGTCTAATGACACCATTTCTATCTACACTACCAGCCCGAGCGACTCTAGAGCTGATGATGAATCCATGATACCTATACAAGCTTGCATATCTACAACAAATTATTCAAGCCTCGGCTGCTTCATCGAACAAATATCCAGCCGTAAAGATTTGGAGAAATAAAAGAAAGGATATAAAAGATGTTTTTTTAATCGGATTTTGATCATATGGTCTATTCGTCAGCATCTATTTATGAAATGCTTGGGCGCCGTCCTTTGTGCTGAACGTTCATCTTACATGCTCTGCTAAGCAGTGACCTGAAGGTCTTCTTGGTAGATTGCCCTCGCGTCTTGTGTGTTGACAGGAAAAGGGGTGTTTAAGTGACTTTTCGTGGCCACAGAAGCAGTATAAATTAGCTTCACTATGTATGAGCCGGCAATGGTATGCTGCAAAATCGCCAGGTCCAGAGCGAGCAGCAAGTATTCTCCCTAAGCTGCGTCTTGGAAGTAGGAACATCTCCGGAAGGATGCGTGAGCTCATTCCAATTTGAAGATCCTAATATCGCTTGGGCGCGTTTAAGTCTCAGTACGAAGCTAAGGTATTATTACTGCTTTCTTCAAGTAGTTTTTTGCACATGCGATCGACGCCTCGGCTCTATTTATCTCTAAGTCACAGACCTGTTTAGCTATAATGTCTGCGCGCATATTCCCAATTATTCCCTGGTGACCTGGAATCCACCTTACTTGTACCTTGCCCCTGTGTGTGGCAGCGCTTCTTTCTCTGCGTGGCCATGATTCGCAGAGCATCTGAAATTCCGTGATTTGAGTAGAGCTTATTGGGGTAGGTCATCCACTATGAAAGCGGATTGCAGCTTTCTCGTTATCCAAACACACCATTACGTTTGTCGCAAAGCGGGCCATGAAGTGTGAGTAGGCAGCCCGAAGGCCTGCAACTGCTCCAATAATTTCTGCATCATAACCCTGAGCCGTGTGCCCCAGCGGCACTTGTCCGCAAAGAATTTCCTGCGAGCCCCAATATACACAATCGCCAGCTCCTGTCTTCCCAGCTTTGTTCATTGATCCATCAGAGAAGACTGTTAAGTCGAGCGGTGTCACGGTTAGTGTCTCTAAGTTGGCTCAGAGGATCAAAATCAGAAGTTTATATTCACTATGGGGAAAGAAAGAGATGTCTATGTACACATGACGGCCTTTTTATAGGTCCCTGCTGCCCTGTCCAGGTGATTCCGCTCATGCAAACAGAGCAAAAAACTTGGCGCCGTGGATGTAGTTCGCGGCGATCCTCATTACAATATCCTTAAATTGTAGTTATCTTGACGTTGGGCTAGACCCATCGACTGCCCCCCCTGCACCCAACATTTGTTCCGGTGGACGGTTATCTACATTTCGGAATGCTAGCCATGTCAATATTTATCGCCTGGTACCAATATCTTCGCGTAACAGAGACCGCGTTGGCAACCGTGGTCTACAGGATCCTTACCGGCTAGCCAGCCGTTACAAACGGGCTTTGTAGCCGTGCCCATTTTTCGTACGATTAGAGGCCCTTTAAGCGCCCAGAGGTTCCAACTTGTAACGCCTAGAAAATACGATCGATTTGCGGCCAGGGTAATCTGTGAGTATCAATAGATAGCTCTATTGCCTGTCGGCGGCGTTTTTAAGTGAAGTGGGGAGAGCCCCATCGGTGGCGCCAGGGTTGCCCCGGGTCAGACACGACAATTCTTACAGCTAGGCGGTCGTGCATGCGGTCTAATCAGCATTCACTGGCCCCCGTCCCGTCTCACGCAGAAGTCAAGACATAGGAAATGTCTTATTAGCCAGAAGTACTGCCCGAGCAGCCCGATTAATGGCAGTTTGTCCTTGATTCAGAGCCCATTGTGAGGTTTGCGGATTGCACCAGATTGTTGCTCCGTAAAATAAAGTTGTTAAGACGCATGCCGAAACAGCCCGACGTAGCAAGTCGGGAGAGGTCCCACGGGCGTCGGACGTGATCAATTACCACTCGGGATTGTTGTGATGTCCCTGCCCATTGCTAGGAAGTATCTGTGCACCATAACACAGTGCCGTGGTTTAGGGGCTAAGCTCGGACCTGTATAAATACATGAGTTGCATAAGTCCATGTAAGGGGAGTGGAACCGAAATGAAGGGCATTGCCATAGAATATTCTAGAATGAGGAAGAGGATACTGGCGTGTATGCGCATGTGTATTTAAAGACCTACTGAGTATGTAGATATTGTGACAATCATTTTTTCACTTCTTAATTACTTCGCGACCTACTGCCGTTCAAGCACTTAGGCTATCCTTGTGTCCACTATATCATTTGTGTACGAGGTAACCATCATCCTGTTCATCCTCATAACCTACTTTTATAAGAGGTTATGAGCCCGGGCTCTTTCTCTGTCGCATTCCAAAGTGATAAACTTACATACTCAATAGTACCTCCAGGCCTTACGATGTCCAATGAATCAGCAATCATCTTAGCTGATGGAGTCAGCTTTGCTGACTGGGAATCAGATCTCCAAGCTGCCCTTATCAAGAAGGGTCGGCTAGCTCATGTATTTCACAACCTAGAGGAAATCAAGCCAGCAATAAGACCTGAGCCCCCCGTTGGACCCGTACAGCTACCCGGAGACGTGTCAGACCAATTGTCAAAGAAGTACGAGGAGGAATTGGCAAAGTGGAAGGAGGGTGAGATTGAAGCGAGAAATGTCTTGCTTAGACGGCTTAGCCCAAGTGTTCGGCCACAAAATTTTAGAAAGATGTCTGCTAAGCAAATCTATGACATAATAGCAGCAACACGCGAAGAAGGTGCTGCCACGCCGTATGAGACTGCCGTCAGAAATCTTCTTGAAACCAAATTCACGACAGTCGAAGAATACTGCAACAACTTTATGCAGCATTACCTCAGCGTGAATAGCGCAGCCGAATCGATGGTTCCACATGTAGTGTCATCAGACTCAAATAATCCATATTTAGTTCCTCACGGATTTGCAAGTCTCCTTTTTGTTTTGGGCACCGAAGATGTCGAGTGGCTAGACACCTGGAGGCAAACAAAGATTGTCGATGGGAAGAATAGATATTCATCACTCGAAAGTATGATGTCTACTCTTCGATAGGTTGGCAAATCAAAGTTGAAACCATCTGGACGGGCATTGGTTGCCAGTGGCTCAAAAGAAGCTAGTGAAGGAAACGAGAAGAAAGCAAAAGATGGACCCAATGATTTCTGTTCGCTTTGCTGGCATCGGCACAAAAATAAGCATTGCTTTAAACAACATCCGGAGCGAAAGTCTTCTAAGAAGAGGGACAACAAGGGCAAAGGCAGTGAAAAGGCTAGCATGAGAACTACAGCCGAAAATAGTGAAACAGAGAGCGAAGGTGATGAGATCTCAGTTTGCAAGCTAGCTAGAGCATCTTCAGCTAGTCTAATGAAGAATCCTTTATTGTATGATACTGGTGCCTTACACCATTTCGTTCCTTGCAAAAGTGACTTTGTTTCCCTAATGAAACTTCATAAACCATTTAGATTCGACCAAGCTGTAGGAGCTTCGACCTTGACACATCAAGGCACCAGTCTAATTCTTATCGGTAATCATAAATTTGAACTCCACGAATCTCTATATTCACCGAGATCGTCATGCACAATTATTTCAGCAGGGCGACTTAAGGAATAACATGGGCTTGTCGCAGCCAATGACAACAAATTGCTAATTCGAATTAAAGATAACAAGCCAGTTGCTCGTTTGAAAACTGTCGACCATGTTCTGTATATCAAACCTTTAACACGGGAAGGAGATATCAGCAATACCAAGTATATTGCAGCACCAGGGGTAGCAAGAGTACCGCATGTCACTAATGAGCATAGATGGCATCAACGCTTAGGACATACCGGACAACAAATCCTGAAGAAGACTGCACAATGCTCGCTAGGTATGACTGGCATCGACTACTCCGAGCTCACTACTTGTGAAACTTGTCATCTCAGCAAAGCTCAACGTTTTGTGTCAAGGGAACCAAGGCCAATACCAGGTGAACCCTTAGATGAAGTTTTCGTAGACACAGTAGGGAAACTAACTGTTGCATTTAACACTCACCAGTACGCCGTGATCCTTACCGACGCAAAAACACGAATGAGGTGGGCCATAACTACGGCAACAAAAGACGAAATTGCAATACAACTAATAAAATGGATTGAATATCAACACCATCAATACGGAAAAAGAGTGCGAATTGTCTTTAGAGACGGAGGAACTGAATTCAACCGAATTAAAAGTTACTGTAACGAGCATGGAATTCGTACAGATACTTCGGCACCTTACACACCAGAGCAGAACGGCGCAGCTGAAGCTTCTAACAAGGTAATTCTGAGAAAAGCACGCTCTATGCTACTTGACGCTCGAATGCCTCCATGTTATTGGCCATGGGCTGTTGAGCATGCAATCTTCATAACTAACAGACTTTACTGCCTTCGAACTAAAAGTGTATCAGTGGTCGATTTTTTGCGCGGCCTTAAACAACCACATCACGAAATGGTTGATTTTTCTTGCCTACCACGTTTTGGCTGCAGGGCTTATAAGTTATTAAGCCCGGTCCCCGGCAAATTTAAAGCTAGGGCAGAAAAAGGATTGTTTGTTGGATTCTTTAAAAATACCAGCAAAAACTTCTTAATATATCACCCCCATTGGACTGATAAAAACGGCTGGAAATGGATAGAGAGTTGCACTCCACATGTCACCTTCAACGAGGATATTACATTTGGGGATATGCTCAACTCTTTCGACAAACAAAAGATTATAAATTACTGGGCCAGTGAAAACCCCTTACCTGTTGAAGAAATTCCTGCAAGTGGTTCACAGCATCCTCAGAATTATCAAACCACAAATGGGTTTGAGGGGGAGGGACTATCCTCGTCCTCTGAACAGCGAGTTGAACCTCTAGCGGGGGTACAGTCGACAGAATCTAGCCCAACAGAGGAGCAAACATCAGGACAAGCATCGGAAACACCACCTACTGTCCCAACGCTACCAGTTGAGACAGACTCAAGGCAGCATACTAACTTACCTGTGCCCCCATCACCGATATCAGAGACGTCATTGAACCATCATAAAGTGCGGCCAAATCAGCAAGGTGATTTGGTGGCCCAACCAAATTTAATACATACTGAACCCCCAGCTGTTCCTAAAATACCTGAAGAACACTGGCCACAACAGCTAATTGGGGAAAATAATTCGGCAGAATCATCAGACTCATCACCCCAACAACCATTCCATGAAGATGACTTCAGTGATTGTGATAGTGAATACATACCGGCTGAACACTATGACCATCTGGATTCTATAGAGAGTTCGGATGACAATGACTATCCTAAAGCTGAGCAATTAGTCACGCAGCAGCATAATACCAATCAGGATCGATCTGATCAGCGGGAGTCACAACCGAATACCGCCCTAGCTGAGGAAGAGCAAGAAAAATATGATCAAATCATGACAGGATGGAGTGAAGTAGCTCCAGTCGCTGGACAAAAACGAAAAAATTCACCAGATCGTCAGGTAACACGCAGTCAGCGTGGGAGACTAGTAAAAAGGGTTGATTACTACAAGCTGCATCACGGTAAAACCGCTACATCATATTGTGACCCAAAATCGTGGTTAGAGGTAATGAAAAGTAATGAAGCACAACACTGACGTCAGGCGGCTATTGAAGAATGTCGTTCCTTGAAAGAAACTGGGGCGATTCAAGTCATTAAAAAAAGCCAACTTCCTAAAGGTCGAACACTTATGAAATGTAAGTGGGTGTTCAAGAAGAAATTCTTAGCAGACGGTTCTCTTGATAAACATAAAGCTCGGTGCACTGTTAAAGGGTTTACTCAGCGTTCGGGAATAGATTTTAAAGAAACATTTGCACCCACACTAAGAGCAGACACTGGTCGTATCCTACTAGCGTTGGCACATAGATTTGGTTGGTACAGGAGTCAGGGAGATGTCCCGGCGGCGTTTTTATATCCGGATCTTGATGTAGATCTCTACATGGAAATGCCAGAAGGCTTTAAGAAAGAAGGACATATAATCCGTATCCGAAAGGGCTTATACGGACTCAAACAGGCTGCAGCCCTTTGGTACGATGACGTGAAATCCTTTCTTGGGAAGCAAGGCATGTTCCCGACCACTACAGATGTATGCCTCTATACAAATAGGGAAAAAGATTTGTTCGTGATCATACATGTTGATGATTTCCAGGTCATGGGACTTAATATTAAAAAGATTCAAACGCTGATGAAAGCTTTGCACAAAAAGTACAAGCTGAAGACAGTTGAGACTGATCTCTTTCTAGGAATACATATAAGCAACCCTGACAGGCACACACTTAAGCTTTCGCAGGGTCAGTATGCCAGAAAACTGCTCGCCAGACATGGTCTTCAAGACTGCAAACCAGTAAACTCACCTATTGAACGCCTTATCGAGCCCAACAGCTCTAACTGTTCAATTCAACGTAAGGCAGAATACAATTCGATAGTCGGAGGATTGCAATATCTTGCTAATAACACATGCCCTGATGTTGCACATGCTGTCAACCACCTTGCTCGATTCCTCGTCAATCCATCTGATGAGCATTTAAACGCAGCAAGGAGAGTTCTTAGATATATCTCCAAAGATCCAGATAAAGGTATAACCTTCACAGCTGGAAAGGATAAGCCGATACTGGAAGCATACTCCGATGCAGATTTTGCTGGTGATCCCGAGACGAGCAGATCAACATCTGGTTTACTTATAAAACTCGCATCAGGGCCAGTAAGCTGGAAGTCTCACCTTCAGCGAGAGGTTGTTCTATCCACAACGAAAGCTGAATATCTAGCCGCTACAGAAGCATGTCGACAACTGCAATGGGTGAAGTCCTTACTAAGTGAACTAGGACTCCATACTCGAACTGAGGGAGTGGATTGCACCAATCTATACATCGATAATCAGTCATCTATATCCCTGATTAAAAATCATGATAATCATAAGCGATCAAAACATATTGCCCTCCGCAACAACTACTGTCGCCTGCAATACCAAAATGGAGCAATCAAAGTAGTTTATGTGCCAACCAATCAGCAGTATGCAGATAGTCTAACAAAACCAAAATCAGCTATCACAATTCAATAGTTTTGGCTGAGAGCTTCGAGTGAATCTTCCTCAACCATAAGTGGACGTCTGTCGTCGTCAGGGGGAGTGTTGTGATGTCCCTGCCCATTGCTAGGAAGTATCTGTGCACCATAACACAGTGCCGTGGTTTAGGGGCTAAGCTCGGACCTGTATAAATACATGAGTTGCATAAGTCCATGTAAGGGGAGTGGAACCGAAATGAAGGGCATTGCCATAGAATATTCTAGAATGAGGAAGAGGATACTGGCGTGTATGCGCATGTGTATTTAAAGACCTACTGAGTATGTAGATATTGTGACAATCATTTTTTCACTTCTTAATTACTTCGCGACCTACTGCCGTTCAAGCACTTAGGCTATCCTTGTGTCCACTATATCATTTGTGTACGAGGTAACCGTCATCCTGTTCATCCTCATAACCTACTTTTACAAGAGGGATCGTTGACAGGCAAATTGTACGTGCTCTCTGAATGAAAGCTTTCTATCAAAGTGGACTCCGAGCCAATTAATTACTTCTTTCGCAGCAATCTTGATGTTCCCTGCATATAGTAGAGGCACTACATATTTTTATTTTTAATGAAAGCAAATGAGTTCAATCTTCTGCATATCAAAGAGAACACCATTTTCTCTTGCTCAGTCCAGCGCTAGGTCAAGCTGTTTCTGCAACTTTGTCTAACACTTCTTCAACGTCCTGCCTGAGGAAAAGAATGCGGCATCGTCGGCATCGTCGGCATAGTCAAAACGTCCTGGAGAAGACTAAGGAGTGGATCCATATACAGAAGGAAGATTATTGGCAAAATCGGGGATCCTTGTGGGAGTCCGCACAAAATAGGTAGCGGGTCAATTATAATATTGTCAAGACGGATGCGAATCTGCTGCTCTGAGAAAAAGGAGGCTACCGACTATATGAGACAATCAGGCCAGCCTTGAGAGCGTAGCTGTTAAGGGTCAGGAGTGAAACAGACAACGCTCGTCAACTATACCACAAAGAAGTTTATATTTTTCTATAGAGAGTTACTATAGGGGTTAGGCTTCATTAAATACATCCTCTGTTCCTATTAGTGATCTCTGTGATAGCCTTCTATACTGTTAGTGATCTGTCCTCGACCTATTGCTTGATCTGTTCTCATCCTGTTGCGTGATCTGGCCTTGCTTCTATCCATGATCTGTCTTCTCGCCTCCTATGATGTTGTTTGTTTGTTTGTTATTCATTTATCGTCTAGGCTAGAATATCTAATTACACCCAATTGGGTAAAAGACGCCAGGAATTACTGTTCTGGTTGTTAGAAAATGGATGCGTTTAGTGGAAGAGCGTTCAAGCTGTTAAATTTGTGATTATGCGAAGATGAGATAGAAGATGGAATTTTCTGGTGTATGTGAATGTGTGTTACGGTTTTACCGGCTTGCTCGGCTTAGGTGGTTACCTAAGCAGGATTAAGTATGATTAGTCAGCGGGTATATTTGTAAATACTTAGATACGGTCTGACTCTTTTCTTTCAGTTCAGATTAATTTAATTCATCGAACTTCTTAAGGCCATCTCGGTTACCGTCACATTATTAAACTAATCTCAAATCTAATTGCCTGTTAATAAGCAAGCCACTAACATTCGTGGCTTAGGGTTCATCTTTTACAGTGTATGACAGTATTTGGACCGCCTCCTGACACAAGTGAGGAAAGTAGCACATCTACTGAGGGTAGCAGTAATAGCGATAGATCATTCCAAACCGTGGAAGAACCCAGAATGAGTGGGGATAAAGATTCCGAAATGTCTTATTCAGGAGAGGGCTCTACTCAAACTAGTCAACCGAACATTAACGCTATTTTGATCAAAATAATGGAATCAAATAGAACGATGAGAAAAATGATGGAAGATATGCAAACTCGTGAATCTGAGAATAGAATGGAATTGGATTGTTTACGTAGAGAAATGGGGCAGTTGCCAGGAGTTGTGCAAGGACCAAACCAGGAAAACCAACTCTCAACACAGCAAAATTTTAACCCATCTAAGGCTGGCAAACCCATACCAGCACACCCGCAATCATTTAACGCAAATCCAACTACTAAAGTCAAGCCCTTGAAATGGCCCGAGCCATACGACCATAAAGACCAAACTCAGTGGGCCGCTACTCACAGCCTGCTCCAGTATATTTACAATCGAGATGCAGTCGAAAGAGATCTCCTCAGCCCGGCTGACTTCTTCACGTCTCTTTATAGTCAAGCTGTAACAGGGAATGCAAATGTCATGGTGTCAGGGCAGTTTCAGGATCGAATGACCGGTGGACAGATTGATGATGCTCTCGGGTTTTTACAAGTCATGGACGATACCTTCAAAGATCGGAATGCTGAACAGGTGGCAGCATTGTTATTTTATGCATGCAGACAATTTAAAGACAAAAACTAAGCATCTTTCCTGACTGGATTCCAATTGTTGCTGGCGCGGAGTCCAAGTTCGTCTGGAGAAGACCAGAATAAGGTTTACCAGCTCCGTAACGCACTCAACAAGACGACCCTTGACTACCTTGTTGGAAGAGCAAAGCCAAATAAGTTTCTTGATTTTAATGAGTATTTTTCTACTGTAGGCGCTGAGATCGAAGAAGTGGGCCGCTTTAAGACAAAGGCGTATTCCATTGGTGACATTGGAGTCTTCGATGACGGAACACGTGGTATTGCTGGAGGTAAAATTCTGAGCAGTATTGCCCCTCCTATATTAGCATACCGACCGCCGCAAAATCCAGTGACTCATCAAATAGATGCGGATGGTGATGTGAAAATGACTGGGATCTTCAAAATTCGCGCCAAATGGGTACCAAGTAAAGAACTCGAACAAAGGAGAAATGAAGAACTTTGTATCCGCTGTGGGAATAAAGGTCACCATATCGCTTTGTGCCATTTTCTGCTTCCTGAGCGTCCAGAGACCGCAGTCAAGTCAACATCCATGCAAGTGCAACAGATAGAAACGGGAGAGGATTGTGCCGCACTGGAGGAGTCGCTAATAGGTTTGCCTCTGAAAAAAGTCGCTCTCAGAGGCGAGAAAATGAAGTTTGCATAACCAAAGCAAAGGTACAGACCAATGATGACGTAGAAGCAGCAGGGAAAATGGATGGGAATTCATTTATTATAGAAAGTTTAATTAATAGAACCTATCCCGTATCTACTCTGATTGATAATGGTTGTGAATGCCTTGCTGCAGTTAGCAACTTCACAGTGCGCAAAGCTGGTCTTCCTAGAATAAGTATAGCCCCTCGTAAACTCACTGGAGCGACCGCCGGTGATGAGAAGGGGAATGAATACATCACTGAGATGACCAAAATGGAATTTGATATAGATGGATACTGAAAGACGTTATATGCATATATTATACCTCATCTTTCTCATGAAATGATACTTGGGAAGCCATGGATGGAGAGAGAAGACGTGGTGTACCACGCAAAGAGACATTGTATGGATATTTGTGAAGCTACTATAAATGGTCAACCTCTGTGCGTATGGGAAAAAGGGTTGAAAAATAGATACCAAGAAGTGGAAGAGATGGGTACAGTGCACCCTAACTTCAACATTTCAGGCTTATCCGCAGGAGTATTCCTCGCGACGGTGAGAAGAGTTCGACGATCAACGAGTGGAAAGTGAACGCAATTGTTTGCAGTTTCGTTGGCGGATATTCAAAAGGCACTCGCTCCTTCAAAGAAATCAACTACTAGTTTGGAGAGACTCCCGGCTCAGTACAAAGACTTCTCCGATTTATTCAAGAAAAAACTTACAAATGAACTGCCGCCACATCAATTGGGCTGTGACCACGAAATTAAGCTGGAACCAGACAAGGAAATACCATTGGGTCCCCTATATGGCATGTCAAGGGATGAACTTTTAGTATTAAGGAAAACCTTAACCGAACTTCTAGATAAGAATTACATTCGTGCAAGCAGTTCTCCTGCAGGGGCACCAATCTTGTTCGTTAAGAAAACTGGAGGAGGGCTGCGATTCTGTGTGGACTATCGAGCGCTAAATGCGATATCGAAAGCAGATCGTTATCCACTACCATTGATCAAAGAGACTCTCTCTAAACTGAGCAAAGCCAAGTGGTTTACGAAATTGAATGTCCGTGCAGCCTTTCACAAATTAAGAATTAAAGAAGGTGACGAGTGGAAAACCGCTTTTCGCACCCGGTTCGGGCTGATTGAATGGCTAGTCATGCCGTTTGGTCTCAATGAAGCCCCGGCCTCGTTTCAGAGGTATATTAACGAAACTCTGCGAGATTACCTAAACGACTGCTGCTCGGCTTATGTCGATGATATATTGGTGTACACTAATGGGAATGAGAAAGAGCATGACCACCATGTCCAACTAGTGCTAGATAAGTTGACCAAGGCTGGACTTGGCCTAGATATTGATAAATGTGAACTTAGCGTCAAAAGAACAAAATATCTTGGATTTATTATATCTAGTGAGGGTACGGTTCCTTCTGTCAGGATGGATCTGGAGAAAATCAGGGCTATTTCGGAATGGGAAGCGCCAACTACAACGAAAGGACTAAGAAGCTTTCTTGGTTTTGCGAATTTCTATCGTGGATTCATCGATAGGTACTCGAAGATTTGCGCACCCCTGACGTCGTTGACAGGAAAAGGCAATCCATGGAAGTAGGACTTGGAAGAGAGTCAAGCGTTTGAAACTCTGAAGTCAAAGTTTGTAGCAGAGCCAGCCCTTGCTCAATGGGACCCTGATTGAGAAACTATGCTCGAAGCAGATTGCTCTGGGTATGCCTTGGGTGTTATAAGTAATGATATCACGTGGATATAGCCTCGGCGTCTTGGCACAAATGTA
Organism: Podosphaera xanthii; assembly: GCA_028751805.1. Lineage (NCBI taxonomy): Eukaryota > Fungi > Ascomycota > Leotiomycetes > Helotiales > Erysiphaceae > Podosphaera > Podosphaera xanthii. The sequence continues at coordinate 5,057,550 of JAPWIX010000012.1, read as the reverse complement.
TATATTATGTTGACATCTTGTATGTAAATAATAATAAGTATATAGTTCATGAAGTATCAATATTATTCCTGTTAAATATTATATCAGTTATTGAGCAAGATATTATCAACAGACTGAATAATTTATGATTTGGATACACGAATGAATAGATGGGTGTAAGGAGAATATCTTTAATTAAGATGGGCTTTTGAATCAGCTTCCAATTTCACGCATATCATAGACAATCTAGATTACAAAGGAAAAACCCATCCTCTTATCATCAGGTAATGTACATAATTTTGTCCATATATGTCCTAGGCATGTCAGACCTACGCATTACATGCCTGAAGCATAATGCTCCGGCATGATCTTATTCATCCGGTTAATGCCTTGATGCTTAACTGCATTGCATGTTTCGCCATCGTAACTTTTAACAAGTGGCGGGTAGACAATATTAGTAAAGGTAACTTTTAACACTCCCCCTCGAAACATGCAGACAATCATACAATTCCTATGTTGATCTTGTGACGTTCAAAGGAAGATCTATCTAGTGACTTGGTGAAAATATCAGCTGGGTTTTCTGTTCCTGGAATTGATTCGGGACTGAATGTACCATCCTCTACATGCTGCCGTATCCAATGGTATATCTTATCAATGTGGAGAGTCGCTCTCATATTTTCTGGGTTCTTTGTCAGACATATTGCTCCATCTGAGTCCATGAATAATGGTATAGGCTCCTCGTGCTTGTATCCTAACTCTTGCATTATGTCACGTAAAAACAAGCAGTTTCTTCCAGTGAGGTTAGCGGCTACATATTCTGACTCTGTCGTCGAAACTGTGATTAAACGCTGCTTTTCGGCAGACCATTTAATCGCACCTCCCGCTATTGTTATCACTGATCCGGAAATGGATTTTCGATCGTAACCTTTACCACTATCTGCATCGGAATATGCCGTGAGGGTAAACTTTGCCTCGGTGTGTTTTGTTTTACTGTATATAATGCCAGTTGAAATTGTGCCCTTGAGATATCAAAAAATATGTTTAACCCCGTTCCAATGTCTCTGAGATGGGGCTCCATTGAACTGTGACATTAGATTGGTTGCATATGCAATATCGGGACGTGTTGCGATGGACGCAAACATCAGAGATCCAATCGCGGCTCGATATTTGGTTGTATCGTCAAGAGATTCCTCCTCTTCTGCTTTCGAGTAGATCACTCCAGGAGGTAGAGGAGTGCTTGCTGGTGTACAGGATTCTATGTCAAATCTACTTAATATCTTTAAAATATATTGTTCCTGAAAAATCCTTATCAATTTCGTTTGTGGATCGCGTTCCACTTGTATTCCTAGAAGCAGTTTTGGCTCTCCTAAATTAGTGGCTTCCCACTTGTTACAGATTTCCCTCTTTACGAGATTTAGTCTATTTTTGTCTGTTCACGCAATAAGAAAGTCATCAACCCAAACAGCAATGATATCGTATCAGTTTTTGTCACATCAGAAGAATAGACCATGCTCTTTTATAAGTTGGGTATATTCCGCTTCTTTGACCAAAAAACTTTTGAGGGTCTTGTTCCATTCTCTGCCATATTGTTTAAGGCCATAGAGAGTATGGATTAAGTGACAAACTCTTCCAGTTCCGTCCTCAAAGCCTTTTGGCTGTTTCATATAAATATCTTTGGATAAATTGCCATTAAGGTATGCACCCTTGATATCGACTTGTCCTAATTCTAAGCCGTGGTATGTCGCAATTGCCAGGACAAGACGAAACAAATCAAACCTGATAACTGGAGAAAATGTGTCAGAGTAGTCGTAGATGTATCCTTGTGTATATCCTTGGGCCACCAGGCAAGCTTTATACTTAAACAGATTTCCGTTTTCATCATACTTTTTGGTGAATACCCAACGATTACCTATGACATTTGCTTCGATTGGTGGATCCACTAACTCCCATGTTTTTTTTTCTTTTAAAGTTTCTAGTTCTTTTTCCGCATCTTCCATCCAATTTTTACAATCAATGTGTTCGCATGCCTCTTGGATGGTATTAGGCAGTTTGTCATCGCCATTTTTAGCCATTAGCCCGTATGCAAAATTTGCAAACTGTGGTGAGTTTGTGTAAAAGTCCCCGTTTAGACGCCCTTCTGAAGCAGTGTAGACCGAGTTTCCGGCTTTTGGCTTTCGTATATGTTCTCTGGGATTGAAGCCAGCCAAGTCAGCATAGTCTTTACGGGTAGTTGTTCCTGATGCTGTTGCCAATCTAAGGCATCTTGAAGTCTGGTTTGACTTTTGCGGTTCTAAAATAGGCTTGAAAATATGTGAATTCTCCCCCTCAAGGCTTTTTGACTTGTACTGCTGAATTTGGACGGACGGACTAACTGATATCTCTTGAGATTCAATAGTTGATTGCGGTTGATGGATCGTTGAAGTGGTTTTATTTTGTTCAGTAACTTGATCTTGTACAAAATAATAATTCCGAGACACTTTTATCTTCATCGTATTCTGATCATAGTATCTTATCGCTTTCGAACCATCATCAAAACCAGTGAATATGACTTTGCGTGCCCTTGATTGTGTCTTAGGTCTAGAAATTTCTTCTTAAATATACACGTCTTTTCCAAATTCTTGAGCCATAGAAAGAATTGGATAAGTCTTAGTCAAAACTTCGATCGGAGTTTTACTGTGTAATGTCGCAGTAGGACTTCGGTTTCTGATCCACGATGCATGTAAAACTGCCTCCCCCCATAGAAATTCAGGTAGTTTCTTTTCAATTAACATTGCCCTAGCCAAGTCCATAAGGGTTCGGTTCATTCTTTCAGATACTCCATTTTGTTGCGGTGAATGAGGTGCAGATGGTTTAAATTCAATGCCCCTTTCTTCTAACCGTTCTCTTGTTCCCTCGTATTCAGCAGCGTTGTCTGCTCTAATTTGCTTTGGCCAGCGACCATGTTGTGTGTGAACAAAAGTGCAGTAATTCATCAATTGTTGTTTTACCAATGCTTTGTCTTTTATGAGTTTAACAGATACATATCTGTAAGAGGCTCAACTCGAATAACTCAAAAGTGAGGTTCTAAAATTGTAAATTAAATAACTAAGAAGTGCATGGAAGTTATCTACGAGAGAAGAACGCAGGTTTAAATAGTTATCCCGATCTATCACCCCCGAAGCCTTCCGAACGCCATAGAATTAGAACTTGCAATAACCCATAGAAGATGCTAGAATAATCTCCACGCCTTAGGATGCCAACAAACCGTTTTAGAACTTTCTGGAAGCTTTCTTAATATTCCCCAATATACGCGGACATAGCTATCATCCAAATTGGGTAAGTAAGCGATGATCATTATCTAGACAAGGATCATCGTAATGATAGCTAGCGCTTAGAAATTGTTACCTAATGTAAGCGAGAACTCCTTGCGCCACAACATCCTGATCCACGTCATCCAACGCCGCACAGAGAGTAAGGTAATTATACAAGGGCAAGAGCCCGAGTCATTAGCAAGGGTCCTGACCCTCACAATATCTAGTATAGTCGTCAATAAAAAAGATGAAATACCGATTTCCTCCTGGTGTTTGTTTGACATTTGGTGATCCCCATACATCTGAATGCGTCAGATTCCCAAATTTTTCTGCGTGTCTTTGAGATTCATGAGGAAAGGGGGCTCGATGTGCTTTAGCAGCGACGCAGCTTTCACAGTTTAGAGACTGTGGAGCTTCTTTTTTGTCTAATTCAATCCCTTTGACCGTGTTCTTTCTAAACAAAATCTTCATTGAAGATAGAGAAATATGACCCAGGCGTCTATGAGCGTCTTCCCATGAAATAGTTGAAGTAGTTGCGATATTTGTCACCGGATAATGTGCAATAATTGCTTTCGCATCAACTTGATATAAATTTCCATCAAGTATGCCATTTGCAATTTTATCTCCTTCAGCATTAGAAAATCTGCATCTGTTATTCCCAAATATGATTTTTCCTCCAGCCTTATCAATCTTCGGCCCAGATATGAGGCAAAATTGTGTTTTTGGCACATATAAAACATCCGTCAGTGTCACGGTCCAGTGTGCTCGAACCTTGTCCCCTGCCGCTGTAGATTACTGGGATCACCCAAGCCTTCGTACCCTGTTGTTTACTGCACCGATTAATATTAACAACTCGCCGCAGATCGTAATATTCAGGACTCTCTGGTTAGCTGTTTTAATAACGATCTACTGATAACTTACCTTCAGCACTTTCTAGACTTAGTATTTCCTTCGATTTGATTCTTTCCTGATCTATTGGATTCTATTCTTCATTTATCGGAGTTAGGAGATGATTAGTCAGCATAGTGTACGTCGTTAGGTTGCTCCTAGGGTCTAGGCGTTCATCAAGCTGGATTTGTATATATAGAGGTTCTCTTCCTTAGTTAGTAGGCCAGATTTGTGTCTTCAAAATTATCAAGTATTTGTTCCCATCAAGCTCCAACAAGTCCTCTCAATTTCTCTTCATCTTTTCTTGTGAAGTTACTCAAGCCTCGTCACGTCAAGCCAAGTTCTAACAGTCAGCTTGAAATTTTTTATTTTCCCTCCAGCCAAACTACGCATGTGTATTGTACCTATACCTTCTGTTTCTGCTGTGAGTCCACCTGCAACGTTAAGTTTTCTCTTACATGGTGCAAAAGTGACAAACATTTCTCGTTGATTGGCAACGTGAGCACTTGCACCAGAGTCTGCTATCCAAGAATCAGAAGACAAAGAATAAGAGGTAAAATAAATATATTCAGGCCCATCTAAAGCCATGTGACAAGAATTAAAGGCATCTTGATCAGCTATTTGTACATTTTGTTCAAGCTTTTCTTCTTCTTTCTTCCAATTGGCCTCCATTTTCTTTCATCTAGTTATTTGACGTGGTCCTTGGCCTTCCTTTCCCCCTCCTTTGCCGTAGCAATTCTCCCTTGTGTGTCCAGATATTTTGCAATTTAAGCAAGTCTTTGGGGGGTTATTAGCCACGTTCACATCCTCGGATCTACTGTCTCGTCGCATCTCTTCTTCAAAAATTTTGTTTGCGTCGTATCTTGAATCTGCTTCTTCAAGATCTTTAATCCCAGCAAAGATTGTGGAGACACAGTTGTCGTATGACGCTAGAAGGGACTTGCTCATCATTATTGCTAACTAGTAGTCTTTGATTATGATACCCATTTCTGCTAACTCCATATGAGTTGCTTAGATATCTTCAATATGCTCCTTTGCAGAAGAACCTTTAGTACAAATTTTGCTCCAGAATTTCCAAATCAAGTCTACCTTTCCCTGGGCTCCAGTTGACTGGTGAAGACTAGTTAGTATGTCCCACACGTCCGAAGCTGTTCGTGCCAATCTAGCTTGATGATAATCAGCGGGTCCAAGTGAATTTCTAATAATCACCCTTGCGATCTTTTCTCAATAAGTCCAAGCTTCAACTTCATCTGCGTAGATCCCTGCTGGCTTCTTTTCTTTTCCAGTTACGATATCCCACAGGTCACACATTTCTAGACTATCTCTCATGTGACCTTTCCATGTGTACCAACTAGTTTCGTCTAGTTTCTCAAGGCCAGTGAATAGGGACATGACTTCACGAGGGACAATTGAAAACATGTTATCCATATGTGGAGTTGAATTATGTCGTGATAAATGTACCGCTGACCTATCCGGCGGAGTTGATTGGTTCGGTGCTTTTTCTTGTCGTAAACGTTCCGGAGATGGAAAAATAATTGATCCAGGCTCGGATTTCCTCTCAGGAATCGTCAAATAATATTCGAACTCGAACTTCTTAACAGCCTTTCGAAATGCTTCACGGGAATTCGCCCATTCAGGTGGAAACCTTGGAGCCATTGATCTTCTCGCTTTGCTCTTGCCTTTGGTGATACCTATTGACATAACTTCTGGTTCTCTCTCAGCTGCTTCACGGATCCTCTCGACTAGATCCTCTTCTAGCTCATCCGTGTAAATATGATTTGAGTCAATAAAATCTCGGAGTTGACTGGCAATCCTAGGATGAATTGACATACTCTGTATATCTGTGACTAATATCAAATTTTGGTGCTGATAACGTGTTAAATATTATATCAGTTATTGAGCAAGATATTATCAACAGACTGAATAATTTATGATTTGGATACACGAATGAATAGATAGGTGTAAGGAGAATATCTTTAATTAAGATGGGCTTTTGAATCAGCTTCCAATCTCACGCATATCATAGACGATCTAGATTACAAAGGAAAAACTCATCCTCTTATCATCAGGTAATGTACATAATTTTGTCCATATATGTCCTAGTGTCATAAGCAGTATGTAGACAGCGTGGGGAGAGACAGGGGTCAAGAGGTGGGTGTCAGGCTAAAGGTTGCCATCCTACATGATACACAAGATAGATGTAAGGGTCAAAAGATAATTGCTATTCGCAGAATATCTAGAGCTAGATACAAAAGAAGATCTTGAAGTGAAGAAGCAAAGAAAACCGAGAGCAAACATCATATATCTATTCCTAATGTTCAACATTTCCTCCCTTTCTTCGCATGATCTAAATCAAAATCGCATGATCTACAATCTCTGCATTTGCCTCTAACATCTTATGATGCTTTGGTGTCCTTTGTGCAGACAACCAGTGTCTTGTCACGTCTCACTCTTCATTGCAAACGAAACTGTAAAATCAACATATGTTACCGTAAATGTTTGGGGAAATTTGCGTGTCGGAGAAGTTTCAGCTTGGAGCTGCTTAGTAAAGAGTATTCTTTTTGCCTTAGGCACCAGCCTTAAAATTACCAGGCATTGGCCTGTGACATAAATAGGCCTTAGTCTAATGAAAGTCAGGCCTCAGGCTTGTGACAATAGATGCATCACCACTCAGCTAAAAGGCCAGACCAGAATCATAGAACACTTTGACCTGGCAATCTCCATATATATATTATACAGTAGAGGCTTTCCTGACACCTAGGCATGTCAGACCTACGCATTATATGCCTGAAGCATAATGCTCCGGCATGATCTTATTCATCCGGTCAATGCCTTGATGCTTAACTGCATTGCATGTTTCGCCATCGTAACTTTTAACAAGTGGCGGGTAGACAATATTAGTAAAGGTAACTTTTAACAATTCCATTGCCCTACAATCTATCAGTTTATAATAGGTTATGTCCCCGGTAAAGCGCAATATTGAGCATTACTTCAACTTATCAATATTTGGTTCTATCTCTCTGGATTATCAACATCCATAGACTGTCTCTGAATCAATACCATCATCTCAAAATTTCAATCCCATACACCATTAGTCATGTCAAATCTAAAAGACAACACCAAAGCGGTTATTCTTAAGGATGGTGTTCCATTCACGACTTGGTCCTCTAACCTGCGAGGTGCTCTTGCAACAGAAAGCCTAGTTGGTCATGTCTTCCACAATCATCCGGGAATTCGAGCAAAACCTGCACCAGCTAAACCAACCAAAATTGAAGCCTCACCGGAATCTGAAAGTTATCTAGACAAGCTTGAGGCTTGGACGATGAAAGATCTGCAGGCTTACAGTATAATCCTTCGAAGACTTGATCCTAGCATCAGGCCCAAATCCAACAACGCCCAAACTGCCTCAGAGCTATATAACTTGATTGCTGATACTCACAAGCCCTCTGTCGCGACTCCTTATTGTAACGCCTACGTGAGGCTCGTGAAAACAAAGCTCACTACTACTGCAAATGAGTACTGTACTGAATTTCAACGGAACCTTCAAAAATTCCGAAATGCCGCCTCAAGCTTAGAGTTAATTAATACAAAATCAATAAAATATGGTATCTTAGAGGGCATGGTGTCAGTCATGTTCTTTGAAGGAACGGCCCATGTTGAGTGGCTGGAGACATGGAGAGCAACCGGAGCAATGGATCGGGATCAGTAAACGTTTGCATCTCTTGAGCAGATGATGGCAACACTACGGTCTGTTTCCAGTGAACGTCGCGTAGTTATCCCTACTGTTGCCGCAGCGACACCCAGTGCTGAAGATCAGTGTCATATTCATCCCCAGCTCAATCACACAAATAAGGAATGCCGAGCTCAACATCCTGAGCCGCGCGGTAACAAAAGAAAGACGAATGGTAAATTTCAGAAAAAATCCGTCAACGTTGCGATCAATCAAGAAGCATCGGATAGTGACAGTTGTACTACGGCTATGACGGCATTTCCAGTAACCCTTTCACTCGCTGCTAGCGTCTCTGGCTATAGTATAGATAGAGATACTTTAATTTGGGACTCTGGTGCTTTCAATTATCTCATCAATAATCGAGCAGCGTTCACAAACTTTAACAAACTTGATAAACCCTTTCGCTTCGACCAGGCAGTCAACAAAACTTCTCTTAGTCATAGAGGTACTGCCTACGTTAAAATAGGTAACTCAAGAATTATGCTGACCCAGGCATTATACTCTCCGCAATCTTCAATGAACCTCATCTCTGCAGGACGTGCTTTTCGTCTTGCTAAGGTTTTTGAGGACCGCGAAGCTGGCCTTCTGATAAAGTTGGTGAATGGTCAACGTATCCCCATCGCTCGGTTGGTCTCTGTAAATGATGTTTCAATCATCCTACCGCTTCCTCAAACATCACAGGCCAACAAGTCTTTTGTCCACTTAGCTGCAAATTCTATAGCAAAACCGGCCGTAGCCAAATTGAAGAAGTGCTCTGATGCTGACCGATGGCATCAACGGCTCGGGCATGTAGGCCCACTTATTCTTTCAAAAACAAAGAATTTTGCAAAAGGTCTCGGTACTCTCGATACCAGCGAGTTGACTCACTGTGAGGCCTGCCACCTAAGTAAGGCACAGCGTAGTGTTTCGCGTAAAAAACGCCCAATTCCTTTTGATCCTTTAGATGAAGTTTTTGTCGATGTGATAGGGCCTATGGAACCAAATCTGCTCAAACATAGTTATGCAACCATTATTACAGATGCTACAACACGCATGAGATGGTGGTTCGGTACTGAAAAGAAAGACGATTTACCTGCACAACTCATCAGCTGGGTCAACTTCATGAAAAATCAGTACAGAAAAACTATTCGGATGTGTTTTTCGGACGGGGGATCAGAAATTCAAAAAAACTCACGTTGGCAGGAAATTGCTCTTCAAAATGGTATTCGCCAAGATATTACAGCGCCCTATACGCCAGAACAGAATGGTCCAGCAGAAGCATCGAATAAAGTTATCCTTGCAAGAGCTCGATGTCTCCTTTTTGATGCTGGTATGCCTGTTATTTTCTGGTTTTGGGCTATCAGCCACGCAATTTTTCTCACAAATCATTTGTTTAACTTAACAACCAATAATATGCCAACTATTCATTTCCATAAAGCGCTTCGGATTGCTCATCATTCAGTCATGGAATTCACATGCATTCCTAGGTTTGGATGCAAAGCTTATCAGACTCTAAACAAGCCAGAGAAGGGCGGCAAGTTTGATCCACGAGCTCAAGTCGGTTGGTTTGTTGGTTTCCAAACCCATACTACAAAAAATGCGCTGATCTTATGTCCCCACAAAACTCCTCGTCAAAACTGGTCTTGGAAAGTCTTTTGCACCCCTCATACCTCTTTCCACGAAAACTCTATGTATGGACCAACCATGGCAAAACTTCAGACTTCAACACCTCAGGAATATCACCTCGGAGGAGGCCTTGGGTTCGACATTCCAGCTACAACAAGTGATGACTTCATAGTACCACCTGCAACCCCATCCCAAGCATCAAGTGATTACATTTCCGAGTCTGATAAATCATTAAATGACTTTAATTTCGAAGGGGGGACATCACAAACTAAGTCATTGCATGGAAATATCCCCCATACACAAGAGGAAACGCCCTGTGCTCAACCAGGACTAGTCCCAACATCTAATCAACAACAGGCACTACAGCCTCAAACCTCCGGTGAAAGTACTCTAACTAACAGGGGATCAGATTATGGCCTAGGGGAGCAAGATGGTGAGCAGTTTTCATACAATCAGAGTGATAGTGAAGAATCAGACGGTGAGCAGGCTCCACAGAATCAGGAGTAGAGTGATACTTAATATGATACACCGATGCAGCCATTTGAACCCCCACTATATGCTGGGAAGAAAAGAGTTCATTCACCAACTCCGCCATCATCGCCTAAATCAAGAATAATCTTTCATCCCGGGCATGAATCACTAGTTAACCAACAAGAATTGGCTCAATGTAGTGATTTAATGACGCGAGATGAGGGGGAGTTTCACGGTGAGTACGATACTTTAATGGGTCCATTTGAACCTCCAAGCTATGCAGGTCAAAAAAGGCCCCATTCACCGTCACCCACGCCATCATTTTCATCACCACCCGCCTCAACAATGGTCACTCGTCGTGGACGCATAGTCCAGCGTCATGATTATAAGCGTCTCAACTCCGGCAAGACTGCAGCCCATGCACTAGTTTGCGTTGATCCTAAATCCTGGACAGAAGCAATGAAAAGTCCGGATGCAAGCCTCTGGATGAAAGCAGCTGAAGCGGAATTTACATCACTGATTTCTACAGGCACGGCCAAAATTACAGATCGGAAAAATGTCCCAAAGAATAGAGCAATTCTTACTTGCAAGTGGGTGTTTAAACAAAAGACTCACGCAGATGGCTCTTTAGATAAATATAAAGCAAGATGGACAGCGCGGGGATTCACCCAACGGCAGGGTATTGACTACTCTGAAACCTTCGCCCCTACACCTCAAGCCGATAAAATAAGGCTTTTATTGGCAGTCGGGCACCATCTTGGTTGGCATCGACTCCAAGGTGACGTACCTACTGCCTTTCTCAATCCAGATCTCGATTTCACTCTGTACATTCAGATACCGGAGGAGTTTGCACAAGAAGGCAAAGTAGTTAAGCTTGAAAAAGGACTGTATGGTCTTAAGCAGTCTGCGGCCCTCTGGCATGATACTGCTAAATACGAACTTAAAAAGCAGGGTCTCGAGCCGACTGAATCTGACATCTGTCTATTTGTTAACTCATCTAAAGATCTTTTTGTACTGCTACACGTGGACGATTTTCAGATTCTTGGTCCGGACCAAAACAAGATTAAGAAGCTTGCCAATGCCCTCAAGCTTAAATTTAACTTCAAAACTGTGAAAAGCAATCAGTTCCTAGGTATACAGGTGAGCCACGATGGTAACAAACTCAAACTTTCTCAAGGTCAATACGCACGTGAATTGCTCTCTCGACACGGCCTTATCGATTGTAAGCCTGCTGCTACACCTATAGAACGCCGAAAAGAGAAGTCTACTGAAACAATATCACCAAAGCGTCTTGCTGAGTACAATCGGATTTTCGGTGGACTTCAATACCTTGCCAATCAAACACGTCCCAATATAGCATTCGCGACAAATCACTTGGCTCGATTTCTAACAAACCCAGCAGAAGAACACCTCACGGCAGCAAGACGAGCTCTTAGATACACCTCAAAAGATCCGGACGCTGGTCTTGAATTTACTAAGGACGCAAATCTCATCCTAGAGGCGTACTCAGATTCGGACTTTGCCGGTGATCCTTCAACTGCACGTTCAACAACTGGCTCACTAATACTATTAAATGGGGGGCCTATATCTTGGAGGCCGCATCTCCAACAAGATGTAGTACTATCAAGTACCGAAGCTGAGTACCTGGCACTTACAGAGACGTGCAGACAACTTACATTGATCCACAATATACTTGGGGAGCTCCAACTGAACAAACATATCAAAGGATCTGAATGTACTAGGATTTTAGTTGATAATCAATCAGCTATTGCTCTCGTTAAAAATCAGGATAATCACAGGCGTTCACGCCATGTGAATTTTCGAAACCATTATTGCAGACAACAGTATCGCAGAGGGATGATTGATGTACAGTATACCCCTACAAACAATCAGCGAGCTGATGCGTTGACAAAGCCAGGGTCAACCATTAAGATCATATAACTAATATTTTCCTTATCTCATTCAGACATTAACACTATACACAGTAAGGGGGAGTGTTATAAGTAATGATATCACGTGGATATAGCCTCGGCGTCTTGGCACAAATGTATATATTATGTTGACATCTTGTATGTAAATAATAATAAGTTTATAGTTCACGAAGTATCAATATTATTCCATTGCCCTACAATCTATCAGTTTATAATATTGGGTGGCTGTTTGCTACAAAAGCAAGATGAATCAATATGGAAACCAGTGGCGTACTACTCCCGTAAATTAACCGGAGCCGAAATGAATTATGAAATTCATGACAAGGAGCTTTTGGCAATTGTCGCCAGTATAAAAGAATGGGACGCAGAATTAAGAGGCCTGGCGCAGCCTTTTACAATTATAAGTGACCACATGAACCTGAAGTACTTCTTAACTAAAAGAAGGTTAACGGAAAGAGAAATCCGTTGGGCAGAGTTGTTATCAAGGTTCCGGTATCATCTCCAGTATAGAAAGGGTATAGAAAACAAAAGAGCGGATGCTCTTTCTCGAAGAGATCAGGATAAGCCCAAAGAAGGAGATCCTCGCCTTTTAAGTCGTGAGCGACAAGTTTTAAATCCTGTCACCATAAAAAGAATAGAAATCAGAGGCTTAAAGGTTGCAGAAGGCAACAAAATATTCACAAACCAAGATTTGCAATCGTTGTGGAATGAAACACTTCAAAAAGACCCCAGCTTCGGGCGTGTGATTGAGGCTGTGCACAATGGTAATCGCGCCTGGCCGAAGGACCAAAAAGTACAAGTAGAAGGTGTTAAGGGTCAGGAGTGAAACAGACAACGCTTGTCAACAATACCAAAAAGAAGTTTATATTTTTCTATGGAGATTTACTGTAGGAGTTAGGCTTCATTAAATACATCTTCTATTCCCATTAGTGATCTCTGCGATAGCCTTCTATACTCTTAATGATCTGTCCTCCTCTTGTTCTGTGATCTGTCTTTGTCCCGTTGCGTGATATAGCCTTGCTTCTATCAATGATCTGTCTTCTCGCCCCTGATGACAGTTAGCCTAGGGTTTAAGTTTGAGGAACAAATTCAGGTCCAATCACGTGCTTGGACTTATTAACCAAGGCTGGGCCTGAAAGATAGCCCAGCCAAACCTTATCGGGCACAGCCCATAACAGAAGGATCTGAAGAACCTAAGCCACTGAAAGCCACTATCGCAGCATGCAGCTTTGACGAGGGAATAGGTATTCTCCGCTACCAGGAACAAGTCTGGGGACCAATGTATGAGCCGTTAACCACAGCGCTGATACAGAACACACACAATTCGGTGATTTCCGGGCATCCTGGAAGAGATGCAACACTAGCTCAATTGTCACAAACTTATTTCTGGCCTGGAATTAGTAAAGTGGTAAAACGTTTCTGCAGAAATTGCCACGTCTGGTCAATCATCTATCTGGCGACATGAAAAGCAAGGTCTTCTAAAGCCTCTACCCGTACCAGATAGGTTTCATCAAGAATTATCAGTTGATTTTATGGTAGATCTTCAAGAATCAAATAGTGCGACAAATATTATGGTGATAACAGATAAATTATTAAAATTGGTTACATTGGAAGCCATGACAAAAATAGACGCAGAGAAGTGCGCAGAACGATTCATAGCTTGCCATTGGAGATTCCATGGATTTCTATTAGAATAAAGGGACTCTACCTTTTAAGGAAGTAAAGATACAAAGTAAGATAAAGTTAGAACCAAGTAGACCTTGATACTAGAAGTAAAGTATATTATCTAAAAGTAAGTAAAGTACAAAATAGAATAATATTTACACGAGAGTAAAGTAACAGATAAAATAAGCTAGCCCAACGATATCCAAAATTAGCAGCATTGAGTGTAGATGAAAAGAATGTTGACTTTGTTGGTCACTTCGCAAAAGGAATATGGAGGAACATATGACCACGTGATATCCAATTCCAACACTCCTCCTGAACGACAAGATCAACTATTTTTCATCTTTTTTCATCTGGCAAACAAAGTATTTTCCGACACAGCAGCTTCGTTTTGCATGGTGGCAATGGCTTCGTCAAAATATCGGCCAGCATTTTATCTGTTGAGACGTATTTCACATTGATGGATTTATTTTGTATACACTCTCTGGTGTAGTGGTAGGCGATATCAATATGTTTTGTCTTCGAAGAACTCGTACCGTTCGCTATCGCTATCGCACTCTGATTATCGGATAGCACGTTCATTCCAGAATTACCAACTAAATCTTCGGCGACTTCTAATTCTTTAAAAACCTTGTGGTCCATATAGCCTGCTTTGAAGCCTCGAAAAGAGCAATATATTCTGCTTCTGTGCTAGAGGTTGCCAAAGATTTTTGTTTTTGATTGCCAACAGACAGGGCCACCGCCTAGAACCAAGAGATATCCACTGACTGAATGTCGAGTCGCGGTATCAGAGGCAAAGTCTGAGTCAGAATAGAGTGCTGCCATTTTTTCTTGCGTAAGATCTTCAGAGGTCGGCCCAAAATTATATTTAATGTAATATTTTTCAGAACCTTTGAGATACCTAAGAACTCTACATACGCTATCCCAATGACGTTTCACTGGAGCAGAGTTGAATCGGCCAAGTTGAGAAGTTGCGAAGGCAATGTCTGGCCTGCTACCACTAGATGCGTATCCAAGGCTTCCAACGGCGCTTGCATAGGCAGTTTCGTCGGCTAGAGCCTCTCCATTATTTGCTGGTAAAATTCCATCGTAACCATTGAGAGGAGAGTAGTACGACTTGGCATCGCCCAGTCCAAAGGAGTTAATCTTATCTCTTATATAGTCAGACTGCGATATAGTGAGAGTCCTCGTCGAGCGGTTACGCGTAACTTTCCAACCAATCACAGTGTCAATTGATCCAATGTCTTTGATTGGAAAACTAGACGCTAATTCTTGTTTTAAAATTATGATATTTTGAGAATCTTTTCCGCATATCACTAAGTCATCAACGTATACTCCGATGATAATTTGACTTGCCGAGTTTATGTAGACACATTGATCACTATGTGACCTTTTAAAGTCGAGAGACAGGAGCCTTGTATTTAGTTTATCGTACCAGGCTCTTCCTGATTGTTTCAAGCCGTATAGAGCCTTATTAACTTGAACAAATTTTGTTCCGGCCAAGCCATCAGGTGATTTCATGAATATGACTTCATCTAAGTCTCCTTCAAGGTAAGCAGTTTTCACATCGATTTGATCAATTTCCCAATCAAGGAAAGTAGCGACAGCAAGCAGGATCCTTAAAGAGTCGGCACGCAGTGTTGGAGAGTAGGTGTCAAAATAGTCAACGCCATAGATTTGGCTAAAGCCTTGGGCAACAAGTCTCGCCTTGAATCTTCCATCTGACTTAACAGTAAATACCCAGCGAAATCCGATTGGTTTCCTTCCATGAGGTACATGAGTCACAGGGCTGAACACCTTCTTTTCTTGAAGGGATTGAAGCTCTTCATTAATAGCATTTTTCCAATCTGTGCTATTTATTCCGTTTATTGCCTCTTTATAAGTTTGATGGATCGGGACATTACCTCCGACGTAAAGTGCGCGAGATTTGGGTTGCCATGCAGAGCGAGGCTCGATCGGAATTCTTATGCGGCTACTCCTCCTAAGCGCTGGAACCTCGGGATTGTTTTCACTGACGTTACGAGATGAATCTTGAGTTTCATCGGATAGTGATAGTTCAGGGTGAGAGGTTTCTGTATTATTGTCTGTCAATGTAGGTAGATTTGGTTCAGGAGATGAATGGGATAGAGAATTTGGAATATCGTTGGAATGTAAACGAGAATCAATTTCTGAGTCTGAATCTGAATCTGAGCTAGAATTCAAGTCTTGATCTTTTGTAAGGTCTAGAGAATTTTGAACTTCGTCCGCTTGAATATCTAAGTCCTCGTGCAAAGCTGATGAATTTATGCCCCAGTCCCAAAACGAATCTTCTAAGAAGTGGACGTTTGCGGAGATGACGATTTTATCTCGTCCATTTTTTGATGGGACATACACACGATATTGCGTTGAAGATTCACAATACCCTATAAAAATACCTTTAGCTGATGTAGGTGAAAGCTTAAATCGTCGCGGATCATGTGTGTCAATCAGAACAAAACAGATACACCCCCAAACTTTGAGATGAGAAATTTTAGGGACAATACCATTCATGACTTCGTAAGGCGTTTTCTTATCAGGGAGCAGTGGTAGTCTATTCCGGAGATAGCAAGCTGTGAGGACAGCAGCATCCCAAAAGCGTAGGGGAAGGCCCGAATGATTAAGCATGCACCTGGACATGGTAATCAAAGTACGATTTAGTCTCTCTGATACCCCATTTTGGTGTTGAGTATATGGGGCACTGACTTGCTGAATTATTCCCCCGAATTTGATAGTTTTAAATTCAGAGCCTCCATCAAATCGCATGGCTTTTATTTTCCGACCGGATTGTAATTCCTTTTTGTCTTTGTACCGATAAAAGTTATCAGCTACCTCTTTGGTACTCTTCAATAAGTAAAGCTCACTTTCACGCGAGGCTTCATCAGTAAATGTCACAAAGTAGCTACTTCCGTATATACCAGAAACACGACATTTACCCCAAGTGTCGGAGTGCACGATCTCGAGGATATCAGAAGACTTTAATAATGGCCCACGATTGATTTTTTCTACTCGTTTGCAAGATAAACACACGTTGCAGTTCTTAAGAAAATTTGTGTCTACAGAAAAATCGAGAATTTCGTTGGGCTTTATGTTAGGGAGATCAAGACTTGTAATATCAATACTCTTGAGGAAATGAGCACCAGCGTGAGCATATCGATTATGCATGAGATTGGTGGCAGATGTTTTGGCACCTTGTGACAATAGAGTGTTGGGGGTATTTTTAAGATGGGACTCAAAGTAGGCAGAAGAGTTTTTATTAGAATTGTTAAAAGTATTAAAGCAAAGAAGTCCTCCCCTAGGACTAGCTGTAGCGATGACAACATTCTTATTGGAGAGAACACTAAGACCTCTGCTAGATGAGTGAAGGCGGAAACCATTTGAGAGAAGTTGAACCCCTGATACAAGGTTCTTTGTGCATGATGGCACGAACCAAACGTTATCTATTTTTATCATTCTGCCTTGACTTCCACCTTTGAAATTGAAGACTTCAAATTGAATAGAGCCTGTACCAGATACAGGGATGGAATGACCGGAAGCGGTTAAAACTGACTTGTCGATGGGAGATATTGAAATAAACATAGACCGGTCATGAAAAATATGGTTGCTGGCGCCGGTGTCAAGCACAACACTGTTGTCTTTAGATGAGCTGGATGAAGTTAAAACATGCTCCTCCATAACCCATGCACTACCTTCGACGGCTTCCTCAATTAGGTCGATATCGCTAGTTGATCCGTTTGTTTCCTTCTTACGGCCATATTTTTCTTGAAGTCTCTTGGCTTTGGCAGCTTTTTCAGGATTCTTCGCCGCCCATTTTGTGCCATCAGGGGTCTCCAACCAAAGAAAGCAGGTTTCACGGGTATGTCTTTTTCGTTTACAAAATGCACAGGTTTTGACGTTTGAATCGCTCGCAAGGGACGCAAAAGGAAAGTTTTCGCTGCTTTTCGTAGAAGATTGTGACTCCCGGATAGAGTTAACTGAATCGGCAAATGATATTGAATTGTCATTTCTCAAAACGGTGACTGCTCCCATGTATAGTCCTCCGCAAGATTTGTTAAAATGGGAGAGCAAACGACTTTTCATGTGTATATCAGAAGGAGCTTGGGCCATATCCTCAGATGCAATTCTGGTCTGACGTCGTATCAATTCTTCGGCATAGGTATCTATGTCAACCCCATCATCCATACTGAAACTCCAGAAATCTTGAAGCATGTTACAGACGGAGTCTTGGCACCTTGGCTTGTAATATTGCTCAAGAGAAATCCAAATTTCTCTTGCAGATGATTTTCCATGCACGAGGTAAAAAATTTCCTCGGGAATGAGTTGGACAAGCGCAGCACGAAGATTTCCATCTCTTTCATTCGTAGTCTTGAATTGTCCAGTAGAGCTTCCGGCGGAACCAATTTCGGGTTGTTTTTCTAAGTTTTTTATTGATGTTCTGATCAAGTCGACAGCCCCAAGATTTTCAAGGACTTGCTCCACTAGGTACTTCCATCGGATGTAAGTGGATTTACTAAGTTTCGGAGCATTACGAAGACTCTTAAGAATGTCTGCTGTGGACATGATGCTGAATATAGAGGGTCGAAGTAAGGATAGAAGAAACCTTGAAGTTAAATTTGAGGCTCAGATGGTTAGAGCTTTGGTCTCATAATCTATTAGAATAAAGGGACTCTACCTTTTAAGGAAGTAAAGATACAAAGTAAGATAAAGTTAGAACCAAGTAGACCTTGATACTAGAAGTAAAGTATATTATCTAAAAGTAAGTAAAGTACAAAATAGAATAATATTTACACGAGAGTAAAGTAACAGATAAAATAAGCTAGCCCAACGATATCCAAAATTAGCAGCATTGAGTGTAGATGAAAAGAATGTTGACTTTGTTGGTCACTTCGCAAAAGGAATATGGAGGAACATATGACCACGTGATATCCAATTCCAACAATTTCCAAAGTATCTCACGAGCAATCGTGGGTCTAATTGGACAAGTAAATTTTGGAAACGCCTGTGTGAGCTAGTTGGAATAGAACAGAGATTGATTACGGCTTACCATTCTCAAACTGATGGCACCACTGAGAGGGCGAACTAAGGAGTACAAAAGTACCTAAGAGCATATGTCAGTTAATCACAGTATGATTGGGCGGTATGTCTACTAGCAGCGCAATTAGCAATAAATAACAGAGATGTAATGTCTCTGGTGTAAGAGGCTCAACTCAAATAACTCAAATTGAGGTTCTAAAATTGTAAATTAAATAACTAAGAAGTGCATGGAGATTATTTACAAGAGAAGAGCGCAGGTTTAAATAGTTATCCCGATCTATCACCCCCGAAGCCTTCCGAATGCCATAGAATTAGAACTTGCAATAACCCATAGAAGATGCTAGAATAATCTCCACGCCTTAGGATGCCAACAAGCCGTTTTAGAACTTTCTGGAAGCTTTCTTAATAATCCCCAATATACGTGGACATAGCTATTATCCAAATTGGGTAAGTAAGCGATGATTATTATTTAGACGAGGATCATCGTAATGATGGCTAGCGCTTAGAAATTGTTACCTAATGTAAGCGAGAACTCCTTGCGCCACAACGTCCTGATCTACGTCATCCAACGCTGCACAGACAGTAAGGTAATTATACAAGGGCAAGAGCCCGAGTCATTAGCAAGGGTCCTGACCCTCACATCTGGGTGGCATTAGTCCATTTTTTGCAACACACGGATACTATGTTAGTCCAGTACAGACTAATATTCAAGATTCAAGAGTATTGACGTCCATTGGTAAGCAGAGAGCCAAATATTTTGTGGAAAGATTGGTTAATACAACCACATTCATGCAGGCAGCAATGGCGGCTATATAAGAGCAAACTAAAGACCAAGCCAACAAACACAGGCAACCAGCACCTTGTTATGTTATTGGGGACAAAGTGTGGCTTTTATTGCAAAATATTAAGTTTGACAGTCAGCCCTCAAAAAAATTGGCATGGCAACATGCAAAGTATGAAGTAACCAATATTATTTCTCCAGAAGTTGTCGAGCTTATTGAAATGGAAGATTTAAAGTTCAGTTGTTAGACTGGATAGGATCACTTATCAATCGTAGGGTAAACTTGGAACAAGTAAGAGTCTGTTAACGTAGTGTCTGGAGATGTTTATTTCTCCCACTTCAAACAGAGTGCTATCTACTAATAAAACTAACTAACAGTGATTGAGTGATCTTACTAATAAGGATTAGCGTATTGATGCTCATAATACACTTTGGGCTTAAGGTCAATGCGTGTGCGATTAGGGGATTCAACCTTGCACGATCTTCCTCAGCCATCTCAATTAGAAGCACTAATTTCATCAGAGCTGAATGTCCCTGGGAAGATACACAATCGCTTCCATGTAGATATGCTACTGCCTGCGCACGAAAATCCGTTACCGTCTCAACAAATTGAAGACAGAGATCCTGGTCCAATCTCAAATGATCTCGGTGAAGATGAATATTTTATAGATGAAATATTAAGGTGTAGAACGTGGAAAGGAGAACGTCAAGCTCTGGTAAAATGGAAAGGGCAGCCGCTACCAGAATGGACTTCTCTGATTAATCTGCAAGACATGGCTGCACTAGAAAAATGGGAATCTAAATGGGGATTGGCTGAAACCAACAGTGGCCCACCATCAAGGAAGAGAAATAAAAGGTTGTAAGCAAGTAGGGGGGTAATGTTACAATTTTACCAGTTTGCTTGGCTTAGGTGGTTACCTAAGCAGGATGAAGTATGATTAGTCAGCAGGTATATTTGTAAATACTTAGATACGATCTGTCCCTTTTCTTTCTCTTCAGATTAGTTTAATTCATCAAACTTCTTAAGACTATCTCGGTTACCATCACAATGTGTAAGAATTTCTTATTAACTATTTTAATAGGAATCATATAGGTATAAGTACACAGATTTATTAATTACAAGCTAACTAGTGATTTGGTGTTCTATTGGTTGATCACCAGATCAGGTCAATCTCCGAAGTCGATGGGCTGTTGGAAAGGATTACGAATACGTCGTGTATATTAATTATTCTCATTATAATCTAATAGAGGGAAAATAGCGATTTATTTAACATACTTCCAAGCAAGAAGTAGAAAAAGGAAAAAAAATAATAACCCCCATGATGCATTCAGTTATTCAAACTGGGACATGACAAATCCGACAAAACTGCGCAAACAAGAAATACAGTAATGAACCCTGTTTGAGAAAAAACCATGATCTTGTACAAACAAGTTCTATGAAGTTGGTCTTGACGGGAACTTACAGGAAAATGCAGGGAAATAATTATGCATTCCCAACACTCCTCCTGACCGACGAGATCAACAAATTTGGATCATTCCGACTGAAAAATTTTCCGGCACAGAATACTCGTCCTGGATGGGGTGAGCGGCTTGGTGAGTATGTCAGCTAGAATACTATCAGTAGGAATGTATTCCACCCTAATTGTTCCATTTAGAACACAATCTCTCGTAAAGTGGTGTGCCACATCTATATGCTTAGCCTTTGATGAGTTCGTGCCTTTTGCAAGAGCCAAAGCACTTTGATTATCGGAGTATACCAGCATTCCTTTACTACCCACAAGCTCATCCATGACATGAAGTTCCCTCAATAACCTCGTGACCCAAATTGCTTGCTTGCTTGCCTCAAACAAAGCGATATATTTGGCCTCTGTGGTCGAAGTAGCGACAGACTTCTGTTTCTTTGATTGCCAACATACTGGCCCATCACCCAGCATCAAAATATATCCACTCACTGAGCGTCGAGTCGCGACATTAGAAGCAAAATCGGAATCAGAAAATATCGTGGCCATTTTAGTACTAGTAACCGTGCCAGAGGGAGAACCAAAATTGTAAGTAATTCTGTACTTTTCTGAACCCTTTAGATACCTGTAGATGCGACATACGGCGTTCCAATGACGAACAACGGGCGATGCATTGTGACTGGCGAGCTGATATGTTCCAAAAGATATGTCAGGTCTGGTACTGTTAGCTGCATAACCAAGACCGCCTATGGCGCTCGAGTATGCTGAATCGTCAGCCAGAGATTCTTCATCCAAACCTGGTAGTATCCCACTGTAACCTTCAAGAGGAGATGCACAAGTCTTTGCATTTGTTAGTCCGAATGAATTTATCTTATCGCTAATGTAATGGACTTGAGTTATGCTGAGGGTTCTTGTGGATCTTTGTCGAGTAATTTTCCAGCCAATGATCATGTCAATCGGGCCCAGGTCCTTGATCGGGAAAAAGGATGAAAGTTTTTCCTTCAGCCGTTTGAGATCTTCAATAATTTTTCCACAAATCACCAAGTCATCAACATATACACCTATAACCATTTGTTTGTCGAGGTGAATATATATACAGTCGTCGCTTTTAGACTTATTAAAACCGAGTAAAATAAGTTTGGCGCTAAGCTTTTCGTACCACGCTTTGTCCGACTGCTTCAAACCATGTAGAGACTTATTCAGCTTAACATATTTCGTGGTCCGCATTCCTTCAGGCGACTTCATGAATATAGTCTCGTTAAGATCGCCTTCAAGGTAGGCAGCCTTAACGTCAATTTGCTCAACCTCCCAGTCATTAAAGGCAGAAACGGCTAACAAGATTCTCAATGAATCCATACGCATAGTAGGGGAATACGTATCGAAGTAGTCAATTCCGTGAATCTGACTGAACCCCTGTGCGACTAATCTCGCCTTTAATCTACCATCAGATTTCACAGCGAATACCCAACGTGAGCCGATTGATTTTCTATCGTGGGGAACATGGGTAACTGGGGTAAATACCCCTTTCTCTTTCAGTGATCCAAGCTCGTCAAGAATTGCAGCCTTCCATTTCAATTTTTCCGGTCCATTAATAGCCTCTTTATACGTCTGCGGAATGGGGATGTTTCCTCCTACATAATTGGCACGTTGATTTGGCTGCCACGCCGATCTAGGCTCGATCAGCTTCCGTTGTCAATTACTCCTCCGAAGAACAGGCTCTTCTAAACTTGAATTAGGTCCATTCAAGGATTGAGAAACACTTGGATCGTCTGGTCCAGGCGTAGCAGGAAACGAAATATCATCGTCAGTATAATTATTGGTACCTGGTTCGGCTGGAAGTAATTCTGGAAATGATGCCGGTGGTGAAAGGGCTGGTGTAAAGCCCACCGATGAAGTTGATGTAGCTGGTAAGGAATTTGAATCCGCCTGCATAATTGAATACTCATCACTATCGGAACTTTCATCGGTATCAGAACCATTAGCCTCATCATCAAGTATGGAGGTATTCGATTCAAGAAATTGCTCGTGTGATGTTTTCGTCCAGTCCCAGAACTTATCTTCAAAAAATCGAACATTAGCCGAAAAGATCGTCTTGTCGCGACCACCTTTGGTCGGAATATAAACCCTATACTGTGTTGGTGATTCACAGTACCCAACAAAAATGCCCTTCAGCGACGTTGGAGAAAGCTTGTATCTCTGTGGATCTTCTGTCTGGATCAATACATAACACAAACAACCCCAAATCTTCAAATGAGATGTCTCTGGCTTAGTGCCACTCATGGCTTCAAAAGGAGTTCCTCCGTCGACAAGAATAGGCATCCTGTTTCGTATGTAAACCGCCGTAAGCACAGCTGCATCCCAGAAGCGAAGGGGAAGGTTAGCATGCATAAGCATACATCTTGCCATGGTAATTAAAGTCCTATTCAACCTTTCTGATACTCCGTTTTGATGTTGAGTATAAGGAGCGCTAATTTGTTGCTCAATACCCTTGAATTCGATAGTTTTATATTCTGAGCCCCCATCAAAACGCATCGCTTTTACTCGTAGACCGGACTGAAGCTCCTTCTTCTCCTTGTAATGCTCAAATTTCCCCGGAACCTCTTTTGTGCTCTTAAGGAGGTACACTTCACTCTCGCGAGATGCGTCATCAGTGAACGTTACAAAGTATAAAGCTCCAAAAATACCGTTCACACGACATTTCCCCCAAGTATCTGAATGTATCACCTCGAGTAGGCCTAAGGCTTTATTAGAAGAATGTTTATTGATCTTCTCCACTTGTTTGCATGAATTACAAACATCACACGTTCTCAATGCCACAGGATCAATTTTAAATTTTAGAGCCTCTTTTGTTCTCTTGATAGGTATTTTTAGACGAGAAACATCAAGCTTTTTGAGCAAATGAGGTCCAGCATGTGCGAAACGAAAATGAATTAGTTTCGTAGCATTCTCCAAACTTTCCGGAAACAAGAAATTTGAGGAGTCGGCTGAATCGACAGATGAACTACTATGAGGAGAGGTATTGAGACAGAGTAATCTGTCCTTGATACGTGCAGTTGCGAGTAGCTTTTGATCACTTGTGTAGAGTCCGAGACCTCTGATATTCGAATGAATTTCAAAACCTTTTGCGAGGAATTGTGGCCCAGAAATAAGATTTTTAGTACACTCAGGGAGGTACCAGACATCATCAATCTTGATTATTTTGTATCGCTTACGATCCTCAAAATCATAGACGCGAAATTCCACGGAACCAACTCCGGAAACAGACAACCGCTGTCCTGCTGCCGTTTGGACAGACATAGAGATAGGAGACATCGAGGTGAAAAAAGATTTGTCATAAAAAATATGATGAGTTGCACCAGTATCGAGCACCACATCAGTATGTTGGCGAGCAGCTGTGGAAGAGAGGGCGTATTGTTCAACCATCCACAAACCATCAGTGGAAGAATCTTTAGAGCCATCATCTGATGAAATATCTTTTGGGTTAGTATTTTTGCCTTTCCTGCTCCCCTTATCTTTCTTCCTAAGCATCTCTTTCAACTTTCTAGACTTAGCGGCCTTTTCTGGGTTTTTAGCGGCCCATCTCGACCCATCCGCTGTGTCTAGCCATTTAAAACAAGCCTCACGAATATGACTGCTCCGGTGACAATAAGCACATGTCTTGTTCTTAGGAGTTTGAGGAGACTCCTTGAATTTACTGCCAGTAGCGAGGGAAATCATCTGATTTGGATGTTGGCGAGTATAGTTAGCCTGGGTATTTCGCAAGGAGTTAACAGTATAGGAGAAAGATGCCGATAGATTGTTCCTGAGTACAGTGACCGCGCCACTATAGTATCCGTCTCTATAATTGTCAAAATGGTTCAATAGTCGGCTTTTCATAATCAAATCATTAGGACGCTGGGATCTATCAACTGCTGTAATTTTAGACTGTCGCTTAATAAGTTCCTGGGTAAATTTATCGATATCAGTCCCTTCTTCCATGGAAAAACTCCAAAATTCTTCAAGAAGAGTATCAACGGAAGCTTGACAACGAGGCCTGAAGTATTCCTGAAGCGAATCCCACATTTCTTTAGAGGTATTTTTGTCTTCAATGAGATAATATGCTTCTTCAGGAACCAGCTGAAAAAATGCGGCCTTAATGTTGCCATCTTCAAGGGCTGAGGTATTCTGGTCGTCAGAGGACTTTACCTTTGTTGATTCAGATTTATTCTGGTTGTAGGATGAGAGTTCCGGTAATTTATCAAGAATATATTTCTCCCTATGTAGATTCTTCAAGACTTGCAAGAATATTACACTCCATCTAACAAATGAGGACCTGTCCAATTTTGGGGAAAATTTAAGGGATCTCAGAATCTCGTATGTCGACATGATTGATTGTAAATTGAATGAGAATAATAAAATCCGAGCAGTAAGATGGCTAGCTCGGCAGTAAATCTAAAGCAGAAGGATCAAGAAGAGATGATAATGACTTTAGCAAAAAAAACGGGAGAAACCGCTAAGGTAAAACAAGCAGTATGGTAGCTAACTTGAGTAAAATTCCGAGATATAAAGACTAAGAGCCAAAGATTTCAACTTGAGAAAAAATTTCGAAAAAATTGATCAAGCTCCGCTGGTTAGAGTCTTGGTCTCATAATCTGTTGGAAAGGATTACGAATACGTCGTGTATATTAATTATTCTCATTATAATCTAATAGAGGGAAAATAGCGATTTATTTAACATACTTCCAATCAAGAAGTAGACAAAGGAAAAAAAATAATAACCCCCATGATGCCTTCAGTTATTCAAACTGGGACATGACAAATCCGACAGAACTGCGCAAACAAGAAATACAGTAATGAACCCTGTTTGAGAAAAAACCATGATCTTGTACAAACAAGTTCTATGAAGTTGGTCTTGACGGGAACTTACAGGAAAATGCAGGGAAATAATTATGCATTCCCAACATGGGCTGTCAGCTAAGATTGGCTAACTGATGGATCACTAGACTCTGGATCAATTCCGAACTCATTATGATCACGTAATTCCAACACTGGTTACCCGAGGCGCCTACCGTCCCAAACTTAAGAGGTGGGTGTGAGGGTTAGAACCTCGGGAGCTAGCTCGGGCTTTGTCCTTGCCAGAATCCGGCTAGGACCTTCAAGCCGGAAGATCACCATTTCGGCACTTCTTTAAACATTTGGTGTAGATCACCATTCCGGCAACTTTTATTAGCAAAGCGTAGATTGTTATCTTTAGATTTCAGAATTTAAACTCGGAGCCTGATGTCCCGATTGAGTCAGGGTCAAGGTATGAGTTATGACCAGGGCGGGAGTTATTTGGAGTTAAGGGTAATAGATTGAGAACGGACTTTCTTCTGAAGAAGAGCAACCATGGGTACAGAAAGGAGAAGGTGTCAAAGTTAAAAGAATAGATATTGATGTAGAGGCGGAAATCAATATAATCAGATGGGTCAAACTAGGTAAAACTTGATAATAAATCAAAGTACAACTATTTGTGTGTGGCCAATCTATATATTTTGACTTAAGCAAGTACGTGACTAGGCCCACTATTCACTTGATCTTAACACGCCCCCATGCTGAGTTATTCCATTATCTCAGTAATTTAAAGATCATTGTACGTGTAACAGGCCTCGTTAACTCCCGCAACAGTAACACTAGAACCCTAGAGCCTGTTATGCCTACATCTCCCTGTGGAAGTTCAGCACACCACAGCATGGACGCTGTGTTGCGGTACAAGAGTACCCGTTGTGACTAGCTGTATTAATTCCTCATTTTGCCGAACCCCAAAAGTCATTGAAGTCCCGATAAATGCCGTATTTCTTTCCAACTACCTGCACGAACTAGTTTTCATGCCAAGACCAGCTATAAGGTTTTCAAATCTATCCCTTGGTAAAGACTTGGTTAGTACATCAGCAACCTGATTAGTGCCAGGTATATGTTCAATCCTTATTCTGTTCTGTTGAACCATATCATTCCGTACAAATAGGTATCGAATTCGTATATGCTTTGCCTTATTGTGAAACTTCGTTGTCTTCGATAGCTCAAGTGCTGGTCTGTTATCAATGTAAAGCGAAGGTGGTTTATCAAATTTATGGCCCAGATCAGTCGCGATTTTCTCCATCCAAGCCAACTCTTTAGCTCCTTCGCTGGCAGCCATAATCTCTGCTTCCATTGAGCTTAACGCAGTGCTCTTTTGTCTATTCGCACACCAAGATACTGCGCCATTATGCCATATCACAATATAGCCTTGAAATGACTTCATATCTTCTTCTGTGCCCCAAGTAGCGTCAGTCCAAGCCGACCATCCTACTTCCCGAGCCTCTGACGCTGCGTAAGTAATTCCAAGATTGCGTGTACCATTGAGATATCTTAGGAGGTGCTTGGCCATTTCTAGATGATGAGAGTTAGGAGATGACATAAACCTGGCTAATTGTCCAGCTGCATAGGAGATATCAGGCCTTGTGCCGTTTGACAGATATAGGATCGCTCCAACTATTTGTCGGTATAGTCCAGTTTCATCGTTACCCAGATTTCTCCAAGTGTCTCCATCTTGAGTTTTCCTGAGGATGGTTTTCGGTGGTAATGGCGCTTGCTTGGAGTTACACGTTTGCATCTTCATTCGTATTAATAATTTCGTGGTGTATGCTGATTGATGAATTCGTAACGATCGAGCAACTCTGTTACGTTCAACTTGTAATCCAACAAAGGTATCAATTGGACCAAGTAATTTACACCTCCATCTGTTCTTGATATCCTTCTTCACACTTTCTACCGCTCTTTTTGTCCCAATTATCAGCATATTGTCGACATACAGTAGTACATAGACATTACGTCCCAAAAATAGGTTTGGATCGGCATCTCCCCCTCTCAACCCTATTTTTGCGAAGTGGGACTTGACTTCATTGAACCACGCGAGTGGTGCTTGTTTTAAGCCGTAAAGTGATTTATTGAGCTTAAGGTGATGCGTATGTCGGTTGACATTTGGATGAAGTAAATGAAAGAGTTGAGGGACTTCCATAAATATTTCCTCCTCAAGCTTCGGATTAAAGAATGCTGTTTCGACATCTAATGCCTCTATTTCTAAGTCGTCCGCAGCAGCTTTTGCTAGAAGAATTCTGAGTGTGTTAAATCTTATGACCGAAGCAAAGGTTTCGAAATAGTCGGTTCCGTATTCCTGTTCGAATCCTCTTGCTACTATCCTTGCCTTGCAACGTGCAAGTGTTCCATCAGACTTGAGTTTCTTCCGCAGCACTAATTTGCTGGAGATTACTTTTCGGTTTATTGGTGGGTTCCCTTTAATTATTGTGAACGTCCCTGTCTTTTCTAGAGATTGGAGTTCAGATAAGATGGCTTCAGTCCATAGTTTTTCATCCTCATTCATGGCTTGTCCAACAGTGATTGATTCGAATGGTGGTGTAGGTACTTGTATTGATGAGGAGTTACTTTCATTGATATCAATTATTTGAAATGCTGTTGCATTCCTTGTAATCTCCTCAGAAAATACCGAATAAATTCTTTCTTTAATTAATCTTCCGTATCAAGATCTGCGTTCAGTTTTGGACTCTTGAGCCGATTTTCCTGTTTCAAGTACTGCTCTCTGTTGTCTATTTTGAGAATACCCTCGGGTAGATTGACCTTCATGATTAGTATCAGATCGCCAACCTTCACTGCTTACATCTATACTGTTGATAGAACCATCTCTTGGATGATCCATTCTATCATCTGCGTTCCTAACGCGGCTCAACTCATCTCTAGGATTGTGGCCTTCATTATCTGCGTTCCTAACGCGGCTCAACTCATCTCTAAGATTGTGGCCTTCATTATCTGCGTTCCTAACGCGGCTCAACTCATCTCTAGGATTGTGGCCTTCATTATCTGCGTTCCTAACGCGGCTCAACTCATTTCTAGGATTGTGGCCTTCATTATCTGCGTTCCTAACGCGGCTCAACTCATCTCTAAGATTGTGGCCTTCATTATCTGCGTTCCTAACGCGGCTCAACTCATCTCTAGGATTGTGGCCTTCATTATCTGCGTTCCTAACACTGGGGGATCTATTGTCTGTCTCAATGGCGTGTAATGGAGTGTATACCTTGCTCTTCTGTTTAACGCCTTTTGGCCTCCCAGTTATACTCTTCAAAAAATCTTCCTTGCTAATCTGACTAAATTTTGAGATATCAATTCTCCCAAAACTATATTCATTGAATTTCGCATCGGCAGAAACTGCTTCTTGTAGAGTGACGGTGTCCAGTAATTTCCATATCTTTGAGGATTGCATACCTATCATTATGAATTTGCCTTCTCTGATGCGTGATACCCAAGTTTGTGGATGTAGCTCGGGTGGATACAGTACATCTGCTTTACAACCAAAGACTTTGAGATTTTTGAGTGATGGTATTGTTACAGGTCTGAAGCCTGAGGTGTAGTAAGGCTGATGCCTGAGGTATCATAAGGTTAGGGAGGGGGCATATTAGCCAGGTGCTGGGTTCATAGTGAAGTAATGCCTGAGGCATTATAAAGTTTAGAAGAAGACTTAGAGGCTTGGCGCCGATTCTCATTTACGCTAGTGTTGCAAGGATAGGACTTCTGGAGG
Source organism: Podosphaera xanthii (assembly GCA_028751805.1). NCBI lineage: Eukaryota > Fungi > Ascomycota > Leotiomycetes > Helotiales > Erysiphaceae > Podosphaera > Podosphaera xanthii. The sequence goes on along the minus strand of JAPWIX010000012.1, from coordinate 5,028,114 downwards.
AGTAACTCTTGAACAGCATGTGAATTGTCATTTAAATTATATAAAGGTTGATTAGGCGTTCGCATGTAAGGGGATTTAATATTAGATGGAAACATGTACATAAAGGATAGGGTAGATGTCCTTTGGTCTTTAGATTTATTATATTCTTTGATTTGATGCTCATTTTTATCTACTTCTAAGATACTTCAGCCTCGACTATTACATTATAATAAATCTCCTTTCTTACTGGTAATCCGTACCAGCAAGATTCGAAGTGAAGACGGAATTGTAGTCGCTCGTAAGGAGCCTGTTGAAATTGCTCGCAAGGAGCAAAATTTATGACTTTTGCCGCTCATAAGGAGCAAAATTCATTATTTTCACCTCGTTGAAAGAACGCGGATTCCTCCCAAAATTGTCGGGATACATGACGTACGGCGAACCATCGGATTCAAGCAGTGATATAGAAATAACCGACGCCCCAACATCAAACAAAACTCGATCCAATTCTGACGTATCAGTCAAAAAGGAGTCACTTCATTGCACCATGGACAGCGCCGACAACATCATACTCCAGAAGTTGGACTTAATGATGGAGTTTATGAATGGGATGAAGCAAAAGATCGAAATCCAGGAAGCCAAGATAGAGGCTCAAGCTGAGACTATTCAATGTCTGAAGAAGGGGAAAGAAGTTGAGGAGCGAAGGCCAAATGTTGACACTGATAAGATGGACATCGACCGACAGCCTGTTGCTGATGATAACAGACCGCGCCACCGGACAGGAGAGCTGAAATCGTTCAGCAGGGAGCGCTCAGAGTGGGTGGCCTGGAGAACGGAAGCACAGACAAAGCTGAGAACGGACGGCCGAGCAATTGGGAACGATGAGGAGCAGTTTGGGTACTTGTACATGCATCTACAAACGAGCGCCCAAAGAAGAATCCAACAATGGTACAATATGTGCCTGAAACTTAGTACTAATTGCAATCCAACCGCTTTCTTTGACAGAGCTGAGGGTACGTTCGGGGATCCCAATGAGAAGAAAAATGCCCGAACTTTGTTGAATGCGACTAAACAGGAAGCCAACGAGTCATTTTCAGATTTTGTAACCCGCTTTGAAGAACTCCTTGCTCAGGCAGGGGGCGAGGAATGGCCACAAGATGTTCAGGTGAATACGTTGGAGGAAGCCTTGAACAAGGAAATGCAGTCACGATTAGTGTCGTACAAGCTTGAGGACACATCATACTACACCTTTCGAGCGGCGTGTCTGTCTATAGACGCCAAACTACAAGCGATGAGAATGAGATCACGAATAGGGAACGCCACAAGCATAAACCCGGCGTCATCATTGTCTTCTGCCAGTAGTCAAAGAGCGGGTTCGAGGCCTAACAATATTAATCGAGAACGAGCGCCTTGGGTTTCTATGGAAGAAAGAGAGAGACGTCGGCAAGAAGGGCTCTGCCTTCGGTGCGGAGGGTCTAACCATCATCAGCAAAGATGTAGATTTCGAAGCGCTTTGGATCCTCGGAGGGGCGGTAATCCTCAAATCAATGAAGTGAGGCGTATTGAGGGGATTGAGGGATCGCAACAGCACTTGATGATTGATGCAGCTCGCGGCAACTCGGAAAATGTGTAGCTCCTGGAGAAAGTCGCCCCTGGGAGCATATGATTGATGTATCGGTAGATAGAAAAATTAAACATTCATCTCCTACATCATGCGCGGAACAGAGTACATGTGAGACCAAGAAATCGTGTGTTGAAACTTCGAGCAACAAAATATCAAAATTGAATAACCTAGAGAAATTTATTAGCACTGAGAAAGTCATTGGGACACAAAATATTCAGCATGATTCCAGTTGGCAGCCACCTGGCGTAGTTGAAGAAGAGGAAAAATCCCACGCAAAGGTGTTGAAGAAAGAATACAGCAGAAATAAAGTCCATGACACAGTTATTGTTACTAGAGTCGGTAATAAAAGCAATGCTGTAACTCAGATAGAAGCAAGGATGGAAACGGAGCCGATGATGGTTGACATGCAAGTAAATGATGTATCATATGAAGAAGCGCTAGTAGATACTGGGAATACGTGCTACATTACAATCAGCGATACACTGGCAACGAAATTGGGACTCCCTCGACAAGAACTATTGAGACCAAGACGGGTTCAAGGAGTGAGCCAGGGGATGGATGAAATGATTACGCATCTTGCCTGGGCAAAGATTGACGTCGGTGGATATCAAATAAAAAAGGCTTACATGTATGTGATACCAAAGCAGCGTCAAGCAATCATCCTGGGACTGAGATGGATGGAAGAGCATGCAGTTACTGTTGACTGCGATAAAAAGTTGTTGAGGTTTCGGGGGTGTGGGATTGAAGTTGGGTCATCAGGCGAAAAATTGCAAACAAATGGTGTTTTATTGAATGCCACTGGGTTCAGTAGGAGTGTTGCTGCAGAGACTACAATAATATTTGCAGCGTCAATGCACGATATTGAAAAAGCTTTAAGCGTTAAAGCGCCGGTGAATCCTCGAGATATCTTGCCGGACTATCTGCTTCCCTTAGTCGAAGCTTTTGAACCAAGGAATGCAGCCACGTTGCCACCCCACCGCCCGAACATAGATCATCAAATGCCATTGGAGCTTGATGAGAACGGACATGAGAAGCAAGTTCCATGGGGTCCACTCTACAGTATGTCTCGAGATGAACTGTTGGTTCTACGTAAGACATTAACTGAGCTGCTGGATAAACGATGGATACGACAGAGCAAAAGCCCATGTGGGGCACCGGTGCTGTTTGCGAAAAAACCAGGAGGTGGGCTGCGATTTTGTGTGGATTATCGCGGTCTAAACGCATTCACAAGAAAAGATCGTTATCCAATACCTTTGATAAAAGAGACTTTAGAGGCTGTAGGAAGGTCGAGATGGCTGACAAAGTTGGATGTCAGTTCAGCTTTTCATCGAATCAGGATTGCTAAGGGTGAAGAATGGAAGACGGCAATGCGAACTCGATATGGAACATACGAGTGGTTGGTAACCCCATTTGGCCTGAGTGGAGGTCCAGCAACATTCCAGCGCTACATCAATTCAGTTTTGCAGCAACATCTGGATGAGTTCTGTACAGCGTACATTGATGATGTGCTTATTTTTTCGAACAAATCACGGGCAGATCACCGTGAGAAAGTCAAGTTGGTAGTAAAGAAATTGATGGACGCGGGATTAACAATCGATGTTAAGAAATGCGCATTTGAAGCGCCAAGTGTAACCTACTTAGGTTACATTGTAGAAGCTGGAAAAGGGCTTAGAATGGATCCGTCAAAGATCCAAGCAATTCTGGATTGGCAGGCTCCAACGACGGTGAAAGGAGTTCGAGGGTTCCTAGGATTTGCAAATTATTATCGCATGTTCATCTCGAATTATTCAAGAACAGTGTACCCACTAACTGCGTTGACACGAAAAGGAGTGAAGTTTATTTGGACTAAGGAGTGTGAGGCTGCGTTTCAGAGCTTGAAACAGCAATTCATGAAGGATCCCATCTTAGCCCCATTTAACCCCGAAGCACCGACAAGAATTGAGCCAGACGCAAGTAAAGGGGCAGTTGGAGGTGTACTTATGCAATGCCAGAATAAAACATATGAAGAACAAAACGACGCAGCAGCAGTATGGCAAACTGTAGCCTACTTCTCGCGAAAGAATTCTCCTGCTGAATGTAACTATGACGTTCATGACAAGGAGCTATTGGCCATCATCCGGTGTATTGAAGATTGGGACTCAGAGCTGAGAAGTCTGGCGCACCTGTTTTGTATTTTAACAGATCACAAAAATTTAGAAGCATTCACTAAAGTACGGGGCAAACCGTTAAACGAGAGACAAATCAGATGGCAAGAAAAGCTTTCCCGTCACCGTTTTGTGCTGCAGTTTCGGCCAGGATCAGAACAAGTTCTAGCAGATGCATTGTCTCGACGTGACCAGGATGTACCAAAAGGAAAAGAGAGAGAAGAAGTTAACAATCTAAAAAGAGTTTTAATACCTCCAGGATTAATAGTTTCACCAGCTTATGTCAGAGTAGATTCTCCATTTGAGGATGAAGAAATGAATAGGTTGTGGCAGTTGGGAGTAGAACAAGACGAAGAGTATCAAGAGTTGATAGAATCGGTGCATCGTGGCGATCAAAAAATGCCTGTTTCAGTCACCCGGGTTCAAATTTCAGAATGCTCGATCGGAGAAGATGGATTGTTGAGATTCCGAGATAGGATATGGATACCAGCATATGAGCCATTGAGAACAAAATTGATACAAATATCTCACGATTCAGCATTAACAGGGCATCCGGGCAGGGATGAAACATACAGAGTTGTATCACGACGCTGGTTTTGGGAAAACATGCTGAGTGATGTGAGAAGATTTGTCCGGAACTGCGATATTTGTGGTGATGCTACTATTTGGCGTCACAAAAAGCAGGGTCTATTAAAGCCATTGCCAGTGCCTGAGAGAATCTGGAATGAAATCACCATCGATTTCATCAGTGGTCTGCCATTATCTAACGGATGTACAACTATTCAAGTTATCACTGACCGGTTAAGTAAAGGAAAGTCGTATGAAGCAGTGAAGGAAGGAGAACTCACCGCAGAAGCCACGGCATCCAGATTTGTGGACAGGCATGTGAGATATCATGGATTCCCGAAAGGTATTGTCAGTGATCGCGGAGTTCAGTGGGTCAATGCCTTCTGGAAACGAGTCTGTGAGTTAATAGGAATCAAGCGACGCCTTTCTACAGCGTATCATCCAGAAACAGATGGCGCAACGGAAAGAGAGAACCAAGAGCTGGAGAGGTATATTAGGTGTTTTGTTTCGTATAGCCAGAAGGACTGGGCAGACCTGTTGCCAGTGGCTGAGTTAGCAGCAAATAACCAAAATAGCGCTTCAACAGGATTTAGTCCATTCTTTCTAACCCATGGATATAATGTTGACCCTATCGAAACCCGGGAAGAGGCAGTTAATACAGATAATCAAATAACACCAGTTCAGAAAGCAGAAAATATGGTTTCAAAGTTAAGAGAAGCACAACAGATGGCCGAAGCAGCAATGGTTTCTTCTCAGCAAAATCAAGAATCAGCTGCAAATCGGGGAAGAGCTCCAGCCCCAAAGTTTAATGTTGGAGATAAGGTTCGGCTTAATCTTCGTCATATTCAAACAGATAGGCCGTGCAAGAAGTTTGATTGGCTGCATAGCAAATATACAGTTACCGAAGTGGTGGGTAGCCATTCTTATCGTCTGGATGTTCCAAGGGCTATTCACAATGTATTCCATACATGTCTGTTAAAGCCAGCTGCGAATGACCCGTTGCCGACACAAACCCAAACAGATCATCAACCACCAGCAATTATATCAAGCGAGTCGGGTGAAGAAGAATGGATGGTGCAAGATATTTTGGAAGTACGTAAGCGCAAGAGGGGTCGAGGATTTCGAAAAGAGGCGTTGGTAAAATGGTCAGGTTATCAGTCACCAACATAGGAGCCCTATCAAAATGTGAGAGATACTGTGGCTATGGAGCGGTTTGAAACTGCCATGAGTAATTCTGGTTCGTGAAGAACCTTGGAGAGGGGAGAGGTATTGTTACAGGTCTGAAGCCTGAGGTGTAGTAAGGCTGATGCCTGAGGTATCATAAGGTTAGGGAGGGGGCATATTAGCCAGGTGCTGGGTTCATAGTGAAGTAATGCCTGAGGCATTATAAAGTTTAGAAGAAGACTTAGAGGCTTGGCGCCGATTCTCATTTACGCTAGTGTTGCAAGGATAGGACTTCTGGAGGAGTAACTCTTGAACAGCATGTGAATTGTCATTTAAATTATATTAAGGTTGATTAGGCGTTCGCATGTAAGGGGATTTAATATTAGATGGAAACATGTACATAAAGGATAGGGTAGATGTCCTTTGGTCTTTAGATTTATTATATTCTTTGATTTGATGCTCATTTTTATCTACTTCTAAGATACTTCAGCCTCGACTATTACAGGTATCTTGTTATAGTATGCCTCAAAAGGAGTCTTTTGTTTAATTTGATCGAGTGGGAGGGCTGCAGTTGGTACTCGATTCTTTGTCCAAACTGCATGCTCAATTGCATAGTCCCATAATTGATGCGGTAGCCTTGCTTCATAAAGTATGGATCTAGCGATTGTTTCTGTAGAACCTATCCATCTTTCAACGACTCCATTCATTGAATGCTTGTATGGTGGGCTTGGTTCAAGCTGTATTCCTGTTTCCTTGCAGTGATTTTGAAATTCTGTGCCAAATTCACTTTTGCCATTGTCGGCTCTGATGTAGACAATTTTATGGCCGCTTTCGAGTTCTGCCATTGACTTGATTTCCTTGAATTTGGACAATACCTCTATCATTTCTTCGGTCTTTAATAGCCTGATCCAACAATATCGAGTGGCATCATTGACCACAAGTAAAAAATATCTGTACCCTCTCACAGACGATGCCTGAATCCCTGAAATATCACAATGTACACGCCGCAGCTTGCTCACACATCGGTTATCTGTCTTTTTGTTAAAGTGCTCCCTGAGTCTTCCTGCCGAGCAGGATTCGCAATTACTTTCACCGAGAGGCACCGCTCTTTTGAATTTTGGTATGGCAATTCCTGTGTCGCCGTTTTTAAGTACAATATCGACGTCTTTAAAATTAATATGACCAAGTCTTCTGTGGAGAATATCCCATTCCGTTTCAATGGCCGGATCTTTCGGTTGGTACAATTCCATCTGAGTCGAACAAGAAGATTCAGTATTCATCGCCTTTTCTTCGAAACTAGTGTCTTCTTTGACTTTGTAAACGCCGTCTTCAGCCATTGCATCAAACAATATCTTTCCTTCTCGCATGACTTTGCACTGCTGATTGGCAAATAGTACTTCTACTCCCCATTTGTTAAATTCGTGGACAGAGAGTAATCTAAGCTTTCCGAATTCTGGTACAAACCAGACATTATCTAGAGCAATAATTTGTTTTCTTGACTTTCACAATAAATTATTTTTCCATCAGCAACACGAATTGGTTTAGGAGACCCCCATCTCTTCAGGGACTTGAAATCCTCTTTAATGCCGCTGAAGTGCTGAGAGGCACCAGAGTCAATAAGCGTGACAATATCTGATTTCTTCGTGAAAAATGCATATGTAGTGAGCGTAGGGTAGGCTTCCGATAGAGTACAAGAACGTTTCTTTAATGTTACGGCATTGTAATACGGTATTTCACTGGGCTTGAGATAGGAGTCGGAACCGTATTCATACTCTACTCTAACAGCATTAGCTTCAGCTATGGGATTGCTAATTTGAGCAAGCTTATCTCTTTGGCGGCAGTCTCTCTTCCAATGCCCTTTTTTTCCACAATTAAGACATCTACCTTGTCTCTTTTGAAAATTTTCATCTCTGTCAAAGTGACTGCCTCGGCTTCCACCTCGACCTCGACCTCTACCTCTACCACGACCACGACCACGAAATCGACCACGACCTTGTCCTCTTCCCCCTGTACGACCAGAGTTGTTGAAGCCGCCACTCTGCTGAGCTACATTGACGATGGCTGGCGAGGGTAGCACTGAGGAACTGATGTTTGCCTCCAATGACTTTAGGGTGGTCACTGTTTCCATCAAGCCCTTGTTGTCGCGTATAGCATTAATTTTTGCCATGTTCCAGAGAGGATTTTCAGACGGAATTGACTGAATAAGCGTCTCTTTAACATTCTCGTCTGTCAATGGTAGTGCTGTATCTTGGAGCTTGATTTTAATATTATTGAGCTTCGTAAGAACATCTTGTATTCTCTCTTTGGCTGGATCAAAAGTCGTCGTCATAAATTCTCTTCTAAGGCTGGATATGACGGTCGGGTCGTTCACAGGATTCACATTCTGTAGAGCTTCCCATAGTCCCTTTGGGTCGCCTTTCTCTTGATAATCGACTGCGATGTGCTTGTCGTTGAACCCGACTGAGTTCCCAAGTATTTGCAACGCATCTTTGGTCATCTTGGAGTAGTTTAAGTCGGTTGTCGCCACTGTCCCTTTAACCATCCCAAAACATTCTGCTGACAACAGCGCTGACTTTACTGTTAGACTCCATTGCCCAAACGTTTCTGTCGTCAAAATCACGACATCCCCATTCGAGCCCGCGGCCCAGATCGGAAGCCCCATTTCGTTTACTCGAACATTTCCTTTCTGCATAATTGCTTCCATTTCTTTCAACTGTAATTTATCCGGGCTATAACCTGTCAAAGTTAAAAGAATAGATATTGATGTAGAGGCGGCGGAAATCAATATAATCAGATGGGTCAAACTAGGTAAAACTTGATAATAAATCAAAGTACAACTATTTGTGTGTGGCCAATCTATATATTTTGACTTAAGCGAGTACGTGACTAGGCCCACTATTCACTTGATCTTAACAGAAGGGAAGGGAAGTATAAGAAAGGCTACCTCTATGTATATTCACTCCTTACACACTTCTTAATTTACTTTCTTCAACCTACATTTGAGTTATTTGATTGAGGCCTTTCACAGTGGGGCCTATTTACTCTATAGAGACTAGAGGCTTGGGAAAGCTGCCTGACTGCGGACATGTACAGATGTTACAAACACATGAGGTATCATAAGCAATCTTTCCCACCTTGTCTTGTGCCACCAACGCCCCGGGATATCTTTAGTATAACGCCAAGTAAATAAAAAATAATAATAAAAATAGCGTAAAATTCATCAAATAAAAATTTAACATAAGAGAGCGGCAGAGTCATTCCTCTGTTGCCGGGTATCTTCGACAGATTTCCGAAAAGAATTTTGTGTCTTCTAACCATTTTACAAGTATAGTAGCTCCTATTCTGGTACCAAAAAGGAAGGAGGCAGTGTCCGGGCTAGATCTAGGCGCTTTGGGAAGCCTTCGTGGGCGCAGACTACAATTGAGAACGTGTCTTGGGATTTTTGGAGCACCGCAGCTGCAGTTAATATGAGCATTGTCGTTTTTGAATCGCTCGTGATAGGAGGCGAAATCTCCATGTCCCGAGCGTACAGCATAGATATGTGCCATCAAGGGTCTGGGAAGCGATAACTCCCTAGGGCACTTCTCCGAAAATTTTATGATGGGGTCTTGATAGTTTTGGGGTATATGTTGCTCCCAGTATTCAATTAAGGCTGTCGTTCTTATTGCTTTAGCCCAGCAGTTAGCGGAGACTAATGAGAGTGGCTGGTTGGGTGGTGGTTCTATGTGCAAGGATTCTTTAGCGGCGCTATCAGCCTGAACATTACCTGTAATTCCGGCATGGCTAGGGATCCGGCGGATGAGCACCTCTCCAGGGGTAGTATGCGGGAGACGTAGGCGGTGCAGCCATTCAGATGCTCTATTCGCGAATTTTGAGAATATTTCCAAGGAGGAGCATGTCGGAGTAGAGAGGAGGCGACGTGCGACGTTGAGATGATCGAGGAGTACCGAGAGATTATTGGCAAATCGAGCGGATGGTATTAAGAGCGCTGATTTGATTGCATACAGGGCTGAGGTTGCCTCCGCATCAAAAGTACTGAGAGATGAACTAAGGGGTAAGCTTCTCTTTAGTACTACTCGACCGGCTTGGTATATTACTACACCACCGCCTACTCTGGTGCTGGAAGCTGTCTCGAGGCGAGCGGCGTCTGAGTACGCAATAATATCTTTGAATGGGATTGTATTAAGAAGTTGCCTCACAAGTTTTGAGACCCGATTTTTGCTGGCATTCCAGCCCTCCCTTTCTATCCAAGGGGGGGTGATTTGAAGGTCTATCAACTCAATGTCAGAAAGCCTGAGGATCCAGTCCGAGAAGCGAGAAACGCGACTTTGATGCTTTACAGCCCAATTAGCCCTACGGCGGAGGGGGTGTCTTTATTGAGACAATGAACTCGGCACGCAGCTGTTCGCGACTTCGAGTCTAATTCGAAGGATGGGGGTAAGAGTCCGCCTTCGCGGAAAAGAGCTGGGACTGGTGTTGTGCGATAGACAGGCAGTATTGCTCTACAGCTGGTTGAGACTACTTTTCGGAGACAATAAGTGTCCCTCTACCCTGTTGGAGATTGTTTTGTCATGAGGGTTAGTTTTGTTATGGCCTGGCCACCACGTTTCAGATCCGTAGTAAGCGATGGGCAAGATGCAGGCCTTTGCGGCTTGTCGTAATAGTTTGGGTTTCATTCCGCGTGTGGTATTTCCCAGGCTGCGAAGGGCGCTGGCCACTTTCAAGGCTTTACTTGCCAGGACTCTGACATGCCATTTGAACAATAGAGTCTTTGTGACAGCTGATAAGCTGAATTAATCCTGTAGCCTATGTGGCGCATAGGCAGGCCCAAACTCTGTAGGGATTAAGGTATGGCGCATGGGGCATGTGGCAAAGGCCAGGGTACTATACGGCAGGGAGGTTCTCGCTATTGTGAAACTTCCTGGAATACAGATACTAGCTGAGACTCGGATGCAAGCTAAGGCGTGGAGACTCCTTGATACACCTGGGTTTTCTATTACGAGGACTTTCTGATACACGAGGATTTCCCAGGGACCCTCAGTCATGTTAGGGCTAAGGCGAGTTATTAGATTGGAGAGAAACTGTATATATATATGTGTTGAGGAACGAAATAATTCACATCCTTATAGATTTGAATATTAATTACCTCTAACAATTAAGCAGCGCAAGCGCTCTTGTCTAGACTGTGACCGTCTTATCGAATTGTACCCCAAGCCATCGAGTGTAAGGACGGGCTATGTTCTCAGAGACGGATAAATCTCCGTGGGTAATGGTAGGAGAAGATCTTGGGTCGCTATCAGCGCGACGGCGAGAGAAGTGCTGTAGTTCGGATTTTCCAGGATCAAAAGTTATACCCTCCTTTTGTCCTCACTCTAGTACTTCCTTGAGTGATTTTGCTAGCGCAATGCTATTTTCTTGCAGAGTCTTCTTAGTCTTCAAAAGTGCCACATCATCAACATACCCAAGCCTTTTAGATGCGCAGCCCATTCTAAAAATTTGTGAGATGTATTGAGGAAAGCAAAATAAATCCTTGGTACTACTGGAAGCAGAGACAGAAGATTGAAGTAATTTGATTCAAAGTACATATGTATCTATTTATGATGTGTATGGTGCTCTACTATCTACATGTAGGCTAATGACTAATCAATCTATCCTCTAGTATCGACAGCGCTTCCCATAGCTTTAAGTCACGTGATAAGTATTTCTCGAGAGTGAGATCTATATACCAAAGGTTACAACAAGATGTATAGCATGAATAGAGTGGGAGGAATGGGAGACCCTTAGGGTTGTCCGCAGTTGACATTTTGTGGTGGGCCGGTTTCTCCATCTAACCGGATTTGGACTGTATGATTGGTGGTGAATGAGCCTACCCACTTGATGAGACATTTGGGCCAGCCTTGTTCCCGCATGCGGCGTATAAGTCTACCTAGGAGTACGGCATCAAATACGCCTTTGACATCTAAAGTTAGCATACTGGCAGTGCGTCCTTCATTTAGGACTCTCTCAATATCATGTGTGAGGCATATTGTAAGGTCTATTGCTAATCTTCCAGGAAGAGCCCCGAGTTGTTGGCTGGCAAGTACCTTTTCTTGGATCGCGATCCAAGCAATGAGTCTCGTAAGTAGCCGCTCCAGCCCATTGTGTTGTGCTGGGAATTTGTGGGCACGGTTTACCTGGCAAGTGAGACATAGGCTAGGGCACATGGATGCACATGGCAGGGAAGATTGTGTTCTAGGCAGAACATGCACGGATGCTAGAAGAGCCGGTGTACAGATGATGGACTCAGGTGTCAAGTAGTCCGCATTATGACCTTGCATAACAATAATGTATCAATGACAAGCGCATAATGTGAATTGGGCTGGCAGTGTGATAAGTTTGGTCTGGACTTAAGCGAGGATATTGGGTTATAAATAGGAAGAGATTTCCCACAATGTAAAACAAAGATATCAATCATAATTATTCTACCAATACATTTACATCAGATAAACTAGAATAACCGTCAAGTACTATAACGCATATGTATATTCCCCAATCAGACACCTGGTAAAACACATTGCCGAGCACAGAGAGAAGTATGATAGGGTGTTAGGAGCGCGTAGAATAAAGGTCAGACTTCTTAGGCTTTTGTAGCATGAACAAGATTGCGTGACGGAAGCAACTGGGGTCATGTCCCAAGGAGAGGCAATTGTTGAATAAAGCGGCCACATGGTCTTTGATGACAGGCCAGGCACGCCGAAGGATAGTGGTGGAGATTTTATAACTCCCAGGACTTCTGTTTTCAGTTTTGAGTATTTATTCTTGTATTTCATGCCTGGTTAGTGTGGGGAAAGAGATCGCGTGTAATGGTGTTGTTGGGGAGTACTTAGGGATATCCTCAACTTGAGCAAGGTTGAATAGGAGGTTGCCGGCGAGTATTTCTCTTTTTCCAGCAGATGAAGTTACCGAGGGCTTGTCAGGGAAACGGAGATCTTTAAGAGGGCTTGAACGGTAAGTATCTATAGATTTTTGCCATTTGGTCATGGAAAACACATCCTTGCATGCGCTAGCTGCTTCAATTTTAGATGTGTAGAAACCTCTCTTTGCTTCCTTTTTAGCCTTGCAATTGTCAGAGACGAAGACAGGAACTAACAAGGAAACAATAACAAGAGGCCAACAAGGAAATGTCAGGAAAGATAACAACAGCGACACGACAACAATATTGGTCCAATGAAACAACTTTAAGACCAATCACAGGAGCAGGAGCAGGAGCAAGGTCAATGACTCAATAGTTGATTCTTCAGAATATCAAGAATAGAATACAATACTCAGATCTGAGGATCTGAGAGGTACAGGAAATACCACTATATAGACAACTCCTGAATTCTTCAACAAGGATCCCCGCAATACCATCCAAAACTCCAATAGAATCAAATAGAACGCCGAAGAATCCAACAGAACCCCATTTATGCCAAGACCCCTCAACATACCCCCTAACTGGTTGTAAATAGAAACCTGTAGAACCACAAAGAATTATAGGAAGAACTTAGATCAAAAATCTAAGAATTATTAAACCTTCTAGAGCCTCTGGCTAATTATAAAAAGCCAACGCCACAATAAGGCTTCGAATGATATCACGTGACCAAAATTCTTAGGTAGTTCCTGTCAGCAATACACTTTTGTCACAAGCGGTATGTAGACAGCGAGGCTGGAGACAGTGGTCAAGAGGTGGGTGTCAGGCTAAAGGTTGCCATCCTACATGATACACGAGATAGATGCATCACCACTCGGCTAAAAGGTCAGACCAGAGTCTTAGAACACTATGCTCTGGCAATCTCCATATATATATTATACAGTAGAGGCATTCCTGACAGTGGTAGAGGGACGCCGCTCATTGTGGTAGAAAGGAGGCAAAGAAGAGTCCCGGGTCTAGTGTATCAATTCTAAGCCTTCGTAAATGTTTGACACGGCCAGACCAGTCAACAGTGGTCAGAAGTGGGGTGTGGTCTGACAATATATCTAAATGCTTAGCGATGGTGCACTTAGTAATGGGAATAAGAGGGCCTGTCCCAAAAGTCAGGTCAAGTACGTTGCCACGGTTATGCGTTTGCACGTCTGGAGGATAGAGGAAGGCGAGGTTGTGTTCATCAATTCAATCTATAAACTTTCTGTCCCTGGAGAAGGACTGCGGGGCCAAGACAGCTGCCATCTGGTGTGATGTAGGTTGAAATCTCCAGAACAAGAAGGCCCCCTTGAAAGGATAGAGGAAGGGAGAAAAGTAGGTTAATGACGGTGGTGCCGCTAGAACCGACGGGGGCGTTGTAAATATTAAGAATGTGTAAAGATTTCCCGGTAGATGATAGTAATTTTGAATGTTGTAGAGAGCTCAAAGAGGGATATCTCGAAGGACAAGGCTTACAACACAAAAAGAACACTTTGATAGCAAGCTGATGTAGAATATCAATTTCTCATCTGACCAGATATGATAAGATTGTATGTATAAAATCCTGAGTAGACTACAGACTAGAGATAGTATCATTTAACAATCCATTCACACAACGCCTTTTAGCAGTTAACCAGCCCCGAGTTCAATTGATTCCGTATTTAATCTGCAGTCTCGCTACTTTATCTGGCGAGAGTATGGCGCCGCCTCTGGTCCCCAAGCGTGCGCTTCCCCCTGACCCACCAGACGCCGGGAATCGCGTCTCGAAACCGAAGTCTACGTCGAGTAAGAATTGCAGCAATAGCCTACCAGCTCGCTCGGCAATGAAATCCGCTGAAGCCAACCGTAAGGCCAAGGCAATCGAGAGAGCGCTCAGTGTGTCGAAGCTCTCCCCCGATGCTGGCGAAGCAATGGATGAAACAATGGATGAATTTCAGGACGTCCCATCGAGTGATACCACCGATAGCGTATGCGCCAATACTGATTTCAATACAACGGACAATGACTTATCCTCGAGTGAAAACTGGGACACTACCAGCACTCCACACAACTCTGCGTCTCTTATGGATGCCATCAAGGGGCTTTTGGACCTGACGAATGATTACTTACGAGAACTTGAAAACAAGCATCCTGGTGTTGGTGCTGACTTCCTCGCGCTGCTAGCAGATGGCGCATCCCGAGCCATGCGTGGCCAGCGCGTGTATGCTCCCATGCCGAACCGAAACAAGTCACTTTCTACTGGACATCAAACGAAATCGTGGGCGGAAAGAGCTGCCTGCCAAAACTCGGAACAGAAAGTCTTCTCCTTGAAGAAACCCACAATAAGAGCATCCCCTCCCCAAGGACAAGGTAGTGAGGACCGTCGTATCATGATACGGCTAGGCCCCGATCATGAAGCTAGGAAGGCAGATTCGTACGAACTTCGACAAGCCATACAGAAACTTGTTCCGGACAGTACTTTAGTTTCTGATGTGTGGTCAGTGCCCTCAGGCGTTGCTATACTCGCACCGACCCCAGCGAAAGCTGCTACTATTCTACAGGCAAAAAGCGCAATTGAGAACCGCTTTGGGAATGCTCTTGTTGAACGACAAGAATCCTGGACGACATTTGTAATAGGGCCCATCAAGAAGAAAGTTCGATGTCACGATGGTCAGTCTGACAGACTCTGCGACCCCCTCGAGGGTCTCCTACAAGAGGAACTCGCGACCGTCCGTGAATCAGTTCCCATCAGATACATGAACTGGACCTTACGTTCTCAACAGAGTGAGGAGCCAACTGGCTACGTTCGAATCTGCGTTCCGGAATGCAGAGCTAGTAGATTTCCCTCCAGACTCCGCGTCTTTGGTGCAGCAGTATCTGTACAAAGAATTCGTAAGCGACAGGAGGTCTTAACATGCACCAAATGTTATGGGTTTCACGCTTCCAGAACGTGTGCTAGGGCGAACAAATGCGGTGTGTGCGGGGCTGATGCACACGAGGGCCCTTGCACAAAACCTCCCAGGTGCTTAAATTGTAAGGGTCCTCACCCATCCACAGATATCTCCTGCCCCGCCCGTCCACGTCGCAGGAATGGGGTATTGGGCCGTCCGATGGGGATGCAACTTAAGCAGATCCGCGCCGCAGGTGGTAGAGAGTTCGCTAAGTCGTTGAAGCAAAAAGCTGCCACCGCCGACCAGACGCATACATCAAGCTCTGAGCCCGAATCTATCCCTTCATCACAATAAGAATGGTCAGGAGACAAAAACAGCGGAGAGCCGCACCTCTCCGCATTATGCAGGTGAATGTTGGTAGATCTTCTTCAGCACATGATATCGCACTTTCAATAGCAAACGAAAATCAATTAGACATCATACTTATACAGGAGCCCTGGATTTTCCATGATCTCTCCAAGCAGATATCCAAGGCCCACAAAGCATTCGAATCGTTCTCCCCACTTTCGACCTGGCACTCCCAACCCAGGGCATTCACCTATGTCCGAAAGGGAGCCAAACTAAGACCATTTCAGGTTGCTGCGGACTCATCCCGAGACATAGTGCAGATCTTAGTGACTCTCGGAAATAACGCAAAATTACCAATATGGAATATCTACAATGCCCCTACGGGGTCAGAGGGAGCAGGAGAGGGTCTGTCCGTACTTCTCAGTGGCACAGATTCCCCCTACTTTGCAGGTGGTGACTTCAACCTCAGACACCCACTTTGGGATTCAAAAGTCACTGAATCACGATCCTCCTGCACAAAACTCATTGATTGGTATGGTTGCAAAGGCCTCAGACTCCTCAATCCGACCAACACACCCACACATAACCGCGGGGGCACGCTCGACCTGGCCTTCTGTACAGATGAGAGCGCAACATGCGAAATTCGAACAGATCTACACACCACATCCGATCACGAGACCCTGGTTTCGACCTTATGTTGGGACCGACGAACTACTTCTGACTCCAAGTTGCAGTACAAGGCGTTGGATAGTGAGCTTTTTCTAAAACTTTTGGGCAACAACCAAAGTTTTACTGCGATCACGTCCCTGGAGGAACTAGAAACGGAAGCCAATAATGTTATAAATTTGATTCATACTGCACTACATGGTGCCTGTCCTAGGAAAAAAGCGAGAAACTTTGGTACTCCGTGGTGGAATGATGAATGCCGACGGGCGGCTCACGACTACCATAGAGCTCGTCGAGTAGGCCCTGCATCTTTCGAAAAGTTTGAACTCCAGAGGGTTGTTCGTCAGGCAAAGAAAAATTACTGGAAATCACGCATTGAAGACTCAAAGACACTTACTGATGTCTACAAGGTGGTC
Source organism: Podosphaera xanthii (assembly GCA_028751805.1). NCBI lineage: Eukaryota > Fungi > Ascomycota > Leotiomycetes > Helotiales > Erysiphaceae > Podosphaera > Podosphaera xanthii. Next base: position 5,011,420 of record JAPWIX010000012.1, on the reverse strand, counting down.
CGTTGGCATAATGCCGCCCCTAGATATCAGTCCCCACCTCTCCGTAGCGATAGCTTGAGAAATCCGGTATTCGACCCATATGCCAAAGCTCGACTACTACACGAGGCCTTACTATGTAGGCACCTCGAGGCCGAAGATATACCGCCGGATACCCCTACGGTCCCATGCCGTAGCATCCATTGGGTAGCAATTTCTAATCTGGAGGCGTTTAAAGCAACATGCCAAGTCACTCAAACAACCCCCGGTGAAGATGAACTAACCACTTCTGTACTGCGTCTAACCTGGCCGGTCTTAGGTGATCGTATCACCAATTTATTTAATCACTGCATCAACCTTGGGACCCATCCACGTGCGTTCAAAACAGCCACGGTGATTATTCTCCCCAAATCCGGGAAAAGAGATCGAACTCTTCCGAAGTCGTATCGACCAATAGCTCTGCTATCTTGTCTAGGAAAAGGCCTTGAACGACTTGTCGCCCGCCGTGTTTCCTACTTGGCACTTAAACATAAGATTCTTGCCCGCGATCAATGTAGTGCAGTCAGGAAACGTTCAGCCGTTGACCTTACCACTGCACTTCTCTGTGATGTGCGTGAAGCGTGGGGAAAAAATAGGGTGGCTGGCTTGCTCACAGTCGATGTTAAGGGAGCATTTGATGGAGTTCTTCGCAACCGTCTGATATCCAGACTACGCTCCCAAGGCTGGCCCAACAGTCTCATCCAATGGGTCTTCTCTTTTTTATCCGAGCGGCAGGTACGTATCAGCTTGGACCACATTACAACTGAACCGTTATCTATCCTGTGCGGACTCCCACAAGGATCTCCTGTTTCACCGATCTTATTTCTTCTCTATATGGAACCACTTCTAAGACTGTCGCGTGGACGCTTTGGCTACACCGATGATGCTGCATTCCTCTCATCAGGTAGAACATTAAAAGAATGCCAGACAAAGCTGCAGAAACAGTTGGATCTCTCGCTGGTCTGGGCAAGAGAGAATGGGGTTCTATTTGATATGCAAAAGACTGATCTGATATACTTCCATAAAAAACGGAAATTCGTAGAGCCTCCATTACAGGCAGGAAACATTGAAATCACTGCGAAGGAACTTGTTAAGTGGCTCGGGATTTATTTTGACAGAAAGCTTTCGTTCCGGGAACACATACGACTCGCCTGTCAACGATCCCGAGTAGTAACAGATCATGTGCGTCGAATAAGCAACACCAACCGTGGTGCGTCTCCCGGCCTGCTTCGGCAGGCTGTTCAAGGCTGTGCGTTTGCAACTCTATTGTACGGAGCGGAAACTTGGTACAGTCCCCAAACCTCGCAGTGGGCTCTAAACCAAGTGCAAACCGCCATTAACCGGGCCGCCCGGGCAGTACTCCCGGTCTATAAGACATTTCCTATTCCGGCGCTCCTACGCGAAACAGGTTGGGGGCCAGTGAATGCTTGGCTAGATCGCATTCATGATCGTATAGCCGTAAGAATTGCCGCATCTGACCCTGGGCATCCCCTTCGTCATAGGTGGAACTCTTCCCACTTCGCCTGGATTCGTCGACGCCAGAAGTTAGAGTTATCTACTGACACTTACAAACCACCATGGATGCAATTCGATCGCGAATCTCTGGCACTACAAGTTGGTGCATCAGGACGCCTTAACGGCCTTGAATCTTACGAAAGGTGGGCACGGGAACGTAACCCACTCGACCTGACGGTCTTCTCAGACGGCTCAGTAAACAAGGCTGGCAAAGCAGGAGCTGGGTACTGTGTCTACCGGGGCTCGCAAGAAATTCTCTATGGAAAAGTGCCGCTTGGACATACCGCACAAATCTACGACGCAGAGATTATTGGGGCAGTCGCTGGCCTCCGGGCTGCCTGCTCTCACTTCATGGCCCGCTTCGCGACTAACGTAGCGGTGTGTCTAGATAATGAAGAAGCCGCTATTCGCCTTCACAGCGGTTGGCTCACCCCCTCAAGCTCCCATCAAATTACGGAATTTCAGAATCTCCGTGAAACCTGGGCACGCAGAGAAAGAGCTGCGGCCGCCAACATCGGAAATGTTCAAATAAGGTGGATCCCAGGCCACAAAGGAATTGCTGGGAATACACGTGCGGATACCCTAGCTAAGCAGGCCTGCAACTCGGAGACAACTAGGTCCGAGGCTTCAATCGCAAGTGCATATAGGCTACTAGAAGAAAGATACAATGAAGCCTTAGCCTCATACTGGGACCTGAACGCGCCTAAGCGATACAAGGACCTCCAAATCGGGATGAGCTCGCGTATCCCGGCAGAATTATTCATAATCCCAAGGCGCAGTTTAGGGTCACTTCTCTCTGCTCGCTCTGGACATGGCGATTTTGCAGAGTACCATCGTCGATTCAACCATAGCGAGGCTAATTTGTACTGCTCCTGCGGCCGTGAAAAGTCTCCAGAACACCCATTCTCCTGTCCGCTTTCAAGGCGAGAGGGCAGCCAACCAAAAAATCCGACTGGGCGCTGCTTAGAAGATCACGTAAAATGGACTCTCAGCACGAAGGACGGTGCTCAAGCCTTTCATAATTGGATGCTAGCAGTCAGGCCTTATGAACTATGACCCTTATGATTCTTATAAAATTCGAGATACTTAGTATATTCTTGGGGCAAAAAAAAAAAAAAAAAAGATTAAGTTTTTATTGGTGGTTGGGGGGCGAACATAATGCGGTCGTACATTTTGTAGCCGCGGCCAGATATACTTTGTATTGTGCATCTGCGCACACTTGGCCGGGAATTAAACATTCCCCAGCAGCTCTAGACCCACTTGGGTTGCTTGTGTAGATAATTTCGATGTTATTAGACAACTTGACACGCTTGGTGGCTTACAGCCGCGCAAGCACGCCAATCGTCCCATGGGAGACAAGAGGCCGGGTCAATCCCGCGAGCCTACTTGGCGTTAACCGTTGATAATAATAATAATAATAATAATAGACTAGAGATAGTAAGGAAAACTCATCTAAATACATAATACTGAGACCCCCATGACCCCTTTTAATTTTTGTTCTCTCAGTGATTTGCATACTGGTTATTCCCCTGACATTGCTGATCACTTTAAGAAAAGACATGTTGGATTAAAACTACTAAAAATGTCATCAGTGATGATACTGCTGATCATATCACAAAATCAATTCATGTACGCTCAGGAAAACAATGATCCTGGAATTCCAACTAGTAACCAATGAGTAGTAGGTCGCTGGAGGAGGCCGAGCAGCATAGTTCTGAGCGGAGGCCTGCCCCCTTTCGGACGTATGACATAACACGGGCGCGAGATATTGACCAGTCGTAGATGGGAGAAAATGTTTCAAAAGAAGGATGGTTCTTTGTGATGCGTCTAGCGCGATTGCTGTATATGTAAGGTTCCTGTACCAAGATTACATCTGCAGAGGTTATTTGGGCTTCATTCAGTGCAGTTTCATGGGCTTGGGCACCTCTGCCAACTTTTACAGAAATAATGCTTTGTTCTTTAGAGGGGTTCTTCTGACGTTTAAAGTGGGTCATGGCAGTTGTATTTCGTCAGTGCTCTGCCCCTCTTGAGCGAGGGCTTCGAAGGAGTTTCTGGATCTAATTGTTTTTGGGCTTATTGTGTTAGCTGCTAATTTAGTGGCTGTGTGTCAGAACAGTGCAGCTTTAATACCAAAGACGACGCTGTCAATAGAAAATAAGTATCAAGATCAGTAACTGAGGCAATGATAGATTAGCAACAACAATAATAGTAACAGCAACAATAGCTATAACAATAACAATATCAATAACAAGGACAATAGCGACAACAATAGCTAAAACAATGACAATATCAATAACAATGGACCAGAAGAACAGTAACCACAATTGTAGTGTAATCGATAGGATTCAGATTTCAAACAGATTCTTCAATAACTAAAGATAAATACAAGACTCTGATCTGGAGACTTCAGAGGTACAGTAAGGACAGCTATATATACATTTTAGGACATGGTCCAACAAGCCACTGAAAGAACCATCTAGAACTCCTGCACAGGTAAATAGAACAACAAGGTGCATCATAGAATACCATAGAATCCACCAGAACTCCCCAGGTCAATGTGGCCCATAAACATATTTCCAGAATAGGATAATAAAGAAGTTTGTAGAGCTACAGAGAAACAGCCAGAATATCTAACGCCACAATGTGGCTCATGTAGAAATTTGGAAGGGATTAGCAACAGTTTGTTAAGACTGATTAGGCACTTATCACGATCTTGCATATTTTGGAATATAAGAGGCTGTTAATCGTAAGCTGTGGAGTTCTTTATTACTCCATCTTAGAAAACAGATCGCTATATATTTAATATCTATCTAAAGAAACAGAAATCTAGTGATTTGTGTTAATACGGTTTAGCGTATTTACCAGCCTCACAACTTTATGGAAAGATTAGTGCGTGCAGATCTACGTGAGTGCAAACAACTATCACATCCAAAGTTGGACGTTACTTGTTTCATGATAGCAATCATTTCAACAGCTCAAACCCCTGTCACATGACTAAGTAGCTTACAACCTCTGACACTGTGGTAGTGGCTGCCCCGCCAGAAGATAGCTCTCCAAAGGTATCGAGATCGTCATTAATTTTGGTTGAGGGGCGAGCGGCGGATGGGCTTTTGCAGCCAGCTTTTGTCTGTCTTTGGATGCGTGCTTGGGAGTTGATACGGCGGATTGCGCTTACCTGTGCCTTAGACTTTGGTGAGCCTGCGGATTTGGGTCAGAGTTCGCAATTCTCATCATCAGCGGGGTAAGGCCCGTGGCAGTGGATGCATAGGCTTCGGCAGATATTGTTGGAAAGGATTACAAATAAGTCGTATATAATAATTATTCTCATTATAATCTAATAGAGGGAATAGCAATTTATTTAACATACTTCCAATCAAGAAGTAGACAAAGGAAAAAAGTAATAACCCCCATGATGCTTTAAGTTATTCAAACTGGGACATAACAAATCTGACAGAACTGCGCAAACAAGAAATACAGTAATGAACCCTGTTTGGGAAAAAACAATGATCTTGTACAAACAAGTTCTCTGAAGTTGGTCTTGACGGGAACTTATAGGAAAATGCAGGGAAATAATTATGCATTTCCAATAGATATGTTGGCCGGTGGCCCCGCAGTTATTACCGTGCTGGTTTTCGAGATGCTGAGATGAATCACATAGGCGGCACCTTGGGGAAGAAGCACAGGTACATGTGTTGAAATGATTGCTATCATGAAATTAATTACACCCAACTTTGGATGTGATAATCCTGTGATAGTCGTGTGCAATCACAAAGATCTGCACACACAATTCTTATTACAAAGTAGTGAGGTTGGTAAATACGCTAAACCATATCAATATAAATCACCAGATGTCTTTTTCTTTAGATAGATATTATATATAGTGACCTGTTTCTAAGCTGGAGTAATTAACAACTCTATAGCTTACGATCAACAGCCTTTTTTATCTCTCCAAATCTGCAAGATTGTGATAAGTGATCATTCAGCTCTTACAAGCTATTGCTAGCCAAGTTCCCAAACTTACAACATGTGTTGTGCCAGAGCCGGCACCGAGTACATTGTGCCGCTGTATGGCGTCGGGGGAGGATGCGTGTGATTTTTCGGCATCCGAAGAGGTAAAGAATGTGGGGCAATTGGTTATGTGACTCTGGGAACCGAGCAATCCATGCTGTCGAAGAAGACGTGGGGTGTGTCAAATTATTTCGGGATGGGGTAATAGCAGTTGGTTGTGCACCGGCGCAGCGGCAAGTGCATCTTTCATTGCCACTAACATAACCGGTTGAAGCCCGTATTTGAAATTTCCGTCTGAATCTTCGTATATAGTGCCAAATGATCGAGGAACATGCTCGATTCTGTAAGAAGTCCATGGTGACGCATTTTCCACCGGGGCGTTTCCGAAAAGCCCAGCTGTTGCCAACTTTTCCTTAAGTTTTGAGGCATTCTTATTTCTAGGGCAAAGAGTAAATCCAGTCTTTGTGTGCCGTACATTAGAAACAAGTAAACTATCGTTTCCGAGCTTAGCTTTTAGGTGGCACTAAATTGAATATGCAAAGACGTCCCAAAGTTTGTCTCCTTTAGGTATTCTCACAAATAGACAATCATCCGTACGGAGACGATTTGTTGCAGTCTCTATGGTAGATTTTACTGGTACAAATTTATTTGCGTTATGGACGGCGCTAGCTCTGGGGGTTTGCTGGGCAGCGCTGGCATAGGTTGCTGGCCCTGTAGTTTGCGAGATACGACCGGGCGGAGAGGCGGATTTGGTGCAAGACACTGGTTTATCAGCCAGGAAGGCATTGAAATGGCGAGCTGCAACTTTTGCGAGGTCCTGGCACAAGCTTTCAACGGCTTCTAGTTTTTTTGGGGAAAGTGAGCGACGACTTGCCGTGGCGCACTGGCTATCAATCGCTGCCGAGATACCGCCAAAGAGCTCCTCAGCTTGCTCAGCTTGCTCAGCACGAGTGTACACACTATTGACACACTTAGAGAGCGCTTCTTGAATGGGGCCGGCGGGCTCCTCGAACGGGTCATCTATGGGCTCGTCGTATGTGAGCGTTCTGGACTGCACATTACTTAAGGGGCTGGGGTCAGGCTTGTCTCAATCCATCTTTGGGCACTGTGAGGGGATTGATGAGCTTGATAAGAGATTGAGATGGACCTCCATTGACGAGCCCGCTGTAAGCGAGATGCGTTTTGGATGATTCGCAGGCACAGCTAAGATAGGCGGTTTTTTTGCAATCTTCTGGAATTAATTATTGAAGATGATTTTTTAGATGAATGAGGATTCCTATTGGGAGCTAGGATCAGATAGATGAGATTGCGTAGACAAAAATCATGAGTTTGTTTACTGGACTTGGGTATGGCATCTTATGATAGTTAGCCGAGGGTTTGAGTTCGAGGATATTAGAATACGACGTGATAATTGTCAGATAAATTGTATGATGTTAATTAAAGTATGTGTGTGTGCGTACAGTGATACACAATTCCATAATAACCGAGACACTAGTAAGAGCACAACTTAGTCATAAATCCTGACATCCCCTCTGCTGAGGATCTGAAGCACAGATGATTATACATTTACATCAACTTTCACCGATTTCATATTTTTGCAAACCTTTGATTCCAAAGACACCAAAATTTGAGTCAAGAATTGATCATAGAATCAACAGGCAACATCTTGTTATTAATTGTCATTCTTGAACAGTTAATGCCGCTGTCTTATTGTTTTGATTACTTAATTTATTATTCATATGCCGTCGCGATGGCGAAGAGAATCTGTCTCAGTAAGCTGTTTAGTAGGTATTCCTGCAATCATATTCTTTCCGGCTAGGTGTTGTATTTGTAATCGTCCTTTGGGAATCATATCATATTGTATAAGTAGGTACCGGAGATCAATATGCTTTTCTTTGCTGTGGAATTTGGAATTCTTTGCAAACTATTCAGCTGTATCATTTTTGCAATAAAGATTGGGTGTGTAATCCTGGTGACCATAAATCAAGGTAGTTAGCCTAAAGCATAGCTAATATCGGGCCTTGTATTAATTGCACAATAAGTCATTGGTCCAACAAAATTTCCTGTTAGATGAGATTCCGTTCAACCCTATCTCTCTTGATCTGAAACCAAACAAATATAGTAGCGAGGCTAAGATCTTTCCACTTCCAATTTCTGAGAATCTTTGCATTTATATCATTAACCACTTTCTTCGGACCTTATATCATCATGTCATCAAGAAACAAGAATTCAAATACCCCCTTTTGTTGTCGACAGAAAAGATTTAGATTCAGAGATGAGGAAACTAGTCATAAGTTTTTGAAGAAAATTTTCATTGCAGGAAGACATTCCTTAAGTGCTTGCTTAAATCTATAAAGTGACTTATTTAATTTGAGGTAGTATTGATCTTCGTAATCTTTTGTAGACGGTAGAATAATCTGAAAATCATTTCGGTAATTTTCATGAATATTTCTTGCTTTATAGTTGAGTTGAGGAGGGCTGTGATGACATTGACATGATAAGTTTCTAAATATTCAGCAGTAGCCTTGGCCAATAGAATCCGAAGAGTTAAATGTCAAACAACAGCTGCAAAAGTTTTGAGGTAATCATTTCCATAAGACTATTCAAATCCTCTGGCTATAAGCTAAAATTTCCGTTGAGATACTGAATAGTGTAGGTTCCACTTTTGTTTACAAACTAATTTTGAGGAGATTAGCTTCTTTTCGAAGGATACGTGCATCTTACATAATTTATACGTATTTTAATCTCTAGGTGCTTGTAGCTTATCTCTTGACAATCATTCCCATAGTTCAGCATCATCGCCTTTTATTGCATCAAAGACGTCTATGTTTTTTTTAAAAAATGATATTATAACTTTATCCATTGCAGTTTTTTTTTTTTAGTTTTTTTTTGCTTCAATTGACTTAGCAAAGAGTGATTGTGCTAATGTAATTATCTCATGCCTATACACCAATTTGGTATTTTCTGCGTAGTTCGCTTTAGGCCTCAATGTCCTACCGAACCTAGTAAAAACTAATGGTTTAGAATTATTACCTCCCAATCGTGTCATAGCATCCTGTTGGTGCGCGCGAGGTATAATGATTGCCTCGTTTGAAGGATTATATTGATTTTTGGAATTGTTTTCAAAAACTTCAGGTGAAGGCTTACTTTGGACATCTAAATGAGTTCTGGTATTGACAGTATTTTCAAAGACTCCAGGTGAGGGCTTACTCGTCGCCTTGGTTGAAGGATTATATTGATATTTTGAGATATTTTCAATTTTGATATTGTTTCTAGTCTCATGAACCTTATGTGTATTTGATGGAATTTTCCAAGAGCTTGCAGGGCTCTGAAGACTGTAATTGAAATTTTCCAGAACAAGATTCGACTTAATTTGAACAGTTTCTAGGAAGAGCTATTCTGAAAACTTGCTGTCAGCGGAAACAATTATTTTTAGAGTCTTACGATGTATGAGCTTCAATTTAAAATTGCCTTGAATCCCAATAAATAGGTAATCTTCTTCTCCTAATATCTTTGGCTCTAATTTTACTGGACCACCTAATTTATGGAGCCATTTTGGGAAGGCCTAACATTCAGATATCTTAAGCTTCTCTATTTGAAATTTATTTGGCATGTATGCTATAGTAGATGTAATTGATTGTGAGGTTATGGAATCTTCTGGCCCGAAAGAAAAAGCAGTGTTTGGTGTTCTATTTCAAATGTAGTTAGCGTGCTAAACAGCTGTGCAAAGACGTTCTCTAGTTAATATTGATGTGAGAGATCATAGACCTGTAAATATTAAAGATTGATGCAGTTGCTCTCTCAGAAACACCATTTTTTGGAACATTTGTAGGGGGGCTCATGGCTGAAATTGAATTCCTAATCCTTTTATCCATGTCTGCCACTGATTTTTGAACTCACCTGTTCCATTGTGTGCAATAATAAAGGCTATACATTGGCAAGTAGTTTACTGGATTTCCAGTACAATCTCTTTAAAAAGAAGAAGAATCAATAAAACTTCTTTAATTTTGAAAGGCCGAGACTAGCTACATCTTGGAGTGTTGTCTACTTCAAGAAAGTACTTGTACTCTTGGAACCACTTAAGTAGGATCCCAGAGGTATCAGCATGAAATCGTCGCCCTAATATGTGAGTCCGATAGTGAGTTTTCTAGTTGAATGTTATCTTCATCTTTCCCGCTAGGCAAGGAACACGAGCCTTGTCACACTTGTCTTCCTTGGTGTTTTTTTTTTTTCAATCCCATAATTCCACAACATCATGAGCTCTCTGGATCCTCGTGATCAGCGGCTCCAAATAATAGTTTCAAGGCTGGGTTTTAGATTCATGTTTGGGTTGAGGTGATGAAAGAATAGAGGGATGAAGTTCATTTTCTGATATTTTAGTACGTTGTTGTATTTCTGAAGTATTGTGAAGATTTGAAATTTTGGCTTTATGAGTTTCCTGAACCATTCGTGCAGAGCCTTGTGAATCATTGATACCTGAAACAATCCCTTAATCAAATTCGTAGTAAGCAGCATTGAAAACCCTCTTTATAAGATGGCTTGACTGCTATTGAACAGTACATTGATGTTAGTATTTGCAAGTTGTGCTACTGAAATTAGTCAGACATTGGAATTAGGCACCAGCCGGACATTTTCTGAGGCGAGATTTCTCATTTTACAGTCGCCGTAACCTGTATACTCAACAAAATTTTCATCTGTTGTTAAAACTAATTTCTCAAATTTCAATTTAGTGAAACTATCGAAGTCGAATAGGGTTCCACCTCAAATTCTTTTGCAAAGTTTGCAGAGCTGGTACTCGTGCCTCTGCTGACTCTAACTTATTTCTTGGCTTCTCTTGCAAACCGATGATATTTCAGCATCCAGAATTGCCGTGTCCTTTTGCTTGACAAAATTTACATAGTTTATCTCCATCGAAAGGTTTTTCCTGTCTAGATTGATTAAAATGATTGAGATTAAAGTTTTTAGACATATATCCAACGCTTACGGAAGGTCTCCTCCCTCCTTTGAGTGTGTTGGGACCACCAGGAGTAACTTAGTAAAGATCTCGCCGCATTTGATTATTTCTTCCAATGTGTCTCCTTTGATTCCCGCGAATTTTATTTTCCGTTTTATTTTTTTTTCCCCTTGTTAGAGTCTTCAAAGTTGGCGACGCTTGATTTTCCTGTCGCAATAGAGCTGACAACATCAGATAAACTAGAATTGCGTCGAGCAAGGCAAGGTCCATATTATGGTGTCAAAATCGTGCATTTTAGAGGGCGCGGAATTCAAAGAGTGAAGCTTTAAAACTCAAGAGGCTAGTCCGTAAAATTTGTAAAAATTTGTCAGTATGATCAAGTTTTTTTTTTTTTTCCGTTATTAGAAGCTGTTCTTTTGGCAGATATCCAAACTCGTTTATAGTTCTTGTTGTGTTTGAAAAAGAGAATTCCAGAGTTCCTGTGGATCAACGTTTCTGAGTGCCACTTCAACATCTTCATCCACTAATACGTTGTCGATCAAGATAGCTTCTATTTTGATTGTGTTCTCTGTTTTTCGCCGGTAGACTTCAAGTTTACTTTACCATTCTTTGTAATGGCATTCTGTGAAACATAGGACTCTTCTCCAACTTCTACTTCTGTTCCATCAATAAGCCCCCAACAGGTAGGTGTTGCTAAAGCCTTTTTAGTATTTTTGTCGGATAAGGCATAATAATTGTCAGTTAAGATTGTTATGACCCCACTGGATCTTGTTGTCACTGTTATAAACTTCGACCGGAAGAACTTGAGAAGATATGATGGATAATAGATGATATCAATAATAGCGAACACTAATGTCGAAAGCGTCCGGGCTCAGAACCTGTTAGTATACGACGTGATAATTGTCAGATAAATTGTATAATGTTAATTAAAGTATGTGTGTGTGTGCGTACAGCGATATACAATTCCATAATAACAGAGACACTAGTAAGAGCACAACTTAGTCATAAATCCTGACAGAGGAATATATTCGGGTCCGATCACGTGCTTAGACTAATTAACTGAGGCTGGGCCTGTAAGATAGCCCAGCCAAACTTTATCAAGCAAATACTTCACATTACAGACTGTATAGCGCTACAAAGACTTTACTGTAAAATCTAATGTCATTCAAAAGCGATATATATTCAGTATACAAATCCAGCACAGAAACTCTTCTTCCCACTGCTCCCAGGAAGAAAAACTCATCGCATGGTAGTCTCCTTCAGCGAGCATCGTTCAGCGGAGGCTATGGAGGTAGCCCATCCATCCGCCGGGGTCCCAGACAGCCCCCATCCCTCATGCCTTACTGATCATATAGAATACGATGACTACCAGACTCGCGCCAGAACCATAGGGTGCATCCAGCAGTCGCTCACCGACAGTGCTCAGGCCGCCGCAGACCGCGCTGTTGAGGGCAAAACTCTGTTCAACTCTCTGGCAATCCTTCTTGATCAACACTGCGCCAGCATCTCCCAGGGAAATCTTACCTCCAAGCAAGTCCGCGCCCTCCAGGCCTGCGTCTCAGAACTCGCGCTCGTGGTATCTAGGCATTTTAACGCCTATGCACAAGGAGCAGCACCATCAAAATCCAAGCCCTCTGCCCCAGACTCTGATAATCTCAAAACCTCAAATAGCTATGCAAGCGCTCTAGCCCGCGCTAAGCACACTCAGAAAGCAAGCGTTCACAACACGCACAAAACTCCCAAGGGCCCTGAGAAGATCCCTCAAAATAAGCAAAGGGAGGAGAGGAAGGATGACAGACTCTTCCTACGCCTACCACCTAACAGCTCCCTCCGCGTCTTTTCGGGCTACGCACTCCAATCACACATCAAATCGAGACTGGGAGAGCATGGCAATCTCCTCAACAATGTCCTTCCGACTAACTCCGGTTTTGCTCTCTGCCCCAGCGTGGGCAATACGGATACTCTCGTAGAAAAGATCAACAAGACAGGTCTCTTTGGAAATGCCCCACCAGAAAAAGCTTCCCCATGGACATTATACAGGATCGAGAATGTTCCCCGAACTGTTGGTCAGATCAACGACAAGCTCCAGTACTGCCTTGAACCAATCTCTGTAGGGGCTCTCTCTGCCGCTCTTGAGGCTGCAGCAGGTGCCGCGCCAGCAGTCATCCAAGCGTCTCAAGAAAATGCCCAAAGCCCAAACTCTGCCGCTGCTACATGGATTGCACGCTTCCCTGAGACACACAATTGTCTGCCCCGCGTCCTCTACTTATTCGGCTGCAGAACATCTGTTCGCTTACTTCCCCGACGTTCCTCCACAGTTCAATGTTCTAAATGCTGGCACTGGTATAACAGCCGCGCTTGCTCGGCGACGCAACAATGCAGCCTCTGCGGCTCTAACCAGCACACAAAGGAGACCCACGGCAATATGTGCGCGTCTAATGGGAAGCATACCTGCCCGCCGCGCTGCATTTATTGTCACGGCCCCCATGCCGCAGACGACCTGAACTGCCTCTTACGCCCCAAAGGTACGGGTTCTACCGTCAACAAGTCTCAAATAAGTGCCATCCGGAAAATCTGTGCGGAAGCTCGACTGCGTGCCCAGGCCGAAGCAGGGTGCATGAAACCATCTACAGAGAAGACTAACGCATCACCAACCTGCAGTGTAAATTCAATCCTCACGAGAGCGCCTGCCTCCTTAAGCAGTGGCACTACATTAGTGGCTGTTACGTCTGGCTCATCTCCTTCCAGTAGCGCGGCAAAGCGTCCACGAACCAATAACATCTTTGAAGCTCTCACTGATGAGGGAGAACTGAACGAAGACCAAATGCAGTTATAATGCGTAGTACATCTCAACGCGGAAGATGCTCAAAGCCGCTAACAATCCTCTCTATAAATACTGGAAGAGGCCGCATAGCACATGATATTGCCCTAGCTCAAGCCCATACAGATCTGATCGACGTAGTGCTGATACAGGAACCATACGTTTTCCGGGATCTCTCTCGGCGTATAACTGCACGTCACCCTTCATTCGAGACATTTTCCCCTGTTGATGACTGGTCAGTTTGCCGACCCCGAGTGATCTCCTACGTGCGCAAGGGCGTAGGCATACGCTCTGAACAACTTCGAGCTGGCGCCTCCCCCGATCTACTGATCATTAAGCTTTCTCCATCCAGTGGCCAGCCGCTCACAGTAGTCAACATTTATAACGCACCACCTGGATCTAGTGGCGCTGGAAGCGCAGTTAACATTCTCATTTCAAGCTTAACTAGCCCTCTTGTAGGTGATTTCATACTCCAAGGAGACTTTAATCTTCATCACTCGCGATGGCAGTGTTATGCCGAGCTTCGGTGAACGTGCTCGTTCCGGCAGCTGGAGCTTAGACGGAGCGGTACACGGCAGAGTACGCTGGGGTCACGGAAGAGCCAATGCGGCTGCAGTCGGGCTGGAGTGTTTGGATAAGTTAAGCGATGTTTGGCACACAAAGAATATCTTTGTTTGCTGCATTTGATCTGGTCACACACAGACATATTCTTGGTATAAATAGGCTGAAGTCTGCCACATTGTAAATATTTTCTCATCATCTTTCAATTCAATCTTACATTCCCGCCATACGCGCAATTGCCTGTTCTACTCAAGCATCCAAATCCTTTTAGTAACTCTGCGCAAGTGTACGTACCCCATCATATACCTAGTAAAACAGGTTATGAGCCCGGCGCTGTACTACGCATAGAAGCATTACTAATAGCAAGTATTACTCCAGGTTCCACACCACCATGTTCCAATCCATGCACCGCGACACCTCCAAGGTTGTTCTCTCTCAAGGCGTTCCACTTGCAAAGTGGAAAAGTTGTCTCCAGGCGAAATTAGCCAAGAATAATGACATAGGACATGTATTCCATAATTTCCCTGGCATCCGCCCAATCCTTCGACCCGCCGACACCACTGCGGAAATGAGCCCTGAAGATCCGGGTTTCTCGACCGCACTTGACGAACATCTCAGGGCTCTAGAGATATGGACTCTTGGAGAAATTTCTGCAAAGAACATAATCATTAGCAGACTCAATCCCTCGATGTTTCCTAGATCATATGATCAGATGACGGCTCTCGAGTTATACAATAGCATCGCCGACACCCGAAAGGAAACAGCCACCGCACCATACGCGCGCGCATTGGAAACGTTCCTGAGGACAAGGTTTGTTAACACTGCAGATGACTATATTAATTGTTTCCAGGTACATCTTCAGTCTCTCAACGAGGCTGCCGAATCTCTACATGCAGCCACCGGGACTGAGTACCATGTGACCAAGGGCCAAGCTGCTGCCGTCTTTGTTCTCGGCACCAAGCATGTGCCATGGTTAGGTACATGGCGAGATCTAAGGGCATGTAATGACAATAATTCTTACACGTCTTTGGAAACTATGATGTCTACTCTTAGGGTTATTGATGGTCATAGGACCACCACAGCTGCCGAAACTAACCACGCTATGGCAGCCCAAGGCTCAAATGTAGCCAACGACCCTGACGCCGAATGCAAGAGATGTAAGCATAGCCACCTCAATAGAGAGTGTTTTAAACAACATCCCGAATTGACTGTCGGACCAGTTGGTGAGCGATATTTAGCTCGGAAAGCTATTGGCAAAGGCAAAGGGAAGGGGAAGTCTAACGTTATCTCTGTTGCCAATCCCTGTATTGATGGTGATAGTGAGTCTGAGGACGGAGTAGCAGTAGCTGCCTCCGCATCTTCCTCATCCAATACACGCTTTGCTATCTATGATACCGGTGCATCGCAGCACTTTGTCCCATGTGAATCCATGTTCCGTGACATATTTACCAGGCATAAGCCCATCAAGTTTGACCAAGCAGTAGGAAAGACATCACTGACAAGACAAGGTACCGCACGCATCATCATTGGTAGTACTACCCTTGATCTCCATGACTGTTTATATTCTCCCAATTCCTCCTGTATAATCATATCGGCCGGAAGACTCCAAAGATTGGGCTCTATAACGCCTGACGATAATATGACAACACTCGCAAGAAGAACTCCACAAGGCCAGTGTATACCAATAGCCAGATTAATTAGGAAGAATGATGTGTATTATATCCACTCCCTGCCTAGTCATCCTGATCAACCACTTATAGCAGCCCCAGGAGTAGCCAGAGTCTCCAACACTTCCAGTGCATAGAGATGGCATCAGAGATTAGGTCACACCGGGCAGAAGATTTTAAAGAAGACAGCACAATGCCCTAAAGGCATGGAAGGATTAAACACAAGTGAATTATCTACTTGTGAGACCTGTCACCTCAGCAAAGCACAACGGTATGTCTCACGAGAACCGAGGCCTACACCATTTGATCCCTTTGATGAGGTCTTCATTGACACTGTCGGAAAACTAACCACAGCATGTAATGGGCAACAGTACGCTGTTATCATTACCAACGCAAAATCACGTATGAGATGGGCCATTTCCACGTGCACCAAAGACCAGATTGCACCCCAGTTAGTAAAATGGGTCGAGCATCAACATCATCAGTACGGCAAAAGAGTCCGCACTATTTTTAGAGACGAGGGTTCCGAATTCTTCCGCATAAAATTCTACTGTGAACAACACGGGATTAGGACAGACGTCTCCGCACCTTATACGCCTGAACAATACGGGACATCTGAAGCATCCAACAAGGTCATTCTGAGAAGAGCAAGATCTATGCTCATAGATGCACGAATGCCTGCATGTTACTGGCCGTGGGCGGTCGAACACGCATGCTTCATCACTAATCGTCTATATTGCCTCCGCACAAAATCGGTGCCGTTAATAGACTTTCTCAAAGGTTTGAAGCAACCTCACTCAGACCAAATTGATTTTACCAACCTCCCACGCTTTGGTTGTCGTGTATATAAACTCATTGACCCTAAACCAGGCAAATTCGAGCCAAGGGCAGAAATGGGCTGGTTTGTAGGATTTCAAAAGAATACTAACAAAAACTTTCTCATCTATCACCCCCATTGGACACCAGCGCAAGGGTGGAAATGGTCTGAAAGCATTACCCCTCACGCATCCTTTAATGAAGACACAGTTTTTGGCGATGAACTAAACTCTATAGAACGCCAGCATACTACCAGCTACTGGGCAAATCTCAGTTCCATCTTCTCGGAGCCACCATCGACCCAGCCGCCATATCCATCGCATGACCATACGAGCAACAACACACCATCACGGCCTCAACCCACTTCACAACCATTGGCACCCCATCAATTCACTGTAGAAAATCAGAGGGAGCATCCGCCGTCTACACCTCACCACCCCACAGTTACCATGGAATCTGTAGAGTCATATGACTCACATGACTCACATCCACCAAACTCTATCATCAACCATCAATCAGATTCACACGATATTCATACTGTCCCCAATTCGCCAGAATCTGATAATTTTCCTTCGCATTCAACAGATCTGCAAGTCGTTTCAAGGCCAAGCCACCAACTTGCGGATCAGAGGGAGATACCCGCTGCGGAATTTTCGGACGATGAAGCAGAATCGACTGAGCAGGATGAACATCTTGACCACGTCATGACTGGATGGGATCCAGTACAACCAGTGGCCGGTACCAAGCGTCCTCACTCACCAGAAGACGGCATTACTAGGTCACAACGCGGTAAAGCAGTCAAGCGTGTTGACTATTATCGACTACACCATGGCATGACTGCACAAGCATCAACTGACCCACAAACATGGGACGAAGCAATGTCCAGCCCAGAAGCCCCACATTGGAAAAGAGTAGCTGAAGAAGAATTCCAATCTCTGAAGCAGAAGGGAGCCATATGGATAATCCCACACTCGCAACTACCCAAAGGCCGCAAGCCCATGAAATGCAAGTGGGTATTTAAAAAGAAGTTTCTCGCAAACGGCGACATAGAAAAATATTAGGCTCGCTGCACAGCTAAGGGCTTCACTCAGCGACAAGGCATTGACTACCATGAAACCTTCGCTCCCACACCTAGACCTGAAACAGGACGAATCATTCTCGTTCTTGCACATCAACTAGGCTGGCATAGAAAACAAGGTGACGTACCAACTGCATTCCTCAACCCTGACCTCAATATTGACTTGTTCATGGAACTTCCAAGAGGATACGAGAAAGATGGCTACGTCATCCGACTCTGCAAAGGCCTTTATGGACTAAAACAAGCAGCAGCATTGTGGTATGATGATGCCAAGTCAACACTCGCACAGCTGGGTTTACTCCCTACTACGTCTGATATCTGTCTTTACACTAACAGTGAAAAGGATATCTTTGTACTAATGCATGTTGATGACTTTCAAGTAGTAAGTCCACATCAGTCAACGATAGACCTACTAATGAGTGCATTATATCGTAAATATAACCTCAAGACTGTTAGTACGGATCTTTTCCTCGGCATAGAGATCAGCCATCCAGCCCCCCAGACTCTCAAACTCTCTCAAGGCCAATACGCGCGCACACTGCTGAACAGACACGGTCTCCCTAACTGCAAGCCTGCCAACACGCCCATGGAGTGCATGATGGAAGCAAACAATGAGTTGTGCACTCCACATGAAAAGACAGAGTACAACTCATGCATTGGAGGACTACAATATCTCTCAAACAACACGAGACCAGACATTTCATTTGCAGTCAATCATCTCGCAAGATTCCTGGTTAATCCATCAAATGAACACATGCAGGCCGCACGTCAAATACTCTGGTACATTGCGAAGGACCCTGACCAAGGTATAGAATTCACTTGAAACAACCATAAAGCAACTCTCGAAGCATATTCAGACGCAGACTTTGCAGCCGACCCATCAACCAGCCGATCGACATGTGGAATGCTAATCAGATTATCATCAGGTCCTATCAGCTGGAAATCACATCTGCAACGGGAGGTTGTCCTGTCCACCACTGAGGCAGAATACTTGGCAGCTACTGAAACCTGCCGCCAGCTCCAATGGGTCAAGTCACTCATTCAAGAACTAGGTATCACTAACCGCATTAATGGGGCAGCATGTACCAACCTTCACGTCAACAACCAATCAGCAATCTCACTGATCAAAAACCATGACAATCATAAGCGGTCTAAGCATATAGCGCTCAGGAACTCCTAATGCCGCGAGCAGCATCAAAATGGGTAGATAACTGTCACCTTTGTCCTATCAAATCTTCAGCTTGCTGACGCACTGACAAAGGTCAAGTCACCTGTGGAAATTCACTGAGAAGCTGAGAAATAGTCGTTACCGACAGAGGGAGTGTTATGCCGAGCTTCGGTGAACGTGCTCGTTCCGGCAGCTGGAGCTTAGACGGAGCGGTACACGGCAGAGTACGCTGGGGTCACGGAAGAGCCAATGCGGCTGCAGTCGGGCTGGAGTGTTTGGATAAGTTAAGCGATGTTCGGCACACAAAGAACATCTGTGTTTGCTGCATTTGATCTGGTCACACACAGACATATTCTTGGTATAAATAGGCTGAAGTCTGCCACATTGTAAATATTTTCTCATCTTTCAATTCAATCTTACATTCCCGCCATACGCGCAATTGCCTGTTCTACTCAAGCATCCGAATCCTTTTAGTAACTCTGCGCAAGTGTACGTACCCCATCATATACCTAGTAAAACAGGCAGCCATCCATTAGTCGCGGACCATCTCCCGGAGCCGAACAGTTTGTAGAATGGCTAGACTCAGTTCCATTAACACTACTTTCCCCAACAGACGAAGCGACTCACAACCGCGGCAACGTTCTCGATCTATCATTCGGCCCAGGCCGGCTACTTGATTATGCGAACTGCGGAATTGCCACCCACCTGGCATCTACGTCGGACCATTTACCACTCTTAACAACGGTTGGATGGTCCAACCCTCCCGAACCCCCCAAACGAGTTCGGCCAGACACCCTGGACTTACAGCTGTTCAGTAAACTTTTGACCCTCGCGCTGGAAAATCTAGACTCCATTCCTCCCTGCCCATCTAAGACGGTACTAGATGACTTAACGGAGTCTCTCGTGCAGAAGATACATGATGCATACTGCGGGGCCGCAAAACGCTCACTGGGCTCTGGATACGGCAACCCCTGGTGGAACGAGGCCTGCAGAGACGCTAGAATGCGATTTAAACTGGTCATGCGCTCACGTTCCACTGAGCATGAAAGACGTAACGCCCTTAAGGCCTATGAGAATACGGTATACAAGGCAAAAGATGACTTTTTTAAGGCTAAGCTGGAGAATATTCGCACTCCTAAAGAAGTATTCGATCTGACCAAGTGGCACAAAACCTTGGGAATCTATTGCTCCAGGCCGCTCAAAGACCCCCGATATCCAGATCTCCCACCAGCGCACAGCCTTACGAAAAAAAGGGAAGTACTTCTTCAAAATTTACTCAACAACCCCTCGACGGCTGGGGATATCCCAATGGACTCTCCAGCTGTCTCATCAAACTCGCATCCCTTTCCTACTCCCTTGGCCGAAGAGATACGCAACGCAATCCTACGGGCCGGCAACACTGCTCCAGGTGATGACGAGATCCCCACGGTTATCCTTCGTCAAGCGTGGCCTCTTATCAAAGATTTGGTAATCCAAATTTTCAGCGCGTGCCTCACCATCGGGCACCATCCTATCCCCTTCCGGCAAGCCACTTTGGTGTTCATCTAGAAGCCAAACAAGACAGATTTCTCCTCACCTCGCTCGTACCGCCCAATTGCACTCCTCTCCGTACTCGGAAAAGGCTTAGAGCGGTTGGTGGCGAGACGCATGGCGTGGATAGCAGCTTGTCACAAAGTTATTGCTAGCCAACAGTTTGGTGCTCTATCCAGTCGCTCTGCAGTGGACCTAACCACATGCCTTACCCACGATGTCGAAAGAGCTCTCAATCAGGGCCTCACAGCTAGCATGCTTACACTAGATGTCAAGGGCGCTTTTGACGCTGTTTTCCCGGGTCGGCTCGTTCGTCGCTTACGCGAACAGGGCTCGCCTGACAATCTCGTGCGCTGGGTGGGTGCATTCGCCGCTAATCGAAAAGTCCGCATTTGTTTGGATGGAGAAACAGGTCCCTTACAAGAGGTCAACTGCGGCCTCCCGCAAGGCTCGCCAGTCTCTCCTATCCTATTCATGCTATATATATCACCACTCTTCAAGTTGTGGGTGAAGAGGAAAAGATTCGGATATGCAGATGATGTGTCCATCCTGGAAACAGGCCCTGATCTCCAGGCCAACTGTGGGGCACTCTCTCGCTCACTTGAGGAAGCTCTGGAGTAGGGCGAAGGGGAAGGTATTACTTTTGACCCAGCAAAATCAGAGCTACAACACTTTTCTCGAAAACGAGCCGATCGCGACCCGCTGTTAACCCCCTCCGTTTCCTACAGAGATTTAGTGGTTTCAGAAGATCCCACAAAACCCTACACGAGCTGGCTAGGGATCCACTTTGACCGGACTCTCTCTTTCAAGTGGCATGTTTGTATCCTTGCTAGAAAGGCTCTCAAGGTTTCCAGCCCACTCCGATCTCCCAGTAACATTGTCCGAGGAGTGCCCCCCAAATTTATTCGTCAAGCTGTCTTAGCTTGCGCCCTCCCTATAGCCTACTACGGTGCTGAGACCTGGTGGCCTGGCCGCACACGAAATAGCAATAGATTAATTTCGAATCGAGTCGAAGGACACCTATCTAATCTCCGCAAAGTTGTTTTAACGGGGGCCAGAGCTATCCTCCCCGTTTACCGGACTACTCCAGTTCCCATTCTTTACCGCGAATCAGGCCTCCTCCCTCCTGAATTAGAGATAGACTTTAAATCAAAATACGCAGCACTGCGCATCCATCGCCTGGACCCTAAAAATCCACTCCACTTAAGAGCCACTTGGATCCGAGCACATACCCGTCAAGTCTCTCGCCTTGCGGGCTGGGTCCTTCAAGGACCGAACACTGAAATTATCGACTCTCTGATACAGCTGCCATGGCACCGAGGAGAGTCATGGCATAGCAGTGTAAGGAGAGTCACCCGACCACCTATCAATCTCCCTTCCGGCATCCCTTTTAGCGACCTAACAGTCTATACAGATGGCGCTCGATCTGAGCTAGCAGAATCGCCCAGGACAGGCGGCGGAATTGTTATCTTCCAGGCCGGACAGATAGTATACCAAGAGAGCCTCTCCTTTGACTCGTCGCTGCTACTTTTCGACGCAGAAGTGACTGCCGTGAAAGAAGGGCTCAAAGCTGCGCTCTCTCTACCAACGGCACGGTTTTCTAAAAACCTATGGATACTCACAGATAACTTAGAGGTAGCTCGCCTTTTATTCCAGTCTCCCATTTGCTCGTCGCAAGACGTCTTTCAACACATACAGGGCCTCTCCAACGAATGGCCCCTTCGCACACGGCTTCCACACGTCTCTCCTGGGAAAGTGTACGCTTATTGGATCCCAAGCCACTCTGGCATATTGGGAAATGACTTGGCCGATGCCTCTGCCCGTGAGGAACTATCCAAACCCCCCCCCCCCCCATTACCCCGCGGATATGTATCCTTCGACACCGCGAAAACCCGCATTAAAGCAGAAGCAACCACATCCATGAAAGATTATTGGGACCAACATGCCCCAGTTTCCTACAAGGAGCTTGGCATCGACTCTTACTCTCGCCATCCCAAGGAGCTCTCCCTGGCCAGACCGTTTCTCTCAAGACTGTACGCTGCCCGCTCGGGTCACGGCGACTTCGCAGAGTACCACCGCCATTTCAATCACGAGGACGCTTACCTACATTGTAGCTGCGGACAGCTTAAACTCCAACGCACTTCCTACAGTGCCTTCTACCCACCCACAGTCCCCCCCGTGCTCCAGCATCCTCAAGGGACCCAACGAAATTCCTTCTAGGAACCTGGGATGGGGCCCTCCACGTTGTAAAGTAGTTTTCCCTTTCTGGGTTTTACACGAGGATCTGTCCTAGAAATTATAGGCAAGGAATAAACATATCTTAACCTCAACCTCATTTAGGGGCCTGGTTATATGGACGAACAGATTGGTAAACGGACGTTCTGGAATTTCTGAATGGATCTCTTGGTATTGCCCTGGGAATGGGTGTATTATTATCAAAGGAGTGATAGTTATCTGTAACCAGGAAGTAAGGGTGTACGCGATACGCTGCACGCTATCAATTGTAATTAGTAAACTGCCTTGCGCTCCAAGTTAGGAAGTAGCAATGGCGAAGCCACCAGGGCAGTAAGCACTGGCGTCAATTCCTCTAGTTTAGTAGGTAGTAGGGGCCCAAGCCAAGGCTTGGCGCCCCGACGGACGAAAAATCGGAAACAAACAAACAAACCTTATCAAGCACAGCCCATAACAGTAGCTTAAATAGTAGACGGTTCTGAAGAACTCCATCAAACGCACCCTTCATATTGACTGTGGGCAAGTCAGCAACTTTATTTTCCCCATGCTCCACGTATATCACAGAGAAGGGCGATCGTAAGGTCAACGGCTGTGTCATGAGCGGCATGTAGACAGCGGACAAGAACAAGACAAGACATGACCCGTGACGCCGGGCTATGGATGCTGTCCTACATAATACACGAAGTAGATGCATTATCACTTGGCTAAAAGGCCAGAACAGATTCATAGAATACTATGCCCCGGCTATCTCCATAAATATATTATACAACTGTCACAGACTAACTATATGAGGCAATGAGCACTTGTAAGAGAAATGGTTGTTAATAATTCACTATGAAGAAGAAAAGCTAACTTAGGTTCCGAATAATCCTCTATATAAAGTTCTGTGTTTCCTTCCCATTGTTCAGCTTCGAACATCACCCGTGAGTAATTCTTATTGAAAATCAAAGATACAAACTTATAATTAGTATCAGTCAGTTCAAGCTAAACCCTGATTACCTAATCATGCTGTAGCCCTGATTATAGACCCTTGTACAATCTAGGACCCTTGCATAATGCAGTCGCTAATATCTATTATTAGTGATCTTGCATTATGTACCCATGATCTGCATGATAGTACATGCCTGCGATAACCATCGTTGGCTAAAGGTTTACAATCGGCTGAACAGCCTTCACAACAGAGGCATTCCTGACAGGCTGACCGTTTCTTGACTGCTGTCACTCGTGATGCCAGCACGTGAGTCTAACTTAAGATTGGTAGTGAGGTACAAATGGTAGTGAGGTACAAATGGTAGTGAGGTACAAATGGTAATGAGGTACAAATGGTAGAGGTACAAATGGTAGAGGTACGAATGGTAGAGGTACAAATGGTAGAGGTACGAATGGTAGAGGTACGAATGGTAGAGGTACAAATGGTAGAGGTACAAATGGTAGAGGTACGAATGATAATATTTAGGGTGTTGAGGTCGAGAAGTTGACCAAAAACAAAGCGTAAGGAACTAACTACCAGGCCTTCGGCTTGTCTATATACATCCTGTTTCCCAACTTGAGAGCTTTGCGAAACGGAATAAGTTTTATGGTTACAGCTCAGCTTAAAACGCCCTTGGAGTTGGTAGTGTTCCGAGACCGAACAAATCCCGAAGCGACTGTAACACACGACCAAGATATGTTTTAGCACCGAAACTAAGTTCATCCGAATGCTTGAGAAGAAAGAAGAAAGAAGAAAGAGGTTATTCTTACATTACCCCCCTCTTTTTTCAGGTGTGAGCTCCTGCGAGCATGGTGCATTTGGATATGCCTCGTGAAATTCAGCCACGAGCTCCTGACAACCTCCGAGATGTTCTGGTGGTTCCCATGTGGTTTCACCGTTTCCGGACCATCGTACCAGGTACTGAACCTTCTTTCTTCTAATTCTAGAATCTAGTATAGCTTCTACTTCGTATATGTCTGGTCCAAAAACTTCAGGATCCAGTGGTTGTAGCTCTGTTTGTTTTTGAGAGGGAAAACAAGAGTAGGCTGGTCGTAGAAGGCTCACGTGGAAGTTATTATCAATCCTAAGTTGTGACGGGAGATCCAGCTTAACCACTAATGGGAACTTTATTTTTGTTATTTTCCACGGGCCTGCTCTAACATGGTCGAGTTTCTTTGTGGGTCTTGTGGATGAAAGATTTTTTAAGGACAAATATACCATGTCTCCTACTTCATATCTGCGAGCTGGGAGCCGTTTCTCGTTAGCATGGGTCGATTGGTGAGCCTGCGCAAGGGTGATATGTTCAGAGCAATATTTGACAATATTCTGCATCCTGGTGATAAATTGTGGAACCTTTCTAGGCTCAGGATTATTGGACTCGGGTCGAAAGTCTAATCTTGGATTATGACCGAATGAAGCGAAAAAGGGAGTTATTCCTGTGGATGCGTTGACGTGATTATTACAGCAGAATTCTGCCAGGGGGGGGTGCTTCACCCAGTCATCCTGATGATGGTTTACATAGTGGCGTAAGTAGATCTCTAATGATTTATTAGCTCTCTCTGTTTGCCCATCTGTTTGTGGGTGATAAGAAGTAGAAAGCTTGTGTGTGATGCCTAGGCTTGAGCAGATTTCTTTCCAAGTTCTATCGATAAAGGCTCTGCCTTGGTCAGAAACTAGAGAGTCAGGTAAGCCTGCAAATCGAATTACATGGTTTAGAAATGCGTCAGCCGTTTCTTGAGCAGTAGGTCGTTCTAAAGGTATGATCCAGACCCTCTTGGTAAGACGGTCCACTATTTGTAAAATGAACCGGTAATTAAAGCCACGAATTTGGCATGTTGGAAGAGGACCCACAAAGTCAAGTGTTAGATGGCGGAAGGCCGAATTAGGTGCAGGCAACGGCTGAAGGAAACCATACGGCTTTTGAGTAGCGGGATTGTTTTTCTGGCAACTATGGCATCCACGAGCATATTTAGTTGCATCATTTTGGCAGTTTGGCCACCAAAATTTTCGGTTAAGCATCTTATATAGGGCTGCTGGTCCACGGTGCCCATATAAGGGATTATCGTGGAGTTGCTTTAACAAAGTCTCGCAAAGAGGTTCTGGGACATACTCTTTATCTCTTAGAGCAAAAGAATGAGAGGTTAGTTTACAACTTGCTAGTTGAATGTCTTTTCGAATGACTGCACGGTCTGATAAGTCTGTTCGTATTTCCTGGCAGTATTTCTCCTCATCACACATTTTTTCCCAGTTCGTTAGTGAAAGTTCTGGGAGTTGATATTCAGCGGAGGGATTTTCAGATTCCAGAGGTGAGAGTTCAAGATGTCTTAGGATTTGGTGAGATTTAATTAAGGTTTTGTATTGGTGTTGATTCCGTTCGTCATTTGTTTCTGAAGGCTTGTCGGAACTGACCCGAGTAAGAGCGTCAGGTTTAGCCCCATGTTTTCCGGGTCGGAACACGATTTTAAAATCATAATTTGATAAAATTTCATTCCAACGGGCCTGCCCTCTATTTAGTTTCTTTGTCGTTGTAAAATGCTCAAGGTTTTTATGGTCCGTTAGGATAAGGGTAGGGGCTTCCACGGATCCCAGCTCTGCGGTCCAGGTTTCAAATGCGTTAACGATGGCCAGTAATTCCTTGTCGAAAATTTCATAATTGCATTCGGCCGGAAGCATCTTTTTTGACATAAAAGCCACAGGTCGAAGGATTCCGGAGCTGTCAACTTTGGATAGGATTGCTGCAGTCACAAAGTCAGACGCATCTGTCTCAAGTATTACATGGCGCTTGGGATCAAAATGAGCCAGCATTGTCCCATCTTTGAAAGCCTGTTTGATCCTTGAGAATGATGATTTGCATGAGTCATCCCGGTTGAAGGGCACTTCTTTCTTGGTAAGGTTAACTAGGGGGGTCGCCAATCGAGAAAACTCAGGAATAAAACGGCGGTAAAAGTTAGCAAAACCCAAGAATCTTTGGACAGTGCGGGGAGCCGGCCATTCTTGCACACAAGCAACCTTTTAGGGGTCCATGTGAATTCCTTTGCTCGAGATAATCAGACCTAAATAAGTAACCTCTGTTGTTTCAAAGTTGCATTTCGCAATGTCAGCTTGTAGGCCATGCTCCCTGAGGCGTTGTAAGACCGTCTTGATATGGTGACGATGTTCAGCTAAGTTTTCTGAAAATATTAAGATGTCATCCATGTAGGCTGTGCAGAAATTGTCTAAGAGCCCTCGTAGAGCGTGGTTGATATAAGACTGAAAGGAAGCTGGCCCATTACATAGTCCAAAGGGAAGGACAGTGGGCTCGAACAGACCATATCGACAAGTAAATGCGGCCTTCCATTCATCACCTTCTTTAATTCTGAGTTTGTTGAAGGCCGAAATTATGTCCAGTTTAGTATAATACCTAGCGTGAGAGAGTTGACTGAGTGTTTCTGAGATTAGGGGGATAGAATGTCGATTTCTTATACTTATTGCGTTCAGTCCGCGGTAATCGATGCAGAAGCGGAGATCCCCATTGGATTTCTTAACAAAAAGAACTGGGGCGGCGGCAGGGGATCGAGAAACCCGGATAAAGCCCTTGGATAGCTCCTTTTCTAGGTAATTACGGAGAGCTTTAAGTTTATTTTTATTCATGGAGTAGGGTCGAGCAGCTGGGGGCTGTGTCCCGGGTTGAAGATCTATCGCATGATCCCAGGGTCGATGGGATGGTAACATTTCAGCCTGTTTTTTATCAAAGACGTCGAGGTAGTCATGGTATTTGATTGGAAGGAATTTTCTAGGGTCAGCGTCTTTAGGGATGACCTGGGCAGTATTTCCTAGACGGGCAATTGGTTGGCGTTGCATGGTATTGTCTAAGAGGAGATCGAGGTCGCGAAGACTTAGGGCAAAGTTAATACTGCCGGGCTGTTGACTTATCGTGGAAAATTCTTGTGCTGGTAGCTTCGTAGGCGAGGACTGGATATTTGGGCTTTACGTATCTTGTGGGATACGTTTCCGCGGCTCGTTTTTGTTCTATAACCTAGGACTTTGGTTTAGCGAATTAAAGTAAGGGACAGTAGTCTCAAAATGACAACAGAGCTTTTCTAGACAGAATTCTCCAAAAGTGATGGTGTTCTCTTTCCAGTCTATGTAAGGGGCATGTTTCTCCAGCCATAGCAGGCCAAGTATGAGATCATATTTGCATGGATCAGTAACATAAGCAGAGAGGATTTCGCTATGATTTCCTATAGACAGGGGAAACGATGCTTTTTTGGTGATACTGGAACCCTTCTTTCCTTCAAAGCCCATAAGGGAAATAGCTGATTGGAGTGGTTCTTGGGGAAGTTTTAGGCGATCACAAAGAGACTTTGACACAAAGGCTAAGCCAGAGGTGCTGGTATCAACTAGGGCAATCGAGTTTTCATTTCCTATATTTACATGTATGTACATATGACGTGAAAATGAAAGTTCTGATAAATCCGCTTGTCCTACCGAAAGAGACTCCAACATGCGACTTAGTGTTGGAGTGGTTCTTTTAAAGCCTCAGAAGTGGGCTGATCCGTGGTTGTGATGGACGCAATGGATCGGGACCCCAAGGGACAATTAGAGACGGGGTGACCAGACCTATTGCACCATACGCACCTACCCAAGGTTCGACGGGCTTCTTTAGCTGCAGGGGTCAACTTGCCGTCAGGCCCTTTTTGCCGGGAGACTACATCGATATCCATAGCCGAGCCGCCTTGAGATACGGTTAGTTCTCGAGGTGTTAGGGTTGCAGTTGGGAAGGCGGTCGAGTTTGACATCAGGTGAGACATCATCGGTGGTCGGTACGGTTCCGGGTAAGATGAAGTCGCTTTAATTTCCTGCAAGCCCGCATCTTTAAGGCGCAAATAGGCCACGAACTTGTGATACTCTGAAGAAACGTCGGAGGCGGAAAGAAGAAGTTTTAGCAGCGGTACTGAGAGTCGACGTTCCAACATGTCCCTCCACTCAGACTTATCCTTGTTGGAGTAGAGGGAGTCGGCCATATTGTCTTCGAAGACCGTAATGAAGTCGTGGAACTTCATGTTATTTTGGCGTAGGCCATCTATTCTGGATGTCGCTTGGTGACAAAGGGAGGGGTCTTGGCATTGCTGTTTTAAGGCGGCGATGAATTGATCCAAAGTCTCTATTTCCACCGGAACTGACGGGTCTTCCAGACACCGAAATGAAGATCGCATTTTTTCTAGTGCACCAGGGCTGAGACATTGGTACGCGAAATGAACCTTGGCGTTTTCGTCCGGAAAGTAAATCCCCGAGCCCTGGATCTGGTTCGTGAGTTGCGAGCAGAAGGAACGCAGTGTAGCGGAACTTCCATTGTATTGAGTGATAGGAGGCGGATATGGGCGGAAGAGAGCGGGTGTAGCCAATTGGAGGACTGCCGATTGGGTGGGAGCGGGAGCGGGGGAGGAGAATATTTCTCCGACCCAAACTGGGTCCACTAGAGTTGCTGCCGCTAGGATGCCAGGCATCCGGAAGTATGGAATGCTCCATAAATCTGATGGTAATAGAGGAATCGAATCAGTATCCATAGGGTCAGCCTGTGAGTCTGAGAAGTTGTTTGGCATTCCAAGATGTGAGTATAGGAGTAAGTGAAGGTAAATGTGAATTTGGATATATAGGCTTGCGTATATATCCGTCTCGTGGACGCTTTGTAATGTCACTCGTGATGCCAGCACGTGAGTCTAACTTGAGGTTGGTAGTGAGGTACAAATGGTAATGAGGTACAAATGGTAATGAGGTACAAATGGTAATGAGGTACGAATGGTAGAGGTACGAATGGTAGAGGTACGAATGGTAGAGGTACGAATGGTAGAGGTACGAATGGTAGAGGTACGAATGGTAGAGGTACGAATGGTAGAGGTACGAATGGTAGAGGTACGAATGGTAGAGGTACGAATGGTAGAGGTACGAATGGTAGAGGTACGAATGGTAGAGGTACGAATGGTAGAGGTACGAATGGTAGAGGTACGAATGGTAGAGGTACGAATGGTAGAGGTACAAATGGTAGAGGTACGAATGGTAGAGGTACGAATGGTAGAGGTACGAATGGTAGAGGTACGAATGGTAGAGGTACGAATGGTAGAGGTACGAATGGTAGAGGTACGAATGGTAGAGGTACGAATGGTAGAGGTACGAATGGTAGAGGTACGAATGGTAGAGGTACGAATGGTAGAGGTACGAATGGTAGAGGTACGAATGGTAGAGGTACGAATGGTAGAGGTACGAATGGTAGAGGTACGAATGGTAGAGGTACGAATGGTAGAGGTACGAATGGTAGAGGTACGAATGGTAGAGGTACGAATGGTAGAGGTACGAATGGTAGAGGTACGAATGATAATATTAAGGGTGTTGAGGTCGAGAAGTTGACCAAAAACAAAGCGTAAGGAACTAACTACCAGGCCTTCAGCTTGTCTATATACATCCTGTTTCCCAATTTGAGAGCTTTGCGAAACGGAATAAGTTTTATGGTTACAGCTCAGCTTAAAACGCCCTTGGAGTTGGTAGTGTTCCGAGACCGAACAAATCCCGAAGCGACTGAAACACACGACCAAGATATGTTTTAGCACCGAAACTAAGTTTATCCGAATGCTTGAGAAGAAAGAAGAAAGAAGAGGTTATTCTTACAACTGCACTACATTGGTCGCGGGCAAGGATCTTATATTTGAATGCTAAGTAGGAAACACGACGGGCGATGAGCCGCTCTAGGCCTTTTCCAAGACAAGACAATAGAGTTGTGGGTCTGTACAATTTTGGAAGCGTGCGGCCGCTTTTCCCAGATTTTGGAGGGATAATTACTGTGGCTGTCTTAAACGCTCGTGGATGAGTCCTAGGCTTTATGCATTAATCAAAGAAGTTAGAGATACGATCACCCAAGACGGACCAGGCCAGCTTCAGCACATTGGTAGTGAGCTCATCTTCGCCGTGTGTTGTTGAAGTGAATTGGCAGGTGGCTTTGAATGCCTTGGAGCTAGAAATTTTTTCCCAAGGAATGCTTTGGTATGGGACTGTAGAAGTGTCCAGCAGTATATCTTCAGCCTAAAGGTGTGTACAAAGTAGGGTCTCGTGTAGTAGTCGGGCTTTAGTATGAGGGTCAAATACCGGGTTGCGTAAGCGGTCGTTCTGAAGAGGAGGGGATTGATATCTCGGAGCGGCATTGAGCCAGCGGACCACCCTGTAAACGTAATTGTGTGACCTTGAGTCCTCAACAAACTATTTCCAATGGGTCTTTTTCACTTGTCTGAGGATCCTCTTGAGTTCGAGCTTTTTGAATGCCGCAGGACCCGCTTGTCGTGCTCTGTGGTAGACTTGTGCCGCACGTCGACATTCATCATTCCACCATGGGGTACCAAAATTTCTCGCTTTCTCTCTAGGACATGCGCCTTTTAGTGAGGTATGGAATATATTAGTAATATCTTTGGCTTCAGTCTCTAGTTCCTCTTGTGAAGCGATCGTGATAGGAATATGACCCCTGCCCATAAGTTTTAGGAAAAGCTCATTGTCTGACGCTCTATACTGAAGCTTAAGGTTTGTTTGGGTTTTTCGGTTCCGGTGGAAAGACGAAATAAGTGCTTCGTGGTCGGAAGCGGTGTGTAAGTCCGTTTTAACTTCGCAAATTGCCCTCTCATCTACAGAGAAGGTGAGACCGAGCGTGCCTCCACGGCTTTGTGTTGGTGTGTTGGTCGGATTAAGGATTTTAAGGCCTTTGCAGCCATACCAATCAATTAGTCTCGTGCAGGTGGTTCGCGAATCAGTGGCCTTTGAGTCCCAAAGTGGATGCCAGAGATCAAAATCTCCGCCTATAAAATAGGGAGAATTCGTACAGCTTAGAAGTTTTGATAGGCCTTCTCCAGCCCCGTCAGATCACACAGGAACATTGTAAAAATTCCGAATCGGTACTATTGAGTTACTCTCAAGAGTGACTAGAATCTGAACTATATTTCGAGACAGGTCAACGGTGACCTGGGACGGTCTCAGTCTGGAATCCTTTCGTACGCAAGCGAAAGTCTTCGGGCGGGAATGCCAGGTCGATAGGAGAGAGAAGGGTTCAAATGATTTGTGAGCTTTGGATCTATGTTCGGAGAAGTCTTAGAAGATCCACGGTTTCTGAACTATTAAAATTTTTATTCGGTTTTGGCCTGCTAATGAGAGTGCAATATCATGCGCTGCGGAGGATCTACTGACATTTACTTGCATAATGTGGAGAGGATCGGTCCTCTGCTGATTGTGTCTCATAGCCATTTTATTGTGTGGAGGGTATAGCTTCGATCTCTGAGCTAATTGTCTGAGTTTGGGTAGCGATAGTGGTAGCGGCTTTTTGCTTTTGTGCCTTGATAAATTCTCTCCCACCAACAGCGCGAATTTGCCTAAGTTGCATGCCTGTGGGGCAGCCCAAGACCCCTTTCCTCCGTCGCGGACGGGCGGGGCAGGAGATTTCAGTGGAGGGGTGGGGGACTCTGTATTTTAAGCACCTAGGAGAATTTTTGCGGGGGCTATCATGTGCTTCAACACCGCATTCACCGCATTTATTCGTCCTGGCACATGTCCTGGCAGCATAGAAGCCGTGGCATTTAGTACACGTTAAAATTTTTTGTCGTTTGCGGATTGTCTGCACTGATACTGCCTCTCCGAAGATTCGGAGCCTAGAAGGAAATCTGCCAGCTCTAGATTCGGGGACACAGATTCGGATGTATCCATATGGCTCGATACTCAGGCGGGAGGGAAGAGTCCAATTCATATATCTGATGGGAAATACATCACGGACTGGCGGAAGTTCCTCTTGCAGGAGGCCCTCGAGAGGGTCACAGAGACTATCAGAGCTGCCATCAAAGCACCTAACTTTCTTTCTGATAGAACCTATCACAAATGTCGTCTACAATTCTTGCTGTTCTACAACAGCATTCCCAAAACGGGTTTCAATTGCACTTTTAGCTTGTAAAATAGATGCAACTTTCGCTAGCGTCGGTGCGAGCACAGCAAATTTTGAAGGGACTATCCATGCATCAGAAATTTATGTGCTGTCGGGAACTAGTTTCTGAATAACCTTGCGAAGTTCGTATGAGTCGGCCTTTCTAGCTTCATGTTCAGGGCCCAGCCTAATTATCACCCGACGGTCCTCTTTACCCGTCCCTGTGGAGGCGAAACTCTGATGGTAGGTTTCTTCAAAGAGAATACTTTCTGGTCAGGGGTTGGGTAGGCAGCTCTTTCCACCCAAGATTTCGATTGTTTCCTGATAGATTGGGGAGTCGGCAAGGTTGCATACACGCGCTGGCCGCGCATTGCACAAGACGCGCCATCTGCCAGCATCGCAAGAAAGTCAGAGCTTACTCCCGGGTGTTTAATCTCAAGATCTCGTAGGTAATGATTTGTCAAGTCTAGCAGCCCCTTGATGGCATCCATAAGAAGCGCGGTGCAATGAGTAAATTTAGGTATGTCCTGGTTTTCTCCTGATGCTGGTAGGCCATTCTCTAATATATCAATGTCAAATAAACCGTTCTGGTATCACTTGGCAGGTCCTCTAGTAATTCGTCCGTTGCTCCATGCACTGATTCATTCATTTCTGGTGAGAGCTACGCCACACTAAATGCTCTCTCGATTGCCATGGCGTTTTGTTTGGCTACAGCTGATTTAAGAGTCGGGCGAGCTGCAGAGCTGCTGGAACAGCCCTTACTCGACGTTGATTTCAGTTTCATGACCCGATTCCCTGCGTCTGGTGGATCAGGGGGATCGCGCGCTTGGGAACCAGAGGCAGCGTCATAGCCTCGCCAGATAAAATAGTGAGACTACGAGTTGGCTTCGGAAACGATTGGATTCGGGGCTGTTAATTGCGAAAAAGCGTTTGTGTTATTTTCAAATATGTATTTGCGTGATAATTGATCGCTATTGTTGTCTTTATTTAACGTCTGTTGAATCGCATACAAAACATGGACCCTATATTCCCTTTTGGGGACGAAGGATGGTCCATAAAGACACTGCTGCTAGAGACAAGATTTACAGAGTGACTAAAATGCATTCACATAGCTGCCCTAGGAGCACTCGTAGCTGATGGTCAGCTAGCCCTCTTCTCTCACTTCGAACCCCCCATGAAAACTCGGAATACCCGTAGTATACCCCTCAAAGCCATTAATCCACCACGATGTTCAATCCAAAGTCTCCGTAAGACCAGCTCATTCTTTTCCCTTGATTGTTCTACCGACTCCTCTTTCCCTGGGAATTCTTAGCTTAAATCCTTGCCTTCCTGAGCAAGTTAAAGCTGATTTCTCTCCAGATTTGGGCTCATCGACTTATTCCTCCTTCGGGTGCACATAGCACTGTTGGTGTATAGATAGAGTCCGAGAAGGCGCAAGACAGAAGATCTTATCCTCGCGTAGGAGGGTTCATCAACGTGAGACTTGGGTAAAGCGAGTATTTGCGGCAGAGAAAAAGGTACTAATCAGCACAGGGCTCGCGGAGAAGAATGGGACGAGAGAGGATTTGACAAACAGGAGACTTTTCTGGGTATCTTTGTTCTGGTTGCGACTCTTCTTGGCTATCTCAAAAATGCAGCAAACATTCTGAACGTTTACAGCCGGCACTGCTTGATGGTGAAGAGTTCGACTTTGCCAGCCTGAGGCAAAGTGACTATTGGAAGATATGCCTCCTAATAAGCAGCTGATTTTCCATCAGAATAATGATCATAGTACACTGCCAAGACTAAAAAATAATTCTTGAGCTCAAGAAATGTCAAATGCTTGGGTTGGCCTGCTTAATCCCCGGACCTCAATCCAAACAAGCACAATTGGAATGAGTTAAAAAAGACCTGGAAAATTCCCAGAATCCACATGCAGAAAATAGAAATTAAGGGAGCAATTAAAGAAAAAAGAGGCCCTGATACCGCTAAGCGCGTGTCAAAGTCGTATAGAACCCCAGCCGAAGCGGATTGAAGGAGTTATGGCCGCGAACGGTGTAAATACTCGGTCTTAGAATAGCCCACAAAAAGATCGTCTCAGGGATCCATAGTGTTTCTCCGGGCACTTTTTTCTCGCAATAGCTTGTACATGACTCCGAATCTAGCTTTTAGTTATCGCTGATCGACACCAAACACATGTGGTCGGTGATTTCGTGGCTGTGCACGCTAGACAAAGCCACTCTGTACAGTCGAACTTCTAGGGTCGGATGGTGCAGTGGTACGCTGTTCGGGCCGTTCTCCCAAGTCGAGTCTGGGTAGCTTGGACACATGCCCCACTTGAGACAGGAGAAAGCTGGTTCCAATCCAGCAAGACCCTCATACCATATCTCACGTGGTGATGGTGTATTCGAAGGATGGTAAAAGAAATTTCAGATAACCATGAGTTTTTCTCGCTTTTCCCTATGGCGGACATTCACGGAAGAGTGTACTTGCCGTAAGGCGTTATTCTCGTAGTGGTATCTGCAAATGAAATCTGAGTATGAATGTTCCAAAGGTCAAGCCGAGTCCTACTGCGTCATATACGTAATCATTCGCATTATAGCCTCAGGCTGCATACGCTAAAATGATTAAATTTTTCTATTATCCTATTTCGGCGCCTGAAGGCCCACGTAGGTATTTTTCGGAAGATACGTATTCTTTGTTATAGAACGACTCATTTTGACGTTTGGAACACTCATACTCAGATTTCATTTGCAGATACCACTACGAGAATAACGCCTTACGACATGTACCCTCTTCCGTGAATACCCACCACAGGGAAAAGCGAGAAAAACCTGTGGCTATCTGAGCATGCTTTCGTCATTCTACGAATACAGTATCACCGCGAGAGAAGTGGTGTGAGGGTCTTGCTGGATTCGAACCAGCTTTCTCCTGTCTCAAGTGGGGCATGTGTCCAAGCTACCCAGACTCTACTTGGGAGAACGGCCTGGACGGTGTACCACTGCACCATCCGACCCCGCTAAAATGATTTTAAAAAAAAAAAATTCGAGCCTCTCAAAATTGAAAGTGGGTCCCAGTATAAATGTTGAAAATATTTATACCGAGACCTTATATCAGTTTTGAGAAGTTCTACTGTATGCCGGTACCTGTACCTTGATGGATCGGGGAATCAGAATTACAGGGGTACAAGGTCAAGTTAACTAACTACAGTCATCCCTCTCTAACTCGATAATGGGTCCCGGTATACTCTGATACTACGGTATTAATCGTGTATAGGCGCTAAAATTCGACTTTTACAGGGTATATAGGCTTTTACTAACTTGAATTAGCATGACGATAAGTAGATCTCCCCACCTAAACTTTAAATTTGTATGGCAAAAATTTCACAACGAAATATTCGTTGGTTTTGCTTTTTTGGTCCATTATTGCCCTCTATTCACTTTTTAATTCATTAATACATTTCATAAATAAATTATACTTCTATCTAGCTAATAATTTACATATCCGCCTTCAGCTTCGTAAACGGCTCTGATTCTTCGGGGCATCGAATCTATCAGTTTCTCCAAGTCATCCCCATTAAACCCCAGATCCCACGCCTCGTTCACTATTTGACGAAGATGCCCTTGACTCCGCTGCCCCCTTGATCCAACGCTGGATAAAGACGCTCCATGTACGCTTTCATATAACTCCACAAAGTTTCTATCGGATTTAAATCAGGAGAATATGGCGGCCACTCCATTAGAGAAATATTCCTCCTTTCAAACTCACGCATAGTTTGCCTCGACTTGTGAGGAAGGGCGTTGTCCTGCATCACATCTAGTCCTGGTTCCCGAAAGACCGCACTCTCTATGAGAGGCACTATCCTCTCGCAGTAACTGGCCGCAGTGATATGGCCCCACTCCTTCTCCCAAATCAGGCAAGGCCCCTTCTGTCGTCCAAAGAAAGATCCCCAGAACATCCACCCAACTCTCCTCCGCGTCTTGGCTAGGACACAGGTATCTTCGTACTCTTCCCCAATCTTTGACTTAAACTTAGCTCAAGGGAACTCTAAATCTTAGGAGCCTTTAAGGGACTACTGACCTTTCTTGTGACCCAACGATCACTTTGCCGACCATTCATAGCCCAAGTCTCGTCGGACCAGAGGACTCTCATCCAATGTTCCTTCCGCCAGTGGAGATGTATTCTGGCAAACTCATATCTCTTCAGTTTGTTGACTGAAGAGATAGGAGGTTTTAATCGTGCAATCCTGCGTGCATATCCCCTCTTTGCCAGTTCACGTCGGATCACATTCTCGCTCACACCAAAGTGCCGAAATATAAAATGTGCAAGTTGGAAAAATGACATCCGACGATTTTCCGATGATAAACAGACGAAAAATTCTATTTCATCGACCTGGGAACTACTTAGAATAGGTGGCCTACCACTGGAGTACTGAGGCTCAGTATTTTCAACGCTCATGGTGTATTGTACCTGTCGCCATGTAATCCCAAGGCGTTGAGAGATTTTGACGTAACTGTGTCCCTCACTGGCCAAGGTTCTAACCTGCACATGTTACTCTCTTAACCTTATCAATTTGTAGATTTCAGACTTACTTGAATACGTTGAGTTTGTGTTAGGCGTTTTGCATAAGTAGGAGATGCTGATGATGGAGAAGGTTGTTGAGGTGAATCCATCTTTGCGGCAATCTAGTACAGTAAATTAAAATCTTCTAAAGTAGTTGACTTAAGGTTCAGATGCACTCACATGAAGTAAAAATTAGATAGATGAATGAAATAAAAGTATGCCGTTGAGCAAAATAATAGTAAATAGCTGACAATGATTTAAACGAAACGACCTCAGGTGTGCGCGAGTGAAGAAAGGTGCAGGCATGAAGGTGGGCGTTGGACTTCATATACAGATGCATATCTCTTATGCCTTAGGCCATAAGATTTTAAAATTTGAAGCTAACAGGGATACTGTGGATCTATCGTGAGGTAACCTGGAATATCACCACTTTATCTCCACTTTATCCCCGCTTTAACCCCTGTACCCTATAAGAAGCGGATCAACGAACAATACCCTATCATGAGAGTAAGTGTTGAAAATATTCATTGAAATTTAACCATTAACATTTGTAATACTTACCCCTGCTTGCAAAATGACCTGTAAGGGCAAGTGTTGCAAATATAAAAGTCCAAGTTACAATGAATATTTTCAACACTTATACCGGGACCCACTATCGAGTTAGAGAGGTACGACTGTAGTTGCAAAGATGGGACTTGCCAAAAAGATTATGTAAGAGGACTGGGATACCATACAAAAAGAATTTCATCGTGGCTTTACCGCCTACTTATTTTGGCAAATTCTACCCCTGTCGATGATTCTGTTTGCTAACTTATTCTTGTCCCCCTGTATGGTATTCCCAAATAGGGAATCTGTCTTTTTCCTTTTTTAAATCATTTTAGCGTATGCAGCCTGAGGCTATAACGCGAATGATTACGTATATGACGCAGTAGGACTCGGCTTGACCTTTGGAACATTCATACTCAGATTTCATTTGCAGATACCACTACGAGAGTAACGCCTCACGGCATGTACCCTCTTTCGTGAATACCCACTATATGAAAATGCGAGAAAAACCTGTGGTTATCTGAGCATGCTTTCTTCATCCTACGAATACATTATCAGCGCGAGAGAAGTGGTGTGCGGGTCCTGCTGGATTCGAACGGAAATATGTCTTGAATAAGTGCATAGAGTATTGCAAGGCTTTCGATGACCTGTAGTCGAGATTTCTTTTGTATGCCGGTAGATGCCAGGGCAATCCAATCACGTCCAACATTAACGTCACTTACGAACCATCTCGAGGGTTACGATACTAGACTTGCACATCTCGACCAGACATTCTAAAATCCCTTTACAACCATTGCATAACAGTGACCTGCTTCTGCCCAGCGTCACAACACACCATGATGGAGCGGCCTTGGGGGCTCAACACTTCCACTTCATGGCCAGCGAGCTACGTCAAAGATGAAAACTTCTTGACGCTGTGGTGCACCGTAGAAGCAGATGGTGGTGGGGCATTCCAATGACTCAACTACATGTTCTCTCACGATCGAACCGGTCATAACTTACGTCGAGCACAGTTACTTGTCGTCCTCGATCACTTCGTTCTCATGTCGGTCTGATTCGGGCTTACCAGTATATTGTTTGATGAGTGTCTTCGTAAGCACACGTGTTTGATCACGAATCCAAATCCTATCACCAGACTGACGGGAAACGACTACCTGATAGTTTTCCTTGCTAACTCGTGCCAGCCAGGTCTAGGTAATAGAGTAGAGCCGGTCTAAACTGATCGTGGGTTCCGGTTTAATTATTGTTGGGATGTGTGGAATTGCGGGTACTTATTTTTGCGACACTTCCCCCGACCAGCGATTTTGCAGGCAGGGGTAAGTGTTGCACAAGTTAGAAACATTACTTGTCGCAATCTAAACAGTCATTAAACCGGATCCTCCAATCGGCTGAGACTGCATAGAGAAATGAACAGGGTAAGCGAAGTACTGTAAAACGCTAGATATCGCTTAAGAGTGAGAATAAAGCAGGGGGTGCGATTATTGTTACAAGCTGTCCTGGACCACGAAGGTATGATAGGTGAAAGAACATGTTTAGAGGGGGAACGGGCGTCCTAAGAGATGGTCTTAGATTCATCTTTGAATTAGATGAGTGAGAGCACTTAGATTGTGTGAGAGCTCGATGTAGCCGTCACCCATTTATTGTTTTTACGTTCACATATTTTTATAGGCTCTCCCATAGCTATACCATCGGTCCACCTAGACGCCGATGCACATCTGATCAGATGGAGATCACACTTCGGCAGTGCGGAATTCGGAATGCAGAATGCGGAGTTGGAAGTTCGCTTAAAGATCGACATTAAGAATCCGGTAACCGGTAGCCGAAACCTTGTGTGAGACAGTACCGAGTAACAGGAATAGAACGCATGAGTGACGGAAATAAATGTTGTGTGTTATTTTCCGCAACTACACGGCAATGACTTATAAAATTAAATTTCGCACCTGACAAGCTTATTCCCTGCTAGGGGACCGATTCGGGGACTAGAACAAGTATGGAAGGGAAAAGAATATCAGCACG
Source organism: Podosphaera xanthii (assembly GCA_028751805.1). Lineage (NCBI taxonomy): Eukaryota > Fungi > Ascomycota > Leotiomycetes > Helotiales > Erysiphaceae > Podosphaera > Podosphaera xanthii. The sequence continues at coordinate 4,972,058 of JAPWIX010000012.1, read as the reverse complement.
ATTTCTCTTCCGGGATGTTGGTGAGGATGTCCATCGCTAAGTACCCAATGTGGATATGATAAATCGCGAAGGAAGATCATTGAGATGGCATGTACGAGTCCCGTGCAAAGTTCTACGAGACTCGGAATCTCATATATTCCCGTACCAGTACGGATGGCTCACCAGTGGAACAAGTCTTATCGCTTATAGACGGCCACTTTGGCTTTGCTTATGACAAGACTTTTCTCCAGGCGAGGCGAGATCGAGATCGACATCGACGTCCTCCCCTGCCCCTGAGTCGATCGCGGGCCCATCTTCGTGCGTGTAAATGGACGTGGTCTCAGCTCCAAGAACTGTGAGTACTGGAGGTAAACTTGGGATGTCCGTTTGTGTGAATCCAAGTCAGTGACACACAACATTAACGTCAGCTACAAACAATTTGTAGGGCTGAGATACGGTACCGTGTGGCAGCCCGAAATATTGTGAACAGTCGGCGTTCATTTTGTAGATTGATCGTGTAGTCAGAGGGCAATGACATACAAAATTAACGCTGATTAGTAAAAATCTTTAGGGTTGAGACTCTGTATAACGTGCTTTACCACTTGGCCGGGCACTTTGTAAAGATAGACTCAGCTACGCGGTTCTTGACTTGGCTTCCACAAGACGCACGACCACTAATCAATACCGGGACAATTTACTTTAGTATAAAGGCCACACTAACGGTAGTACTGACGCTGGGAGATCCAAAATATACTGTAGAGCCAGTCAAAACCTACAGTGGATGCCGATATAATGATTGAAAAGATTCATCGAAATTTTACCGTTTATGTTTGCAAGACTTATCCGTGCACGTAAAGTGGCTGACATGAGAAAGTGTTGCAGAAGTACCAGCAACTCAATTAATCTGAACGATAATGAAACCCGGGTCACACTATGAGATTTGACAGGTTCTACTGTAGTGCTTGTGTATGTCAATATGCGTTTCCACCTCTTCTTTATCAATAAAGCTCTACCGGTACTGGTTCTTGTCAAATGAAGTCTATGATAAAGGTAGCACAATGTAAAACGTAGACCAGCATCGCATCACAACGTCACCAGAACAATTTCTTTTCGCTCAAAAAACTCCAACATACATTTTCCGTGTTGTTGTATCTCTCAAGTCCAAACGCCAAGTCATAACACATCACATCATTAACCCAAAATTAAAACACATCATAAGAACAAGTCCGACGCGGAGACTGCCACATCCACCCAGACTATTGGTGGTTCCATCATTCATGTTCAGTGAGCCCAAATGGGGACCGTTAATTCTTCAAAATCATCATCTGTCCGAGGACATTCATCGGAAATTTGACGCGTGAGATCGTTTTCATTGATGGGTTTTTTTGGAAAGCCCGGATTGCCGTGCCAATTATCCTTTCGCACAGCTCCTATGAGAGACGCTAGATCCTGTGACTCTGTTTCTCGATGCTGCGCCAGAGCACAAGCTGACAGCTACGAAATTAATTTCCAAATGATATTGCCAGTGTTTAGCGTTGTGATTGTTATCCAAACAAACATTGCAAAGGCGGTTGTGTACCATTTACTTGCCAATTTAGTTTCCAGCATCGGTAAATCAGTATTCCAACTAATCGATCCATGTCTCGACGGTACGCCTTGGCAACATGGTGGTGACTTAACTGTCATAAAGCAATTTCGACTGGTAATGTAAATGATTGGCGCGATGATAAAGGGCAACATCAGACTGAGCGTAGCCTGTGAAGCCAGCATGAGATCATTCAGGCCATTTCTGCCATCACCAGCAGCAACAATAATGACAGGCATGATACTAATGCTTCGGGTAATTAACCTTCTGACCCATGGACTAATCCTCCAGTCTATAGATCCCTTTGATATCATTTGTCCAGTGATTGTGCCAACTATTCCAGCACTGATGCCACTGAGGAGTAGGGCGAGCGCAAAGACGGATCCTGCAACCGGGCCAAGACTATAGGCAAGATGATCATGAATGCCGTAGAGATCAGCATCATCAAGCGGGATAGAGTAGAGAGTCGCTCCGGCAGTAATTAGGATTGCGCTATTGATAAATAAAGCAAATATGAAGAGACAGATAATTAATTCGATGTAGAAGAGTTTGAGGCACGACTGGATAGATTGAAGAGAAGGATGATACCGTTCTGGCGCCCCCCCATGTGGATCTATGGGCGACTGGATCAGGTTATTCTTGACATCGTACTCCTTCAGACGGAGCTGAACAATGCTCGACCCCAAGTAAAGACTGTGTGGCAAGATTGTCCCGCCCATGATGCCGCAAGCTTGGTCTAGACTACCTGATCTGTTAGCATCATTTTTTATCGTATGTGTGCGTTTAGATGTACGGACGCTTGAGGTTTGACAATCTTTCTGGAAGGGATATACCCAGAAAGAACTTGCAGTAAGGTTGGATGCCGAATCAAATAGAGCTGAATGCAGAAGCAGATAGCGACTCCAATGACTAACGCCATAGCAAAGAACTCAAAAAATCTCGGGCCTTTCATGGAGCCATTGGGACTCGATATGGCACGTATCACCAGAACATCAAAAATGGAGATGGCACACGTAACAACCAGAGGGATTTCGGGGAACAAAAGATTGATCGCAATTGCCGTGCCCGCAACTTCGGTCACATCGGTGATAATGATCTGTGGCGAAGCTGGTTAGGATGAATAGCTGCAGAAGGTCATTGCGATACGTACCGAGATCTCAGCAATCCCGTATAAAAAATAATTGAGCCATTTGGGAAGAAACGCGCGACACGCCTCGGCCAAATTGTAGCCGGTGACACTACCCAGTTTGACACATAATCCTTGTAAGAAGATGGCGAAGACGTTGGCAATGAGCCCGACGAACAAGAGCTGGAAACGAAAGCTGACACCCGCCGCGACATCTATTGAGTAATTACCCGGATCGATGTACGCAACCGAAATCTGTCAATGACACAGTTGCGTTAGTTCATTCGACCACGACTTGAGAAGATTGATAAAATTTGATGAGATCATACCATGAAACCGGGACCGATAAACCTCAAGTAATCCCTGATAGCGGCAAAGGCCGCTCGGTAAAACTTGTGACGTTTCGTACTTGATCGCTCGGGAAGATCATCTTCATCCGACGAACCATACTCGGCTACTTCGATCACCTGATCATGACACTTCTTTTCCTTGTTCACTTCATAATTTGGTGGGAAAATGATTGGGCTTTGTCGAGTATCTTTTTCTTCACAATCGTAACTCTTCGTCGAAAGTCCCATGATGAGAATTTTCAGCCTCGTATTGAGGGGGGTTGCGTCGTCTTTTCTCTGTGACTTCTACTTCAGGAGCCGTACGTGTGGCACGGCAGCGGTTAAAGGATCCGTAGATTTGAGGTAGCTCAGCAGAAGAGTCAATTGAAGCGACCGTAATTGGATAGATCGAATTGTGTTCAAGAGAGTTGTGAGATTATAAAAGAATGGACAGGTTTACGAACGAAAGAGAGGGAATACCACGATGACTTATATCAAAAATCGAGGTACATATTCTGCTGAAGCTCGACCGAAAAAGTAGCGACTTTCCGACAATACTACCTTTGCCGTACCGCCGATCATAGCCAAGTCTCGAGCAGAACCTTTTGATTCTAGCGCCACTGAACGGACCATGGGCTCAGGGTCTGATCTTGACAAGGACTTCCTGTTCTTATGGCGTCACCACTTTCGATCATGCCAAAAGAAGATAAATAGAAGAAGCATCGAATGGATCTAGAAGCAAAATAGAACTATTCTTTACATCAGAGCGTGCGTCTTAGCACCGGCCGTTATAGTGTAGACATCGCGGCTCATTTCAACTCCGGAACGAATGACTACGACGGTATGCCCATGTTGCTTGGGTCGGGATATTCTCGAGAGAAGTCCACGCGACATTGGCCCGAACGACTGTGAAAGTCAGAGATGGGTCGCCTTCTTCGTGAGACGTACAGGTCTTGCAAATTGAGCCTCTTCTTCCACATCTGTTGTCTCTCGATACTCACTTACCCATGATCCTTTGTTAGCATCTTAGTATCTACACACCATGACTGATATGTCCCCGGCAGCTGCATGGAACAATTTCGACGGATCGTTTTACTTACCTAAACTACTCGGAGTACTCATACCTACTGACTAAGGTCGTGCTTTTCTTGGCCCGCTGAAATATGCAAAGCGATTCTCAGTGCACTCCGCCCTTTTTCATCATTTTGGCAGGGCAATGTTCAGCACTTCAACCACCCTTGCACGATGCAATCCTGGTCGGCCAAGACACGTATCATGGGACATAATTTTCTCCAGGATAGCGGTAATCGGTTGGCAGACCTCAACTCATGTAGACAAGCAATACCGGGAATGATGCGCGATCTGTATTGCACGAAGAGAAAGCCATGATTTCATTGTCGCTCTCGTGTTGCATTACAATATATGTACGGGGTATTGCTCACAAGACTTGCATCTCTTGATGTGAATATTTTACAACACTCCATGATGCGGTATAGCTGGACTAGTAAGTTGACCTCTTTTCATGGCCCATCAATTTCTCGGACCATCCACTGACTAATCATTCAACCCGCATGTCACCAGATAGGATGAACCCGTTTTTGAATACCGAGTAACGTCGCTATGGTTTAGTGGGGCCGTCGGCTCGCTTACGATACCTGGTAAATTTTTTACATGTATAATGATTGGATGAAGATGTGGGGAAACTGTCAATTAACACCCTTTTAATCACACCCAGCCCTGGGTATCAGGGGTAGGAGTTGGTGGTGGACGAAATAAAGTCTGTCAGTCGTTATGGGCAAATATAATTAAACGAGGTACAAATTTACAGTGTCTAGTAAAAACTTAACACTTGTTATCCAGTACATGGAATCGGTGTTTTAGCGCAGAAGTCGCCGTGTTATTATTACGTAAAGTTAAGCTTAGTCATTAGCTCAGGGAGGATCATAGCTTGGCTCCTCGACGCGTTCTTAGAAAACAACCATCTTATCTTTCAATTAATTGATTCAGGAGCTTTTCTGGTGACCTACGCAGGGAACTGATCTTTTTGCGGTTTGACCCTTGCTTTCAAATTTGAGATATTTCAAGTTATTTAGAGAAGATATAATCGTCCCTAAATTTGAAGATACCGATTAATTTTGAAAGATTTGTTTAGCTGTCTTTAATGTAAACAAAGAAACTGATCGCGTCAACAACAACACAATCATTTAGCAATCATTTTGAAAAGCCATCACAAAACAACTTCAGTATACAAACAATCATCATATTTAATCTTTTTTTCAACAAGCTACAATTTGGTGTTTCCTTAGCAACAATTGCCCGACGTCAATTTTGAAAGAAGCATAAGGTCGATTGTTGTTTCGCCTGATTATCAATAACTTTCCCGAAATCGTTATAATATCTCAATCAGGTTATATATCTGTATTTTGCATCAAATCATATAGTAGCAAGAATTTAATCATAGTTGATTCAATTAGTTACTTCAGAATTTTCTAGAAAAATAATAGCTTGCTTTATTCACAAGAGTTTAGCTCTTTGACTTAATCAAGCTGGATTCAGAAACCCGTTCTCAGTCACCTTTTCAAATAGATCTAGAGTACCGTGTAAATACTCAAACTGGTTTGATCCTGAACACCAGCAGTACTTCACATCACCACACTTCTAGCTCAGAATATTCTCCGTTGACAAATTTAAACAATCTCGAAGATACTGAAGTAAAATCAATTGCAGAAAAGCTAAGAAAAGTTCACATATTTAGCCCAAACAGAGACAGTGTGAGCGAGCCCTTAGGATCAGAACATTGGTCAAAAGTACAAAATATGGCAGATTATGGGTATGATAACTTGCCGGCAGATACCGACTATGGAAAAGATTTCGAATCACCTCACCTGTATCGGGGCAGTAGAGGCCACAATCGATCTAAAGAGATGCGGTTTCCTTCACCCCATAGTGCAAATAGTCAAACGCCATACAGTTTCGACAACATGCCGGTGTTTAAAATTTGCTCCTTTTCAGGTGTTAATCAAGATGCTGCCAGGTGGGTCTTCAATTTGAAAAGAGCCTTTAGAGCAGCTGGGATAGTCGGCGAAATTCCACCTGATATGTGGATTGGAGCGATTTGGGGGGGTGTTGAAGGAAAGGCAATACAATGGATGGATGGAGTACCTCATATCAAGAAAATTGTCGGCACATTGAGAACGACTCCTCATCTAATAACTAAAAAAATTGCCGACCGCTTCACCGAAGAATTTGAGGCAAAGTTCAAGATGGTTGAAGAGCCAGAAGTCCTGCGTTCACCACGAGAAATTTTGAACGAGCTTTGCCAAGAACCAAAAGAAACATTGACCGAGTACTACACCAAAGCACGAGGTGTTTTACAGTTATTAGGAGTCCATAGTTCAAACTCTCAAGTTCCTGATGTAACTACTTTGACATCTGTCGTTACCGAGATGACGGTAAGCCAATTTGTATCAGGACTCCATGATGATCAACTTAGGAGTCGAGTTACAGAACGTGGCGCAGCATCGGAAAATAATCTTGAAGGATGCTTTAAAGTAATTAGAGATTGTTGGAGATCAATGATTGATGAGAAAAGGCAAAATCTACTTCAACAGGAAAGTTGGAAGTCCAGAGGATTTGAGAGGATCATAGCTTCCCCTAATCATATGGATCAAGTGCTCAAAGAGTATGTAAGTCAGGGATATGGAACACAACGCACGAATCGATATCGATCACCTTTTGGAAATCCTTCTCAAGCAAATTCAATGCATCGCCCATATAACCATGATAATCCAATTCAAGAACCTAAGCCTCATCAACTACTTCCTTCAAAGTCTCTTCCAGCGCCACTTGCAGTTTCTCTGAACAATCAAATACTTCCCAATAATCAAAATCATATTAAACCGGAACCTAGATACCAAGGTCCAGAGTATCGGGGTGAGAATCCATGGAGAGGGGAATCTTCATGGCGGCCTAGAGACTTTTACGGCGGTGGAGATTATGCTGGAGCTTCAATTAGGGTTAATCAAAGCACGAGCGCTCGAGACACTCAAAATACACCACCCCAGGACCCTTTATCTTCACGCCACCCAATGGTGAATGGTACGGTGGCATACAGAAATGTCTGTTGGAAATGTGGAAATGGCCCTAATATGGACGCTCAGCGTCATGAAGCGGGACATTGTTATCATCCGTTTCTTCAGCCATGGGAATCTGAGGTTCTTCGGAGAAAGCACGGAGAAAGAAAGGATTTTTTAAACAAAAAAGTAGGCTACTTTGAACAAATGTCAAATAATCAACAACCAGAACAATTTGCCAGGGCTAATGCCGTCGAAATTGAGAGAAGGCGGGAAGAAAGATATCAAAAAGCTCAGCTTCCAGATCCATATAAACAGGCTAGATTTGCAAACCAGAGCCGGACAAATATTGAGGAAGTAAATTTCGATGAACTCTCTGAAATGGAAGAAGGGTCAATTCAGAGCGAAGCCAGTTTGTATCAGACTAATGTAGTTGATTGTGATATTGACGAGTACCTCCTCGACGAACAGTTAACTTCTGGCCATAGAAATATTCAGACGTCTAAAACCAGAAAAGGAGAAACGAAATTCAGAAATGAGCCCTCAGAAGCAGAAATTTTACTCTCGGCTCATGTAGTAGACAGAAGAAATGCCAAACGACCGCGCTTATACGATGATATCCTAAATGAAGAAGATATTGATCCTATTAGCAGGAAGCCATCAAATTCAGACGCGTTCCACTACGAAAAAACGACGTCTCGAATTAAAAAGAGGCAGGTGGAACCACTCATTAACGCTAGAATAAATGAGGGGCCGTTCAATTACATGGGAATTCTTGAAATGGCCAAAGTGGAGATGAGTTTGAAAGACATAGCTCAGATGTCGCCAGCTGCTCGTAAGCATTGGAAGCATGGAATTTCTCGTGTCAATAATAAGAAGTCGAAAAAGAAATCGGTGCCTCGACCTGAACCGGAGCCTGAAGAAAACTTAGAAGTTACAGCAAATCATGCCAGGGCAACACATGTCGCTAAAAATGAAAATATAACACTTGAGCCAAAACTTACCTACAAATCGTTTAGAGTAGAAGCTAGGATCGAAATTGAGCATGATAATAAAATCAAGCACGTCCTATTACACATTGATCATACACATGTAGACCAAGGGGCTGATCTCAATTTGATTTCATCCGCCCTTGTTGGGAAGTTAAAGTTGAGAAGAATGGGATTACCAAAACCAATTCAATTCGGCACTGCGGAGGGTAGGATGACTAAGGCCACGCAGTATGTAAAATTGAAAATTGCCGTTGCGGGAATTTGGAGGGAAACTGAAGCATTAATTCTTCCACCCACTGCAGGAAACCCAACGTCGTTGATTTTAGGTTTACCCTGGCTATATGATGTATGCGGTCGTCTTGATATTCCAACCTTCACCCTCCGTATTGGGGACAGTAGCTTAGGAGAAAAGAGAATCGAAATACAGACAACAAAATATAAACTGGGGCAAAATAACCGGGTACGCCTTGTGCTTGAAGACCAGAGATTATTGGAATTGGCCAGAGCCCAGGTCAAAGCCAAGATCGATCAAGAGTTAGGTCAGGAATCCACGCAAAGATTGGAAGCAAAATTTGAGTCCTCAAGTGATGATTCGAGCTCAGAAGAAAGTGACAGCTCCAGCTCAGAAAATGACAGCGATCTTTCAAACAGAGAATTAGAGGGCAACCTAATTAAAACATCTCGGGAAAAGACACCGTCATCGACGTGACGGAAAAGCGTCTTCCAATCAGACAACACCCCAAAAAGGTGCCTGGCCAAAAGTATTAAATAATTCTCAACTTAAAGAACAATCAGAAAAACAAGAGACATACCACCTTTCTCCTAATATAAATCACTCTACAATCAAAAATCACAACTTAGTCAGGAATAATAAAATTTACCTTAAATTCAACTTACTAGCAGCTGAGGCAAGCTTAGAGCAGAATACTCCAGAGCGCCAAGAATATGTCGACAGTCAAAAATACCCTGATCTTTCAGATGCAGCTTTCCCTACACTAAGACGACCAGTAATCAGATCTCTAAGCAATGAAAATCGAAAAGTAGTGGAAGACTGGTTCCTTCAATGCGGAGCTAAACTGGGACCTATGTGCCCTTCGGAAGAAGACAAATTCCAAGTTGCTAGACTGTTTTATACCTACAAAGATTTAAACGCAACAGAGCTATCTGAGATGCCAGCAACGGATCTCTATATTCACAAAATAACTCTAAAGAAAGATACAGTACCCTATAGTGCGAAAAGACAAAAGCGGTGGCCCCGTGATAAAGAATGGTGGCTAAATAAGATGGTCCAAGATGGCCTTGATTGCGGTATGTACGAACCAACAACAGCTCGTGGTGATAGATTGTCTCCATGGAACGCTGCAGCAAAACTAGTTCCGCGAGGAGATGATGACAAGTGGGGTGATGAGCCACGAATTACATTCAATTACCATAATGTGCACGAAGAACTTCCCGGTTACGCAATGCCTCTTATGTCTGAGATACACGACTTTCTAAGTAATCCCAAACATCAATGCTTTGTGCAACTGGATCTCAAACATTCATACTGGTCTATTCCTCTTCACCCAGATAGCCGCGGCTACTTGGCATTCACTCTAAACAATAAGCCACAGCTTCAACCAACCCGACTCCCGCAAGGCTCTAAGAGTGCAACGTTTGGCCTAACTCAGTGTATGAATATTGCTCTAGGGGCTTTACCTAAGCTACCAAATAATCTTAAAGCTGACGATGGCTCGGATGGTAGCGAGTCTTCTCTTCTTCATCACAAAGAAATTGATAACGAAGATCTTAAATTCTATATGGATGATATATTCGGTGCTTACCCAAGTTTTCAAGCTGGATTTAGCCACTTGCAGTTTCGCCTTTTGCCACGAATAGCATGGGCCAAATTTAGACTCTCATTTAAGAAATTAAGGCTTTTTATGGATGAAATTGATGCCCTGGGAGTCATCCACAAAACTGGAGGTACTTCAGTAGTAAAATATGATCGAGCCGCTAAAATTAAACAATGGCCTATTCCTAAAGACGTCACTGATGTCAAGAGCTTTGTTGCGTCTGTCATGATCACGAAGCCTTGGGTTAAAAATTTTGGTGAAATTTGTAACCCGTTGAATCATTTAATGCGCCATAATACAACTTGGGCATGGGGTGTGGTTCAACAAGCTGCCTTTGATACCCTCAAGATGGAGTGCGCCACGGAATTGGTTAGACATGGAATAATAGCGAATGTACCGATTGCTTTGTACACAGATGCAAGCAAATATGCTATCGGATGCGTTATTACTCAATTTCAAGAAGGCGCAGAAGTCCCAATTTTATATGATTCAAACATTTTAACCAAAGCAGAAAAAATTATGGGACCTATAAACGAGAATTGCTGGGAATTGTCACCTTTGCAAAGAAATATGACTATCTACTCATGGGAAATGAAAAAAACGTCATTTATACAGATCATAAGCCGCTTTCTTACTTCATGGACTCTTCTTTACTAGAAGGAATCTATGCCAGATGGAATAATCTACTTTGTCAGCTTAACGTTGAAATTAAATGGATTCCGGGCAGTCGTAATGAAATTGCCGATGCCCTCTCAAGAACGGTATTCGAAAATCCTTCGGCAACAGATGATGAAACATTACTAGAATATGGAAGTATTATTAAAAGGGAAAATTTAGGAGAGACATGGATCTGGAAAGATGGAAGAGGTGGATACCAGGGCCTAATAAAGAAACATCGTGCCATGGAGGTGTGCCAAAGAGCAGCCACAGTTATTTCCAATGTCCCGGAACTAATGGCTGCTCCTTCGGCTGATTCAGTAGAGGACCATTTGATCGCGATGACGGTCGAAGACTTTGTAGATGAAAACAAAAAGTACACTGACTCGAATTGGTTTAAGGACATTTACAATTATCAGAGAACAAATACGAGTCCTCAAAATCTTTCGCCACTTGAGAAAAGAAGATTCATTGATCAAGCCAGGAAATATCAAATTTTTGAAGGAGATTTGTTCATCATGAATAGAGGTATTTGGAAAAGATGTGTTCCTGAAGTGGAAGTGAGCTGTGTGTTAGAGCAGGCACATGATAATGGTGGACACTATGCGGCATCTATGACCATGAAAAGGTTGAAAGATTACTATTGGCCGAATATGTCAAAAGATACCGTTGATTACATCCTTGGATGCATGTCATGTGCAAAACATGGTACTGCTCGACGCTCACAAACACAGTCCCCTGCAAGAGTTGATGCCCCATTTGTGATGTTTGGTATGGATTTTATTGGACCCCTACCTGAGGCTAACCTCAACCTTGAGGATACAATAAAAGCTTGCTACCCTCAACTGAATAAATTTGACGTTCAGTTTGACTCAAATGAGCAACCACTTAACTGGGGCTATTCAGGAAAATCAAAATTTTCACATATTTTTATGGTAGTAGATTACTTCTCCCGCTTTGTATGGGCATTTTCTTGTTCAACTCCAGATCAGGCCGAAGCAATTCGCTGTCTGTCATGGCTCTTTTCTATTTTTGGCAGCCCTATATCAATCTATGCAGACATTGGGTCTCACTTTGTAGGACGTTCGATGGCGAACTACTTACAGGAGCAAAATGTCGTGTTTATCCCAGCTCCTTCAGGTGCCAAAAGGGCCACTGGAATGGTCGAGAAATTGAATGATCTGCTTGAGATGATCCTAAAGAAACAATCACACAAGCCAAACTGGCTTTTATTTGTGAACCGTGCGGCATATGAACTAAATCGAAGGGTCATCAGGCACTTTGGCTTCTCAGCTTACGAGATTTTGTTTGGTTTCCAGCCACCGTCGAGTCTAGAACGATCATTTCCTTCTCTTAACCGAGCTCAATACACAGCAGAAATGGCTGAATTTGATTGGAACCAACTCTATAAGGTTAGCGCAGGTAAAGCACATGAAGATGCAGTTATTCACCATTTAGCAAAAATGGAAACTAGACGGTGCGATGCCTTGACGTTAGATGATTGGCGTCGAAGAGTCCAAAAAGAAAGACACGATTTAGGAGTGAGTCAAAGGACCAGCTTCGCTCCAGGAACGTTAGTAATGCTTTATGACCATGCGAAAGCAAAATTAAAACTTCATGCTTCATACCGAGGCCCATTTGTGGTCACAGGATTTGCAGGTTATCATGGGAAAAGCTATTTGCTGAGGCAAATTAATGGACAGAGAATAAAATACTCATATCATGGGGATCAACTGAAACTTTTCAGGCTTCGAGAAGGATATTTAATTTCTGGAAATGAGCAGAAGATCCCAGCTTACCAAAATTTAAGATCAGGGAAAGCTTCACACAAAATTCCAAAACCGACATATTACTTCGAAGGCGCCTGGACTCGAAAAGCAAACTAAACCGGAAAAAAAATCCATATTCAGACTTTATTAGTTTCACCCAACTCAGCATTTAGCTGAGGTGTTGACCTAAAGGCCATTGAACGATATAAACTATTACGTTGGAAGCCATAATTGGCTCAAATCATTAAGGCCAATCAGCTGTCACTGCGCAACTAATCCCATCTCTTATTCGACATCATCAACTCGGCTTTATTACTTGCGCTTCTTTGATTTTGCAAATTCTCTGAAACATATCTGCTCTTATCATTTTAGGGGGCTCAGAATTTCATATTCTTCCTATCTGAAATAGACTACCGGATGGCACAAATTTTGCTTAGAACTTTAGAAGTTTTATTTTGTTTTAACTTGGAATCACTAACGCGAGTCGTGGATTGGGTAACTTTTGTGTATTTTCTATTTTCTTACAATCTAAGGACTTTAGCTGGGTTATTGGGCTCACAAGAAACTGGGAGTATCTTGGGACTAAAAGATGGCCTTAGTGAGTAGAAGTCGCCGTGTTATTATTACGTAAAGTTAAGCTTAGTCATTAGCTCAGGGAGGATCATAGCTTGGCTCCTCGACGCGTTCTTAGAAAACAACCATCTTATCTTTCAATTAATTGATTCAGGAGCTTTTCTAGCGCTGCATCTAGAAATAAGTAGGTGTGGCTGGTGCAAACAGGACCACCAGCCACACCACTTCACTACCAGATGCCGCGCTCAAACGCCGATCTATAATGTATTGTCTATAATCTATCTCTATCTTCTCTCTATATCTCTCTATCTTTCTTTCTTTCTTCTTTCTTCTTCTTTCTTTCTTCTTCTTCTTTCTTTATCTTTATCTTTCTTTCTTTATCTTTCTTTTCTTCTTCTTCTTCTTCTTCTTCTTCTTCTTCTTCTTCTTCTTTTCTTCTTCTTCTCTTCTCTTCTCTTATAGTATTGAGAGATTTGTGGATCCGAGTTTTAAAAAAGTTGCAAAGATGATTGGTCAGAGGCCGGCGGAGTGAGCGGTGGTTGGTCGGGCGGGTCAAGGGTGATGTCATTTCGTCTGACCGCCCAAAATCGGCAGTAATGATTTGCTCGCAGAGTGTCGGATGTCTGACTCAGCCCAGAGGGCTAAATGTGGATCCGAAGATAAAAGGGTGCCGCGCTGATTGGGCGGTGGGGGAGAGGTCCGCGCGCTAGATAGAATGAAGCTGTTTTATTCGCCCACGGAGCGTCGTTCCGGCTGACTAAAGCCCGTCAGACTAAATGTGGATACTATTTGAGAATTCGTGCATGCTCATTCGTCGCCGCTAGCGTCTGGACCACGCTAAGAAAATTTTTCATCACCTCACACAATCCGTCGCTTCTTCTTTCTCTTTTACAACATCATCGTCGTCGTCGAATTTTCCGCCACCACCAACAGGTACGTCGTCCTATCATCATCGCTGACAATTTACAGGAATAAAAAATTTCACATGGCTTCAGGTGAGTAAATGGCTCCATTCTGAAATACTGACAAACCCACAGGTCGTCGTCGCAGCATTAATAATACCGAAATCAGGTACGTCGTCCACTTTTCATCGCTGACAATCTACAGATAGTTTCCGGTCAGTAACAGCGACACCATTCTTGAATTCTGACAATTTAACAGGTCGCAGCCACAAAATTCATCGCTTTTGAAACTGGTACGTTGTCTCAAACGCTGATTGCTGACAATTTCACAGGATTATCGAATCACTCAAGGCTTCAGGTGAGTAAATCACTCCATTTATAATACTGACAAACCCATAGGTCATTGTCGCGGCAGTAATAATCCAGAATCAGGTACGTCGTCCATATTTCTTCGCTGACAATTTACAGGAAGCCTCAGATTAGTGACAGTCTCTCCATTCTTGAACACTGACAATAACATAGGTCGCTGCGACAGAAATCACATCGTTTTTGAATCAGGTACGTCTTCAAATCAAGCTGACAATTCTCCACAGGATCCGAAATCGAAATCACCGGCGAAAGCTTCAAATGCAAGAAACACCCTCACACAAATTGCTTCACTGACACTTTTAGGTCGTTATTGCCCCTCATACTTAGATAACTCTCAGGTACGTCTCAGAATAGATTTCAGGAGTCATATTATCCGTTTCAGTCGCGAATCCGTTAAATATTTTACACCAGCATCTTCGCAATCCAATAAATTACGGCAACAGACAATAAACCACATTTGCTCAGGCATGAATCCAATAAACATATTACATTCTACTTACAAGCTTTAGAATCGAATTCACCGCAGCTTATCATATCAGACATCATCTCATTCGATCCAATGACATTCATCAGTCTTTAGTTTTTTGAAAAGACTATAATATCACCAGGTACGTTTCAAGTCGAGCTCCAAAACAGCCATTAACGAGCTTTAGAAGAATTTTATTCGAAATTCCGACGAGTCTGAACAGAGTTTCAAGACGAACTTACCCAATTACCCATTAAAAAATAAGTAGAACGACAACTGGCAACAGCTAATGCATCAACTAAAGATCGATAGAAAATCGATAAGCATGAGAAGTACAGAGAATCTGAAGATCAAATTAAAACCATCCTGTTCTGAAAACGATTGCTAACACATACCTAGGACATATTCGTCATTAGAAATTACATTCAACTTAAAAAACTTCAGATGACGTTTTAAACCGATACCAAAAGATCTCCTCAGAGACACCCGTCGCATCTTCCAGAGGAAATTATCTCAGGTATCTGACAAATACCATGGTCGAAATTATGGAAAAGACATTAAGAACATCCTTCATTTGAAAATCTCATTCGAGACTTCACTAACAGTTTATGAGTAGGAAATTGGTACACATTCCACAACGGACTTGACTGGATACCATTTGCGCCTCAACCATACCCAGAACCGCCTCCAGGAGGACACACTTTCCAACTTCACCAAGTTTCGGACTCTGTAATGACATTCGTAGTGATTTTTTGCAATGACTTTTAAAATTGCCATACGGACGTAAATGCGAAGCTTTCCGTAACATAAAACCATTATCTGAAAATTCTGAATCTAACAAGTAAAAGTGTAGAGAGTAATTGCATTGTGGCTAAAAATATAAAAGTAATTTAATTTTTCAATGTATAAATAGAATATAATTTAAAATTTCTACTATTTTTGATCAAAAATTATTTATGCAAATATTGAAATGAACAAATTAATACAAACTTTGTATACATAATAATTCCAGCATAATACTTATGAAATGTTTTGTGCAGACATAAATAATATGAAATACATAACATTGTGCTGATGTAACCATGGCAACGTTCGTCTTCGGTTAAATTGGTTTCCATGGCAACATATTTTATTCGGTTAAAATGTTAACAAGGTTACCCCAGACCTACTATGATATGTTATATAAATTCATTCTCGATTTATGCCGACATTATTTTAATCAACGCATAAATATAATCATGGATAACCCTGACTCTGAAATCTTAAATGTCAATTAAGGTTCAGGGGTATCCATGATTGAAATTTAAGAATATAATATCTTCCATGTAGGGATATCCCTGATAGAAAGTTGTATTCAAATAATTCATTATTTGGGATAAAAATCTTAAGCTCGGACTTTTTGCCTGGGTTTATACATGAGCTACCCTGTAATATTAATATTTATGACCCTACACGTGTAGGATACGCCTAGCATGGCAATTTTTGAACAAAGAATCAGAGTAGGGGTATCCTTATTTCGATACATACTTATGCAGAGGAGCCATCATGGATAGCCCTGACAATGATATTTTTCAAAAAATTGATAGCCCAAGTGGTATCCCAGTCTGAAAAATGTTTTATGCAAAACAGTCATAGGGATATCCTTGAAAACATAACTCAATATGCAGAAATGCTAATTATATCACCCCTGACGTAGTTACGAACAATTCTCAGTTGTTAGCATGGATAAACCTGACAGGTTTAATTTCAAGGTATTATGCTTGAGGGTATCCCTGATCGGACTATGAATTATGCATCATGCTATTTTGCCAGATCCCTGACGAGCATTTGCTCAATGTAAGAATGCCAGCATGGCTATCCCAGACAAGATGTTAATCTTTTATAACATATATGACACCATTTTGTACCCTGTATCTAATTTTCTTCATGCATTGTTACAAACATGGGTATGCCTCTAGGAACTTTTAAATAGTATAAAATTATTTTATCTCATTTAATTATCATCCGTATAAACCAACGACAACTGATATTGTCATCCTTCTGATTACTTAAATAATCGGTCGCAGTGAATTAGTTAATCTATCAGAGGCATGACTGTACCTTTCTACACTTGAAATATTTATTTGCATTACTGCTGCAACGCAGAATGCAATTGCCCATCGTACATTTGAAATTCACAGTTGTTTCAACATAGTTGCAGGAATGGTTTGTCGCGACGTGCTGTCGTTATCATGAGTGTCAAGTGTAGGAATCAACTGTAGGGATAATTTTATGTGAATTTGTCAATGCGGAAGGTCGACCAGCAGTGTATAAGGCGAAAAGGTTGAAATATGCGCAACAAGGGTATGAGCGATGTTCCGCCCCTTGCGAATAGTAAGAAGGGCTTTTATTAGCAGAATACTATAACTGGAATACAAAGTTAAGGATCCACCAACGCGGCAGTTCGTCAATAACGATATCACACGACACTGCATAATTAAGCGCGATGCATCAAGTTCCAGCTGAGTTCCGCCCCTTGCTGATAGTAATCAGGGCTTGCATGGTCGGAATTCATTCACAGGGATATTATGCTGTGTAGCAATTCACGTAAATGAACTTCTTATATAAAATGTATTGTCGCTAAAAAGACCCTGGGAAATCAAGGGAGGTTTACTTTCATGCTAAAATGAGCTAAGGGTTATAAAAGCGATATGAACTTGGATCCTTCATTGTGAATTCGTCATCTTAACAGATTGACATACAAGGATGCATCTTTCTGAATCCATCTACGCGTCCTATAGTTTCACACCTGTATATTTTGGCATACCCATTGCGACGTCATTACGCCACACATACTAAAATTGGCAGTTTGTGGATCGAGTGTTTTAAGAATGGTTTATTAATTCTCACCTTCGACACGCAACATGAATGCATGCCGTGATAATGATTTAAGGTATTGGATAATCGGATACTAAGATATTAGATGCGATAATTAGTTGTCTTATTGCAATCAAACTCAATTTTGCCCGCCGTTCGAAACACGTAGTTTGTGGTCATTGTACTTACGAGGACCACACTTTGAATGCTTAATACAACGGCAGTCAACGACTCAATATATGGATATCTTTGAAAAACAAAACAAATCTTTACAATACAATTAGATGGCAAGGTCAAAGTTGCGCTATTCTGCCAGCGCAATCATAAGGATCAGTTTGTGGTTCATAGTCTTTAAATTGCGATGTATTGAATTGTTGTCAATTAGTGAGACATATTCCACACATGATACTACAGGAAATGTACCATTTTTATTTTTTTTAAAAAAAAACAATCAGCAAAACATCCACATCGCTTATTAATTTGTTTTTTTTTTGCACTTTTTGATAATTCTTAGTAATAATAGCGTATCGCTTATTTTTCGACGCTAGCAAGCCCCCACACGCACATACTATAAATATTTCTAATCATCTCCTCCCAATCCTTCATTAATCGTAAGCTTTTCACAAACAATTTCATTTCAAATGATTTCACCACAGATCTTTAACCATCAACAGGTAAGTTTGTACTTCGATTAAAATACTGAACTAAAATGTTTATTGACAGTACACCACACACATCTACTCAAATCTAACCTATGTCCACGACCTCAACTTATCTATCCTCTGTCTACGCAAACTATATGCTTCGCCGGCTACATGTATGAACTAAAAAAATGAGACTTATCATCGACGTGTAAAGATAAGAAACACTAAGCTATACGGACGGCGCACAAACGCTGTAAAAAAATTGCTTCTAATAAAAAAAAGTTCCTAAGATTAAAGATCGTAACAAGCACATTTATACTCTATACGCCGCAGTTGTGCGTGCAGTTGCGTATATTACTTAAGACGAACACTGTAAGAGATATAATCGGGCGAAAAAAAAATTTTTGAAAGAAGAATGTTCTACGAAAAAAGAACAGCATCGGTAGCATTATCACCAAATAGAACGTTCTTCGTCCACGATCCTTCACCATCCATCTAAAAATTGCCACATATTTTAAAGATGGCTATGAAACGCTACTACCATTGAAGGCACCTGATGTACAGGCCCAGCTACTGTTGCTTCACCGAATTGTTCCCCGCAGATTTTTTCCGAATTGCATATGTCTGTTGAACTCAACTCCGTCAATGCAAGATCCAAGAAGTGCCGATGCAAGCTAAGCTATGTACCCAACCGGTCATCATTCTTCATCAAGATCGAGGATCGTAATTAATGGTCCTCTTACATCTTTAAATTACAGATTACCTCTCTATTTCATCTCGATCGACATTATGGGTCAATATTCTACACAGAAGTCCTTGAAATATCCTTTCCAATGCCCGTCAAAACTACCTTTACATAAAGGACACATAGCTCTCATGTCCATACTACATGAACTGTAATCACGACCTCCATTTGACATTTCACGTTCAGGAAAAGACCAACCACTTCCTGGCGAATAAATTATCTTGGTTCAGGCCGAATATCTTAACTGCCATTATATTGAAATGCCACCAACTCATACATGAGTTTGGCCCAAACAAATACATGCCTCTTTTCAAGTAACAGATAGAAGTCAGAAACTCTACACTTCTCATCTGGCTCTGATAAAGGCAAAATGATCATTTCCAATTCATGTGAATCAAGTAAACTGTAATCTGAAATAACTAACTTCTTCTTCGCGTAAACTGATTGGTACTAAATCTAACTTTGTGAAATGTTTCATATCATTGATTTATATGCACTAACGGCCTCCAGATAGCAAAACATAGATTGTAGCCATGCCCTTCGACTGACACATCAACGACGACATTACATAACCTAATTACCATACACACGTACTCGGTCGGATCCCAAATATTCATCTATGTCATTATTCTTGAAAGTTATCCAAATTATATTTAAGTTTGGCTCATTAAATTTACACGCCTATCCAAGTACCAGATGGAAGCTACAAACTACACGCTTCTCATCTGACTTTACAAAAGGCAAAATCTTCCCATTCATTGCATGGGAACAATGCCAACTAACGCAGAAAAACGTAACTAAGATCGCCAATCCACTTTATGTGAACCAAACTATCAACCGTAACTAAAAACAATCCACATGTCCCCTTACATGTGAAGCAAGGTTACCGTAGTATCTAACACCAAACAACCTGCCTCCGCTTCATGTGACCAAGACCTGTAAACCTCAACAGACTAATTCCAACTAGCAACATCACAACACTACAAAACCCGTCACCCATTCCGAAGCAACGCGAGGAACCCTGCCCCGGAGCGAAGCGCAGGGCCGCAGGGCCAGGACCTAGTTCCATGTATTGGATAACAAGTGTAGAGTTTTTACTAGACACTGAAATTTTGTACTTCGCTTAACTACATGTACGGTTACGTATAACTGTCGTCGTCAGCTCGCCTCACGGATAATGCTTCGTAGATCGTGCATCAGCAATAATAAGATGCGATACCAAGATGACATTGACAAAATGTGCTAATTCTGGTGGTATTCTGGCATACTGATGAAGGAAGTTGTGGTCACTGTTCCATGCATTGTTGTACACTCTTCATCGGTTCGACGTGTGATCAAAGTATTGAGCTTGTTGCCATGGCTTATAACGTGGGAGAGGTTATCCACATTACGGGCATGATACTCCCGGTATAACGAGTCCCTCGTAGCTCATCAGTTGCACACCTCGGTCAGAAAGATCAGAATAGGGGAACTTACACGCATCATGAAAATTGAAGGGATGAAGCAAAGCAAAAAGCAACTTCATTCCCGAAATCTCTTGACCCTGAGCCCTGACTGTGATGCCGTTAATCCCTGCACGGCTGACGAAATTATGTCTCTCAAATTCCGTTGCGGTGTGAGTAAAACCTATTATGAAGATTTCCTTGAATCTGTCGGAACTACTTGGATACCGAGAGAGAGAGAGACTCGTCAGCGGTGGATCAGCAAAGAAGTTGGAGCATCAGTTGGTTGACTCGGGGGATTTTGGTTGACTCTCGGTCGGTGTAATTTGACTTAGATTCGGATCGGGTTCTTTAATTCAACTTCGGGATCGGTAGCCGACATTGGCACTTTTAACTGCCGCTGCACTCGTATGCATAAGAAAATGAAGTTCGTGATGACATTTGTACCTGCGTCTCGGCCACTAACCATCTCCCGTTAGTAGATCAACTAGTACATGTACGGAAGGGGTTTCAAGTGGGTCTTGTCAGGTCAATTAATAATTCTGCCGCATTACTGTCAATGTGTTGATCACCTTCTCTCACCGCCTCCATATAGCAGACGAGACCCACTTGAAATCCTTATCCGTACTAGTGGAATGGTATGTCAAGGAAAAGGTGGAGTACATTGCCGGTGCCAAGAGAAAAAGTGCCGTGATTGTTACATACCTAACGCAAGTACATGACTCAGTCTTCCCCCCTTCAGCACGAGATTTCCATTTGAGCTCAACAATGGGTGATTGACAAGTCATTGATGCATAGCACATGTGATTTCGTCGATGACTCTGAGACCTTATGGTGCTCAGTGTCGGTATGAGACCTGATTCAATCATGAAATCGTGACCATGTCAATGATGCACTCGATTTTCCGTGTAGCATTCCATGAGGCTGAAAGTCGGATTCGGCTGGGTCAGCCCTGGACTGATAAGAATGCGATCGCTGAGATGATTTCCTCTCTCCTCCCCCCCTGCAGAGCCTGCACCTTGCGGAATTGAGTGGCTAGAATAGTTGGGGCTCTCCAGTTACGCACTGAGTATGGAAAGTGTGAGAGGGGAGAAGGGAGGGAGGAATAATTTCTAGAACACATGTGGAAGACTCTTGCAAGGCTGCGTACTTGATGTACAGTAGAACCTCTCTTAGCTAATAGTGGGACCCGGTATAAATGTTGAGAAGATTCATTGTAACTTGGACTTTTATATTTGCAACACTTACCCTTACAGGTCATTTTGCGCGCAGGGGTAAGTATGGCAAATATAATCGGTAAAATTTCTATGAATCTCTTCAGTAATTATACCGGGACCCACTATTAGCTATGAGAGGTTTTACTGTACTATGTCACTACGATAAAATTCATCACCCTGTCAATTACAAATGGATCTTATACAGAGTATCAGGGTCAATTAGTTTTACTTGCATGTAGTAATGCAGCCCTAGACATTGTTGCTATTAAGCGCCAATTTTGTCTGACTAGTAACAATACTTAGGGCTACAATACTACATGCTAGTAAAACTAAGTGACCCTGATACTCTATTTAAGATCCACTTTTGATTGACAGGGAGACGAATTTTATCGTAGTGACATAGTACAGTCGAATCTGGATAAGCCGATAGTGGGTTCCAATTTAATTATTGTTAAGATTTATCGAATTATGGGTACTTCATTTTGTAACACTTACCCCTACAAGCCATTCTCCGTGCATGGGTAAGTATTGCGAATTCAAGCTGTTAAATATCAATGAATATTTTCAATAATTAAACCTGAACCCACTACCGACTTATCCAGGTCCGACTGCACAAATTTGTATCGAGCTAGGAATAATGTACATCCTTGTGCCAGAGCAACGCGACCTTATCCCTGATAGAATACGGCAGCCCCGTGACAAATGTCGTCTGTTATCATTTTTTTTCGTCGCAATTAACCGACAGCGAGGTCAGACATGGGTTACAAATCACGAAGTTCTGGATAAATCTTAGATCTCGATAACGTACCGATTGTATCACTAAGTGAACGCAGCTCCTGAAAGTAGCGATCTTAACCTGTCATCTTTTCGTGTCACTAATTTAAGGCCCAAATGGCCATCTTATTCAACAAAGGAGGGATGTTGGTGTAGCAACATGCATCATTGTGCCATCATTCTGTGACCACTCAAGGGTGAGGATTGAGTCCACAAAATTTAATGTCTCTGCTCAATAGAACAGATTATGTTGTTGCCGAATGAAAGGGGAGCAAAGAGTACGACATGAACAGATATCCCTTTCTGTGCTTGCTTTTGTTCAAAAAGACTCATACTTTACATTTCATCTTCCTCTAATCCATGACGTTGAAGAATCAGAGATGACAATGAATCATATCCAGAGGATATCCTACAGGGTGGGGAAGAGCTTTGTCTCTAGACTACTGAACTACATAAACACGACAGTTTACCCTCGTAATCGGGTTCAAGGATGTACTGGTAAGGAGTTAGAAGCAAAGCAGACCTCATGCGCCCTCCACTAGACTCGCAATCTGGCATTCTTCGATATCAGTCAGACTCGGGCGTGCCCAATGCCATTATCATGTGGCATTGTTCGTCGAAGGATCAGTTGAGGTAGATTCCAAGAGAGTAAAGTGTTGCATATATTAAACCCAGAGCATTCTCGGAGCTCATCGATTGAAGCCATCAGATGAGATTAAACCATCTTACGAAGCGTATGAGGAAGGCGTTTTGGTTGATCGGGAGATAGTTTATACCCTGTACAATCAGTGTTCGTTGTGTTTATTTGTCTGCACAGGCCAGCGCGAGATAAAATTCGTCTTAGATAGATGCATGTTGAAGAAGTAGATGAACCATCGTTATCTTTACTGTCATCGTCGCATTACTTCTAGATGCTAATGTTGTGTAGTCAGTACCAAAGTGGAAACCTCTTTTGAACACAAATCCAGAAAAAAATGATCAATCAACGGAATTTATCGAGAACTCAAAGGCGATATATAGCTGTGCCTTAAATATGAAGAGACTGTTTTCTCTCTCCCTGATGTCGCTAATGGTTCTTGACGATTATTGTTTGTAAGTCGAACGAGTATCTGGTCATATATTGATCTCAAATTTGTCCTGGTGTAAGCCGTAACTCTTGTAAGAGTCGGCTGAAAGAGCCACAGCATTTCGGATTCACGCGAATCTGATCATAAGCATGGCCAATATGGTCACTGTACAGTGATACTGGGGTAAACTAGATGCACGTTGGCTGTAATTTTGCACGCCATCAAGATAAAGTGCAAGGAAACGACGTACCAAGGTAAGATCAACTAGTAACAAGTTCTGTCCCCGTGTTACTGTAGATGTGAGGATGTTGATAGTTGTGATTGTTTAAAACATAGCCTTTGGCTCGCCCGACTAGCGTCTATAAATATATTTCTGTGAAGAAGCCTCGAGGTCTTTAATTTTGCTGATACGTCTATTCAGGATTGAGTTTTTGTCCGCCCGAGAATGAACGTCTTAACGCATTCATATTTCTGGAACAGTGACGGAAAGTTATCATTTGAATAATATGTAACTTGCGAGATTTCTCACAAGTTCGGTCCAATTCCTGCCCATGTGGTCTTCCGACTCAAACTACTCTTCGGTGACCCACTTCAGCAATCGACGCTTCACCCGTGAATTTTACGATTTATTTCGTCCATCTCTACGTGTCCTAACTTTAGGTAGATAAATGATGAAATTTATACCCGGGTGTGATTTTTCTACTGGGGATGAAGTCATTCAATACGCATTTGAGGAAGTAGAAAATAGGATGTTTTCAAAGATCTAAGCGGCAATAAGTATTGTCAATGAGGTAAAATTCTTTGATCATGAAGGCAGGAGGGTGCACACGAAATCTAGTCCACATGCTGGTCGCGAAAGCCTCGAACGTAGAGCCGAATCCATGAAATTTAAGAGAGACTGAAAGGTTGCGGAGGAGCGTGTAACCTAGGCGCATTCAAAAATTTTGATAGCTTTATGATAATCTATATGGATCAAATAACCTCACTCGCAAGACCTCATCTAGCGACACACTCACATGTCATGTCAAGCCGTCCCATCCCCCTCCACCCCTACCTGCCTCTGCTATGAACAGTGGGGAGAGGTCGCGGACAGAAATGCGACTGTTAACGATCTCTGCCGTCAACACCAGGATGCGGGAGGCTACCTTTGTGTTCTAAACCATTACCTGCGTTCTAGAGAACGCAATCATGAAGAATGAAAATCTACTACATCCTCTGGAAAAACACGTCTATAACTGTGTGGCGGATATGAATTCAGTAGCACGCAGGCACTTTGACTACCATATTAAAGGCATTTCTCGACCACCTAGCTCTTACTCTGAAACTAGGCCCCCATAGTCTCATATAACACCCAAGGTGATGCAAAGTAGTATGCCACGGTCCCAAGTTGTACCCCCGATAGCGTACAAGGCTACAAAACTTTCAATCGTCAGACGCCCTGTCTCTGGTGCAAACGTGGTATCCACTCAAGTCCCTAGACAGCGCATATAGAAGCCTAGGGGACCAAACAACTTAGATAAGACGAAATCCAGAGCAAAACCCAGAGAAATCCCGGAAGATAATCGTCTATTCGTTCGAGTCTCTGCAGGACATCCCGCCCTCCAAATGTCTCCTGCTGCCGTGATGCTGCAAATTAATATCCACGTGAAAGAAAAGCTTGTGCGCCAAGTCAAGTCGATTAAAACGGGCTTTGCACTTTGTCCCATCTCAAAAACTGCCCAGAAGACTCTATTCTCGCGCATGAGTGATTTAGAAACCTTCGTATCAACCCAAGACGAGTGCAAGACGGAGAAGCCGACTCGACACACTGCCCATAGACTTTCTGCCGTCCTCCGCGCCTACACAGGCTTTGATGGCACTTCTCTGACGAAAACTGAGATAGCTCTCGAGGTTGTGTCGGAAGTCCCCAGAGATCTTAAAAATATCTCCCCGCTGAATGTGTTGAAATCTCGTGGACGTGACGCTTCCGAGAATTCTACGACCAAAAGCTAGATCGTGCTATACCCAAAAGGCCCAAATCTTTCTAAGGTCTTACCACTACTTGGTGTTCGTGTGCCTGTTGAAATTCTCCCTCAGAGATTGCGAATGCCTCAATGTGATAGATGCTTTGGATGGCACAACGAAATAGTGTGTGCAAGACTCTCTCGCTGCAGAAATTGTGCCTCTACCCAACACGTAGAGAGCGGACACAATTCTGGCGACTCTGCCAAAAAGTATTTATGTCCCCCAAAATGTATAAATTGCCATAGTCCACATACAGTAGACTCATTAGAATACCTAATTAGGCCTAGAAAAGACAACACCCTATTAGGTAAGGCTCAGATGGCTGAAATCAGATAGGCAGCAGCGGGAGCCAGGCTTCGATTAAAAGCCGCTCACTGCGGAGTGATGGGATGCCAGGTCATTGATAGTGTCCCAGAAATCAGCAACCCAATCAAAGTTCTAGAAACCCAGTCAGCCCCACAAACTCCTCCGGTCATCAGAAGACTCTTCACTGGGTCACATTTATTGTTGAGAAGAAAATATGCAGCTCGAGATCTAGACATATAAGTAGACAACATTGAGGAAACTGATGAATATTAAACCATCTCTTATAAGTATAATTTCAGTTAACATTGAACATTGCTCCGCTACTCATCACATTGCTCTCGAAACCGCATCTCGAAATCGTAAAGATGTATCAATAATTCAAGAACCGTACATCTCAAAAGATATTACTCGAAAATTAACTTGCATACGTCCATCCTTCAATGCTACACACCTGTCGACGACCGGTCCGTCCGGCCTCGTGTATTAATATATACCAACAAAAACAGCGGATTATTGTTTGTTCAAAACATCCCAAGGTCTACCTAAGATCAAGGTAAAGCAGACCTTCGACTCCCAGCAGTCAAGCGCCCCAGAAGCATAGACGTCTAAGTAATAAATATTTGCAATGCCCCCCTGGAGCTACTAATCCAGGCACCGGTGTCTCTTCTATTTGCTCTATTTTTGAATCAAACTATCTCCCCACGACTAATTTAGCTAGAGACTTCAACCTTCATCATACTTGTGAGAATTCTCCCTACCGCGACTAACCTTCAACGTAGGCGCAAGATCTAGTTCGCTGGATTGAGTCAAAAAACTTCCTCACATCTGAAATCGATGTTCCAACCCACAATCGCGGGAATATTCTAGATCTGTGCTTCTATTCAGGCCTTCTGTTATCACGGAGCATCACAGCTACAGCCTAACACGATCATGACGTAGGATCAGACCACCTTCTTTTACTTATCGGAGCTCCTTGTTAGACACAAAAAACACTCCCCCCACCCGGCATCAAGGCTGAGGGTTGCAACAATTCATGAAGAAACATTCCTTGCTCTATTACACTCTCATTTAGCACTAATACTCGCACTCATAGATAAATTTCGTGTGAGCCTGGATGATAGAATATATAAGATCATTCAAATTTTACATAGTTCTTTTCTGGATCAACAAAAAGGACACTTCCACACAATAGGGGACAACCGTGATGGAATCAGGACTGTAGAGTGGCCAAGAACAAATATCGCAAGATTTCTCGAACTGGTAGCTTGGATTTTGAAGACAAAAAAGGTTTCCGTAAAGTCATCAAAAAGGTGGAGGTGGCTTTCACCAGAAAGTCATGGATAAAGCTGCAAGCGCAAAAGATGTCTTCAATACCGCAAAGTAGCACAAGTCAAGAGGGCAATTCACTTTCTCTCCTCTAAAAGATCCAAAAAATCCAGACGGCCCAGTAGCACAGTCACCTGAAAGCAAGAAAGATCTGCTAGCGAGATGCCTTACATCTAATCAGTCAGAGGTAGAAAATATCCTACTAACAAGTCCAGCAGTTGCAAGTACTTCTTGTAGAGGGACGTGAGCTACGTTCACTGCACGTAAGCAATGCCACAAATAATCTATATTTTTCTATACAAACAAAGACTACTAGAGGGTGAGAACATTGTCCTTAATTGTGCGCCGTCCCCTTGTAAGGATCCTACTCTGACACCAGGCATAAACTGAGCCTCCCTATTAATTTTTCACAGCTCAGCTATGTCGATTACTCGGGTAATTAATAAAGGTGCAAGGCTGGGCCATTACGAGCAGCCCAGCCACAACAACACCGGGTAGAACCCGTAACACTTCTCTCCCCTTCCCGAAGCTTACTTCGGCCGAAATAACGAGAGCTATCATAGGAGCTGGCATGTAACAGCTGGTAAGCTGAATTATTCCTGAAGTCTATGCTATACATAGACATGCACAGGCTTAGTAGGGGTAGTGCATTGTGTACTAGCTGATATAGGTAGGGGTTTCTGTACGTCATGGAATGTCCTATATCAGGATTCCCAAAATAGATAGATCATGGAGCTGAGACATAAGAGCTTCCTGGCATGCGGGAACCTTATGCTCCATGGCAAACTTCTATTTTAGGAATCCTCATTGATGTTAGGGCTATGGTATTATCTATCGGGAGTAGAGCTATGTATATATTTGTAGGACTAGGAGATAGATTACTTTCTCTTCATATAGAATATAAAATAACTCTATTCATTTAGCTGCGCAAGCGCTCTTGTCTAGACTGTGACATGGCAACACCATAGCTGGCAAGGTTCAAATTCCTACCGCTGTTTTACGGCTGGCCTGGCGACAAATTGAAGACTTAGTGTAGGATTACTTTCAATCATGCTTAGATACTGGACATCATCCAAAATGCTTCCGCATAGTAATCTCGGCAACAATCAAGAAGCCAAACAAGCCATATGTCACAATCGATGTCGGCTTGGTAGCTTGGAGAATGATATTTTCGAGAATTACTAAGAAAGCAAGAGGCGGCGTGAGATTGGGTCTGTAGCAGGGAGTAACAAGGCGAAGAAGGAAGTAAGGATAAAGGACTGAGACTAGGAATAACTGAAATAAGGAACTAGGTGAACTGGAGGGTCTAGGGTAACTAGGTTCTGGGATTCTAGAAGAGACAAAAGACAAAGCGTAAAGAGCTATCCTCTGAAGGCCGAAGGTACTTATATACATTATTTGACCAGAGATCATATCAAACCAAATCAAACAAAATAAAATTTATTAGTATCGTGAAGCGTATAGATCCATGTCAAAGCGCGACTCGGCAATATGGATGAAATAAGACCCATGTCAAACCCCCGGAGATACGCCGAGATAGAAAATTATCCGAAGCTAGACGAAACGAAGCGAACCGAAATGCAACACGAGACAACCAAGGTAGTCTTATTAGGACGTGTCAAACAAATAAAGGACAGACATTACAAGGTCAGACGAAATCTGACACTATGTCTTCACCCAGACCTTACAGACCAATTGCTCTTCTTTCTATGCTGGGTAAGTATTATGGGTTAATGGGGATGTGGAGAGTTTGGCGACTTGTCTAATGATGGCATTGTCCTTCGATAGAATAGTCAATGGTATGAATGAATGGTAAGTATGATATAAATGGTTATACTAAGTGCGTATAGTGGACGGAATATTGTCTTGATGGCTGTTTTACTAGGTTCAGCCTATTTATACCAAGAATATGTCTGTGTGTGATCAGATCAAATGCAGCAAACACAGATATTCTTTGTGTGCCGAACATCGCTTAACTTATCCGAACACTCCAGCACGACTGCAGCCGCATCGGCTCTTCCGTGACCCCAGCGTACTCTGCCGTGTACCGCTCCGTCTAAGCTCCTGCTGCCGGAACGAGTATGTTAACCGAAGCTCGGCATAACAATGGCGACAATGGATACTATTGGTATTGCTACTCCGACTATGGCAGTATCTAGATATATCTTTCCTTCAATATCAATACCCGATGCCAACTCTGAAACTACAATGCGAGTTCTATTATTATATAAAAGATGTTATACATGACTCATTAGTTTTGGTAACTCTGTCACTTGGTACATTATCCATAAACTTCAAAATTCAGATATCATTGAGTCATAACTAAGCCAACACAACAGTAAGGGACTCGAAGGGATAGTGGCTAGGCGGATATCCTGGATTGCTATAAAGTGCCAGGTTCTCACAAGGTAGCAATCTGGAGCCTTACCATTCCGATCTTGTGTAGATCGAACAACATGCCCGACGCATACCATTAAAACCGCTCTAGCTAGAGGAGAGACTGCTTCGATTGCTACACTTGATATTAATGGAGCCTTTGATGCGGTGTTACCTGGTAGACTTGGAAGGCGTTTAAGAGAACAGGGCTGGCCCTCCAAATTTGCAATTGGGCGAAATCATTTGCAACTGAACGTGAGGCTCTGATACAGATATGAATTAGGGAAGTATCATTATGTGCTGACCTTTGCAAAGATATCACTATGGTAGTGCAGGAGAGTATGTAAAAAGATAATGTACAATAATTGATATGTAATGGAGGTAGTCAATGTCTGTCTAGGATGGCGAGACGCCTACTATTCATACTTCACTATTCTCGCCACACAAACAATTCTATTCAATATTCACGTGACCGGTACAAACTCATATAGTCACGTGGTATGGCATATTTGCATCTTGCATGTGACAGCTTGCTAGCCCTGTAGCTTACGCTAGCTAGCGCAGGCTCAATACGAGGAACACAAAGTAGCCAAGCGCCAGCTAGGAGGAATCTTTTGTATAAGTATTAGAACAGGCGTTATACAGTTTTCTCTCCCTAATTGAATTATTAATTGCCTTCTTATGATAAAAATGCTCATTGCTTTGACATCCTGGACCGTGACATTGCACACATGATTACACAACAAGCTTCTATCTGATTGGATGTGGAGAGAAGAGGTCCGAGACCAATCTACCGTGGCCTCCCACAAGGTTCACCAATCTCTCCCATACTTTTATGCTACACATTTCACCTCTTTTCAGGCTAAATGGCTTTCAGGAAGCTTCTGGTTACGTGGACAGCTTTACAATTTCAACAATATCCCTCCTGCTGGAGGAAAACAGAGAAAATAAGAGTGGCAGTTAATGAGGCGCTGCACTGGGGTATCAAGGAGGGCGTAATCTTTGGCCATAAAAATCCGAGCTACTTTATTTCTCTCAAAAAATAGAGACAAGCATCTAAGATCTTCATTCCATACAAATGGCTTTACTATCAGGGAGGACACTTAAAGGCCTTACCTAACATGGCTAGGAGTATATTTTGATAGAAAGCTCACATTTAAATACCACGTTAAAATACAGGCCGCCAAGTCTCTAAAGATTGCCAATGCTCTCTAGTGTATAAGAAAAACAGTCCTGGGAGTTTCCCCTTAACTTTTTAAACAAATGGCTGCTGTTTGTGTATTGCCAGTGGCTCATTTAGGGGCCGAGACATTGGGGCCTGGTATAATCAGGGATTATACAGGGAAAATAGTAAGCAATAGCGTTTGCATATACCTCGAAGCCCTAGATCAAGTTCATAGAGCGTGTACATGAGCGATTCTCACAGTGCTCCGCAACAGTCATTCAACTGTTTAACCGAGAGAGGCTGGTCTCTCTCTAGCCCAAATTTTTCTTGACAACATCGCTAGGAGGCCTGCAGTTTGTCCAAGAAGACTCGACTCTCACTATCCTATATCTATTCGCAGTAAGACTTTAGCATCATTTCCTGGAAAATCACGATTTTTTTCGCCGGTGCAAAGCTGTTCTGTCCCTTGAACAATTAAATACGCTAGTTATTTCCCAAAGGGAGGTAAAAGAATCCAGAGAAAATTCACTCCATCGAATTGGCGCCCCCGCAGGATCCAACGAACAAAGAGTCGACAATTTTAAGACCTTTGTACAAGCTATCCCAAAAAGTGAAATTTTAGTGTACACAGATGACTCGAAACTACTGGACAGTACCGTTGGCACTGGTTTTGTCATCTACTAATTAGGATTCAAAGTCTGCTCGGGAGCCGTTCCCCTCGGAAATAGTAAAGAAATTTTTGATTAGGAAGCTTACGCTGCCATTTTTGGAATTCAAAAGGCTGATAGCCTCTATTCAGTCCGTTTCGCCAATAATGTATGGGTATTCTTGGATAACCTAGAAGCTGCTCTGTAACTTCTTTCTATACTCTGTGGGTCTTCATCTCAGAATGTCTTTTCACAAGTGATTGATTTTCTCAATAAATGGAAAGCTAGAGAACGGTTCCCCTAAAATTTCCAGGGGAAAGTTAATATCAAGTGGGTCCCTGGACATTCCGAAGTTGAAGGAAATAAATTTGCCGAACTTGAAGCAAAAGAAGGAGCCAGCATGGCATACATAGACCTACTCGAGCATTCCTTGGCGTCACTGAAGAAATGGCAAGCAGTCAGAGAAAAAGAAGCCAGAGAAACAAGTTGGAGAATCCATATTCCTCCGTCTAATTCCAAACTAGAATTTGATAAAGCTCCTTGATTCCCAAAAGATCTTCTACCCACTCGCGGGAGTCAAGGTCAATTGATCGCTACCAGGACAGGGTATAGAGAATTTAGAGCTTAACATAGTCATTTTCAATATGAGGAGGCGAGAATGAATTGTCTTAGTGATTCTCTTAAGGCACCTAGCCATTTCCTTTTTTGTCGGACTCTTCGATATCGTGGCGGCCGCCTTCCTGGACCTATAAAACAAGTCCTTCCAAGACTACTTGGCACACCAGAGGAAGCTACAATACTAAAGAAATGGCTTGATCATTCTCGATATTTCGAGAAAATCTGTCCCAGATGAAGAACTCTCTTATTTATTAATTTGTTTCTTTTTTCGATTTTTTATTTCCTTGTGTTTACAGCGTTGAACAATTGGGGACTCCTGGAAGTGATAATTGGAGCGGGAGAGAGAGATCAGTTGATCACTAGTCGCGAGCAGGCAGATGTCATAAAAAATTTTGCTCTCAGCATATCTCATTACATTCACGGTTTCAGACAATGCAACATAGCCATAAAAAATAAAAAAGTCAAAACTTTAGAGCTCCCGCTCTAGCGTCCTCTGGCCCGAATTGGAAGTTAGTCACGTGTATCAACCATGCAACTTAAATAGGCATCAGATAGAACTCACACACACACGTTCTCTGACTGGCAAAGTCAAACTCTTCACCTTCACGCGGTGCCGGCTGTAAACGCTCAATATGTTCGCTATATATTTGATATAGATAAGAGGAGTCGCATTCGATCGGGGTCCGAGGTCTATAAGAATTCTCAGTCGGAGCCCTCTCAACACGTCAGGCATTCTCTCTGCCATACCTTGACTTTGTGAAAATATACGTTCATCCTTTTCAATACGACGCATGTTGATCATCTAATTTCGGCCTAGTTCCCGCTGTTTATCTAAAGGAAATATATCATGTTTCAGACCGACCCCGGCACGGGTAACAACAACAACAACAACAACAACAACAAAAACCTCTAATATTACCATAAAAACATCACGGCACGAAGCAGTAGAGTACAGCACAGTACAAGTGTAAGAACTGAATTAGGTTGATAGTTGTAATAGTGATTCTTTATCATGTATTCATGAGACCACATCTGAGAGACACGATATACAGATCTCCATCTTTACTTGATCATTATCATTGATTGTCAGGAAAGCCTCTGCTGTATAATATATATATGGAGATTGCTGTGTCATAGTGTTCTATGATTATGGTCTGACCTTTTAGCCGAGTGGTGATGCATCTATCTCGTGAATCATGTAGGATGGCAACCTTTAGCCTGACACCCACCTCTTGATCCCTCTCTCTCCCCACGCTGTCTACATACCGCTTACAACATTGATCTTCCTACCATCTTCTACCATCATTATCGCATTCTATTGTCTATATTCATTGATATCCATCTCCTATCATCTCTACTAGTCTACCACCATTACTATCCTCCCTTACATCAGTTTACTAGGTAACCTCATGACTTTAAGTATCATACGTTCTGGCAGAATTCAACTCCAAATACATCTCTGTCACCTTTACATTGTAATGGCTACTCAGCCAATAGTTACCTGTAGCCTACGCTAGCGAGCGTAGGCTTTCACAGCGCTTTGATTGCCGACAGATAGCAGGTTAATCTAGAAGATTCCATGATTCTGGTCCGTGCGCGAATAAGCGGGCGCTCACAAAGTAGTTCTGATGGGATAAGTGGAATCTTCGAGAAAACTCTAAAGGTTACTGGGACAAGGAGGAAGTTATCAAGGGATAAGGATTAAAGTATATAAGTTCCTCTGTTCATAAATTCATGCTAAAGTATCACCAGCATTATTATTATTATTATTATTATTATTATTATTATTATTATTTTAGATATTTTTTCATAGTTAGATTATTAATTTACCATCATTTACTCGAATGCTCACTGCTTCGATATCTTGATCTGTGACATACAATCTGTCAATTATCTTTCTACTCAAGTATTATGTGGTGTAGTCGCTAAATTCCTCAACACTATGGATTGAACTAGGATAAAGTGCAGGGTATCAGCACCGTTGAACAAAAGCAAGTAAAGAAAGGGATATATGTAGACTCGTTAGCTATTCCTTTTCATTTTTTTGGGTAGCTTTGTATTCTCTCCATTTTAGTATAGACGCACATTATTTAGTCGACTTCTTATTCCGTCACTTTGATGTTAATCCAATTATGACTTAGTGATCCTTATCGCTATACTTTCTTTGGACCAGCCCCGATGAAATTAATACGGCTCTTACCTTGTTAAGATCCCCAAATATACGCCCTCGATGACATGGAAATCCGACGGAGGATGAAATTTGCAGGACACACATTCGGGAAGGGAGATAGCTCGTGACAATTGTCACAGTCTAGACAAGAGCGCTTGCGCAGCTAAATGAATAGAGGTAGTTTATATTCAATTCTATAAGGAAGTAAACTATATCGCTACTCAACAAGTCTATATACAACCCTCACTGCAGTCTAATGACTCGCCCCAACCCTAATATCAATAAAGGTTCCTGAAAATCCTCGTGTATCAGAAGGTCCCTGTGATAGCAAGCCTACGTATATCAAGGGTACTTCTCGTTTCAGCTAGTCGCCATCTCATGGCTGATCATGCCTTGTGCACCGTGCCCCATTTACCTTGCCCCACGCACATTGCCCCATGCGCCATGTCCTTATCCCTGTAAGGTCTATGCACGCCTATGCGCCACATAGGCTACAGGAACAATTCAGCTCACCAGCTGTTACAATTATCCTCCCCCTCCTCCTGGTGAACGATTTACTTGGCGTCTTAATCTTCGCTGCTGAAATATTTGGGGTTCTGCCGGTCCCACAAAGCCGCCAGTTATGCTGATTTCCGGGCCGTTAGAAGACCGAATTGGTCCATATTTAGCTTCAAATTCTTCTAAAGCCTTAGTGTCCTGCACGTATTCGATAGGTTCCCAAGTAGGATCTGCCCAGCCTACCCACTTAACTAAAGCCTGTCTAAATTTTCCTCGCCCCCGTGACTTAGTTCTTGCTCGCAAAATAGCTTCAACCTGATACTCTGGCTCCTCTAAGTCGTCCATTATAGGCGGGTTTTGAGCGTCATCACGTGACTGACTTGGAAACGGATCAGCTCCGGCTCGCTTAACCAACTCAACATGGAAACGTTTGTGAATATTCCCAGGCACATTCAACTCCACAGTCAGAGCGTCAGGAACTGCAGTGACTTCGTACTTTGCATGCTGCCAAGCTAGTTTCTTGGATACTTGAGGCGTCTTGATATTGCGCAAATTGAGCCAAACTTTGTCGCCAACTTGAAATCGTTCTGGCTGGCGGCGAAATCGATTGGCATTGCTCTCATTTCGCTGTTGAGCAGATGCCATTGCTGCCTGAGCAAAGTCTTGCGCATCCCGTAAACGTTGCACATACTTCTGACCCGCGATAATTCCAGGATGTCGTACCTGATTCCTTTCTGGTGTTGGTTCTCCAAGAGGGGCTAAGTCGTAGCCGTTGCGCATGAAGAACGGGCTGAGTCCCCCAATTGCAGAATTGGGTCGAGTGTTTAAAGCTAACTGAGCCATGGGTAGCAGTTCCATCCAATCAGTCTGAGCATAACAACTGAAAGCTCGCAAGTACTTGTATAACTCTTGATTAGCCCTCTCGCTCGCATTTGTCTGAGGGTGATACGCCGTTGTAAGCCCTTGGTTGATGCCAGATAATTTACAGAAAGTTTTCCAGAAGTAGCTTAACCAGTCGCTACCTCTATCGCTAGTTAAGTATCTGGGAAATCCGAAGTATCAATAGTACCTGTCGACAAAGATTTCAGCACACTTTTCAGCCTTCATTGTTTCAGTACCGAATAAGAAGATATCCTTAGACAATCTGTCTGTGATTACCATAACATTGGTACAGCCCCGAGACTTTGGCAAGTCTGTTATGAAATCTATTGTTAACTCGTTGCCAATCCGTTCTGGGATCGGTAAAGATCGTAAGAAACCGGCCTTCGCTTCACGCCACACAGTTGTCCTACCACAGATATCACAGTTTCGGACAAAGCGCCTAACTTACTCCCTCATCTTAGGCCAGAACCAGCGTCTCAATAGGATACTAATCATTGTGTCTCTTCCAGGATGGCCAGTAAGAACACTATCATGAGTTCGTTGCATTATTGCCGTGCGTAAAGGTTCGTAGTTTGGAACCCATATCCGATTTTCTCTGCCATGAAGTACACCGTCTGCAGTTACCGCGCACTCAGCAATATTCGCGGACAACTTAACTGCCAAATCGGGCGGAAAGCTTCTCTCTCCTAATTGAACGGCATCTCGCGCTCGACGCCAGTCTTCGTCACTCTCCACTCCTTGTTTCCATAGTGCTTGCAATTCATCATCATCAAAAATTGCGGCATGTGTAGCCAGGTCTGCCACTGATGTCATTTCGTTAATAATATCCTTGTTTTCATCCTCATCGTATGCTTGAGCAAACTCCTGGCTCTGAACGATTGCGGGATACAGGGGAATAGTAGGAAGAAGCTGTAGAACTCGACCTGCCATTCTTTCATCTGAAATCCCACGCGGCTTATCCTGTTCACGCCTTGACAATGCATCTGGCCGGTCGCAAACCTTACCCGGTCGCCATTGAAGTTTGAATCGGAACTGTTGTAGTACATCGTTGTACCTTACCTGCCTTTCATTCAACAGTTGCTTGGTGGTGAAAAAACTTAG
Organism: Podosphaera xanthii; assembly: GCA_028751805.1. Classification (NCBI taxonomy): domain Eukaryota; kingdom Fungi; phylum Ascomycota; class Leotiomycetes; order Helotiales; family Erysiphaceae; genus Podosphaera; species Podosphaera xanthii. Next base: position 4,935,565 of record JAPWIX010000012.1, on the reverse strand, counting down.
GTTTTTGTGGTCGCTTAATATTGTGAAAGGTTTTGCGACTGAAGTTAGCTCCGGCTGCCACTCCAGTAGGCACGTTATGATTGATAGCATTTCTTTATCGTGAATGGGATAATTAGCTTCAGCGCTGTTCAATCTCCTGGATAGGTATGCGACAGGCCGCAATCTGCCCTGCTTATCCACCTGCGAAAGACACCCACCAATCGCATATCCCGAACTATCCGCCTCCAAAACTGTCTCGCGATCAGGATCCCACTGGGACAACACCGGCTCTGAAGCAAAAATTTTCTTTAAATTTTCAAACGCCTCGTTTTCTTTCTTTCCCCACACCCAGGATGCATCTTTTTTTGTTAAATCGATCAACGGCGTTGCGATTTCTGAAAATTTCTCGACGAAGCACCAATAGAAATTCGCAAATCCAAGGAATGACCGAACTCCTTTCACCGAAGTTGGTGCCTTCCACTCGAGAATCGCCTTAACTTTTGCAGGATTGACAGTAATACCTTCTCCGGCTCTCACGATAAATCCGAGATATTTGACTTGCTTGCAGAGAAAGTCGCATTTATCAATGTCCAAATAAAGGCCGGCTTCGTCAAGTTTCCCAAGGATGCTGCGAACCATCTTCCAGTAGTCTTCTATGCTGCCGTCTGTGTATGCCAAAACGTCATCTATGTACGCAGTTGCATCAATGTCCAGATGCTCTCTCAAGTGTTCATTTATATATCTCTGGAAGGTTGCTGGTGCATTAATTAATCCAAACGGAGTCACTAACCATTCAAAAAGACCCAGTCTGCATCGGAATGCCGTCATCCATTCGTCTCCTTCCCTTATTCTGACTCGGTGGAAAGCTGATTTGACATCTAACTTTGTAAACCATTTTGCTTTCGAAAGCTGCCTTAAGGTCTCTTTGAACAAAGGTAGCGGGTATCGGTCAGGAATAGTGATAGCATTAAGACCGCGATAATCAACACAGAATCGAAGTCCCCGCTCGGCTTCTTTGCAAAAAGAACTGGTGCCGCTGCTGACGAACTACTTGGTCTGATCCATCCTTTATTTAAAAGATCTGTTAGGGTTTTGCGCAGTACCAATAATTCTTCCCTAGACATATTGTAAAGCGGCCCCCATGGTGGTATCAAAGTCTTTCCATTTTCCTGTCGCAGATCGATTGCATGATCAAGATGTCCTCGAGGTTTTGGTAAAGCCTCTGCGCCGCTGTCATCCGCAAAAAGATGCGCAAAATCCTTAACTTCTTCCGGCAGACGTCCCTTGGCTTCTTCTAATGTTAGTTTTGGCTTCACGCGTAGAGCTTTACTAATATCTTCAAGTGATGCCCTGCAGACCGGAATAGATTTCATCAATGTCGTCATCGTTGTAATCGTAGCCAACTTTGGACGAGCGACACTCTTGAATGCTTGACGCCATCTCTTAACTCCATAAACTGAGCCGCCACCCTTTCGCAATTCCAATCGCTGTTCTTTAGCATGTATAATTGCATCTTGATCCTCAAGCCATTTCTTCCCTAGAATCATCGGATGATTGCTATTTGGAACAACGTACAACCATAATTTTGGAGTGACATATCCATCTAAATCTAGAGAGATGAAGGTAATAGAACTCACTACCGTCCTTCCATTACCTGACTCTGCAGCTGTTTCCAAAGTTCGTGGAGAAATAGGTATGCACGGTAGGCCCAATTTGGTATATACTGATTCATCAATGATGCCTGAACATAGACATCCATTGTCCACCAAAGCTTGGATCATAGTAGCATCATTGACAAGGGCGTTGACAATAAATGGTGTGGTGTTCATGATGATCTTTTGCCCAGATAGCTTGTCTGTACTGGCTTTGCCATTATCTGTCGTGGAATTTAGATGTACTTCGATATGCTCTGACCCAGTCTCACTGTTGCCGTATTTACGTGCGTTACTGCAGAATCCTGATGCAATATTGTCTTTAATTTGATGGTCGTGACTGTCCGCCCGCAGCGTTTTCTTGCCTGATACATCCCCTTCATTTTCCCATTTGTAGCCCTGACGCTGGGTGTGATTGGTGGAAGCTTATTGAAAGATTTTGATCCTGGCCTAACAGCTGGAAATAAAGGACAGATACTGGATGAGCAGCCCTCCCTTTCACATCGGAAACATTTTCCCTCTCTTCGAAGAGTTTCAATCCTTTCTGCCGACTTCCACTTTGCCTGGTAGAACTCTCCATTCGGTCCACGAGCAGGATTCTTGGGATATGTAGGCCGCATTTTATGAAACTAATGGAACCAATTTTTTTTTCTGATTGGCCAGGCTGCTGATGTCACTGAATTGCCGAAAGCTGAACTGCTGAAATTCTGAAAACTGAACTGCCGAATACTGAACTGCTAAATTTCTGAATTTCTGAATTGCTGAAAACTGAACTGCCGAATACTGAAATGCTGAATATCTGAATTTCTGAATTGCTGAAAACTGAACTGCCGAATACCGAAATGCTGAATATCTGAATTTCTGAATTGCTGAAAACTGAACTGCCGAATACTGAATTGATGAAACTCAAAATCTCTGATCTGCCATTTAAGGATAGAATTGAATATATGTCACAGTCTAGACAAGAGCGCTTGCGCAGCTAAATGAATAGAGGTAGTTTATATTCAATTCTATAAGGAAGTAAACTATATCGCTACTCAACAAGTCTATATACAACCCTCACTGCAGTCTAATGACTCGCCCCAACCCTAATATCAATAAAGGTTCCTGAAAATCCTCGTGTATCAGAAGGTCCCTGTGATAGCAAGCCTACGTATATCAAGGGTACTTCTCGTTTCAGCTAGTCGCCATCTCATGGCTGATCATGCCTTGTGCACCGTGCCCCATTTACCTTGCCCCACGCACATTGCCCCATGCGCCATGTCCTTATCCCTGTAAGGTCTATGCACGCCTATGCGCCACATAGGCTACAGGAACAATTCAGCTCACCAGCTGTTACAACAATCAAGCATACGGCTTTCGGGGAGATTTTATGAGAGACGGCAGGACAAGTAAACAAGATGTGGAGGGAGGATAGAGTTTTGAAAGATGATCATGAAGGGATATTTCAACTTTGAATGCATTGTGTGCGGCCAGGCCCCAACCAACACAAGATAGTATATGATCCGCTATCTGGGTCACGACCACACCGAGAGTCCTGTGGCCTGAACACCTGCTGCGACAAGATACGAGGACGTTGTGAGAATACATCTCGCGCGGCTGCGAAGGATAAGATAATGAAACTGTTACAGCGAGACTCGGAAGGGAGATTAAATCGCCGTCTTTGGGGGGAGATAGGCAAGCAACCATTCGAAAGGGGGAATAAAAGATGAGTTGAAGATAGAGGATTGGATAAGGTAAATGTAAGGATAAGGATAAAGATAAGTAAAAGTGGAGTTTTGAAGAGCCGTGGATGAGACCAGCAGAGGAGGTAATGGATAACACCACTAATTGATAGATATGTAGAAAGAATACAAATTGCGAAGCTGAAGATACATAGCATGCTTCTTGTCTTCTTATATATGAAGGTGCGCCGACTCTTCCAACAAATAAACAATAACAGACCATCAATAATTACAAGATATTTCGAAAAACTCATCTCCATTCCCATAAACTGACGCTCCCAAAACCAATTCCAAAAATCATGCACCGATACTTCCGAGAGCCAATCTAATATTCCCTGATCCATCAGGCTTGACATATCTTCATTCAAATCATAACAGAAACATACTGAAGAGTCTGAGGGTTTTTGTTTTTTTCCTTTGGTAGGTATTCAATACGTGTAACCCTGTTGTGGTGCCGGCAAATACCTCTTTAGAATGAGTGTTCAGCATCAAGAATGTATTATCTTAGTTCTAGTAATAGAGGATAGCGTACGCTTTTCGAGGTCTTGTGTCCTAATAGGGAACTCCAGGGTACGTGGCTGCACCTTATCCATAGACCTAGTAAATGTTATAGCAGCTTGTTGTGATCTTAACTTACAATCGGGATCCCCACATCACTATCTGTTTGGTCTCGCCTATATTTATCTATTGTTCCAGGCTGTTGCCACAGGTGATTTTGGTATAAGACATATTATTAGAACTTGAGTCATGCTCCAGGTAAATTTAGCATTATCATGTACTACAATAGCTTGGAGATGACACTTGAGGCGCAGTTGCATTGAATAATGGTAATTTGGTCAAGCACATTATTTTTGGAAATAGATCAATATCCATAAGATGGTGGGGACGAGACGGAAAAAGGGGACAGCGTTTTATTTTTGATATTGTTTTTTGGGACCCAACCTAACTTAACCCTTTTTATCCTGTTTGTTATCTTATACTACGAAATAGACAATCATCTCTATTTGATATATACTACAATTATTATATGTATAAATCAAATCTATCTTTAAACGTCTAATACTATCCAATAATTGGTAATCCCCAATTCGTTGATCACTAGTGTCGATGTATGCACGTTATCGATTGAACCACCCATAGATCTGAGTTAAGTTGTTGAGTGTACCTAACACTGGTTGAAGAAGCACATATCAGCCTGGTGTGTATATAGCTATCTCACCTTCCACCTGTAACTAGTTATTGAATCTATCTTCTCTATTCTTATCTTACACACATTACTAAGTAACCATTCTCCGTGACTCTACGGCCAGTCACACATAGTCCCCACACATCCCAATTAAAACAGGTTGTGACCTCGGTTAGCAATTTGTCCAACTTAACAAAAACATGTCAAAGAACAGCTCTATAATAATCCTTGGGGAAACCGACTCCTTCAGCCGGTGGGATGCAGCGTTACGGGCACGTCTTGCCAAGCGCGACCTAACTGGCCACGTTATTCACGACAACCCTGACGTTGATCCGGTGGGACGTCCTAGCACTCCGGTATGAGCAAAAGATGTGACCAACGCCTCATAGGAGAATACATGGAAATTGCACAGAAGAGAAGTACTCACTTGGAAAAACAATAAGACCAAGGCACAAAATATAATCCTCGAAAGGCTCAGCAACAAGGTCTGGCCACGTGATTATGTTAGGTTATCCGCCAAAGCCTTATACAACAGTGTATCCAAATCGAGGAGGGAGACAGCTTCAGCACCTTACCTCGATGCTTTACGACAATTTCAGACACTAAAGCTAGACACAACTGTCGAAGCGTACTGCGACGCATTCCTGACAGCCTATCAAAATGTCACCACCGCAGCAGAAAACCTCAGCGCTACAGACAAAACGCCCACTGACCGCTCTATCCCGGAGGCCACCGCCGCTGCACTTTTCCTTGTCGGCACTTTACACGTCCCATGGCTCAGCTCATGGAGAGACCACAAGGCACTAGATAGCGCGGATAAACCCATCCTACTGCAAACAATGGTATCATCCCTCCGTACTGCGTCGACAAACCATCAAATTGGTCGCCAACACACCACTCCCGCTTCTGCGGCCACATCAACTCCCACACCCAACCCGGAAGCACGATGCCGCCTATGTCAAGACCACTATAGAAATAAGCACTGCTACAAACAGAACCCTGATCTTGCCCTCGCCAGGTATGGCGATAAATGGAGATAAGGCAAGAGTAAAGCTGAAGATAAGGGCAAAGGGAAAGCTGTTGCTGAAGTTGACGATGATGAAATTTTTGATAAAGAAGATGAGAAGGAGTTTCGGGAGTATATGGACTCTTTATTTGATGAGAAAACAGGACGTCAGAAAGAATCTGACGGAATAGCGGCAACAGGCGCGTCATCTAAGTTTAATAAATTTTCTGCTATCTATGATACTGGTGCATCATACCACTTTATCCCTGTGAGATCTATGTTTGATAATCTTTCCAAGCGCCACCAATCCTTTTACTTTGACCAAGCCGTAGGTATCTCATCATTAAATCAACAAGGTACAGCATGCGTAAAATATGGAAGTCACACTCTTATACTACAGGATGCATTATACTCCCCAAAATCATCATCAGAAATTATATCTGCAGGGAGACTACAAAGACTAGCAAACATATTTCCTGACTACAAGAACAAAATGCTAATTAGACACATAAACGGCAAACCAGATGAACCTATAGCGCGACTTTCACTTTACAATGACGTGTATTATATCCGGCCTCTCTACACAGGAGAATTAAACAACACTAACACTGCAGCACCGGGTGTCGCCCGAATACCAACAACAGATAGCACTCAACGCTGGCACCAACGACTTGGACATATCGGCCAACAGATTCTAAAACAGACCAAAGATCTCACATTGGGTCTCGAGGGAATTGATACCAGCGAGCTGAAAACCTGTAAAACATGTCACCTGAGCAAAGCACAACGATTCGTCTCTAGAGAACCACGGCCAACGCCCAACCATCCTCTCGACGAAGTGTTCATTGATACTGTGGGAAAGCTAGTCCCATCCACCGACAATATGCAATACGCAACGATTATTACCGATGCCAAAACTCGGATGAGATGGGTGCTCACCACTACTACCAAGGATCAAATAGCACCGAAATTAGTTAACTGGGTACAAAGCATGCACCACCAATACGACAGGCGCGCCCGGACAATTTTCCGAGATGGAGGCTCCGAGTTCATCAAAATCAAACAATTCTGTGAGCAACAAGGTATTCGAACTGACACATCAGCTCCATATATACCTGAGCAGAATGGACCCTCTGAAGCCGCAAATAAAGTTATTCTCAGAGTTGCGAGGTCAATGCTGATTGACGCCAATATGCCACCATGTTACTGGAGTTGGGCTATGCGACACGCATGTTTCGTCGTCAATTGACTATACTGTATCCGAACTAAGAATCTGCCCATCATCAACTTCCTATCAGGACTGCAGCAACCGCATTTGGAGAAAATTAATCTCAGAATACTACCACGATTCGGATGCCGTGCATATAAACTAATACACCCTAAGCCAGGCAAGTTCGAACCGAGAGCGGACAAAGGATGGTTTCTAGGATTTCAACAAAATACATCCAAGAACTTTCTCATATTGCATCCCCACATAACACCAGTCCAAGGGCTCAAATGGGCTGTGAGCTTCACCCCTCACGCGTCATTCAATGAAGACATCATGTTTGGAGACGAAATGAACCCTATTGATAAGCAACGAACCACCAGCTATTGGACAATGATACGTTAGCAACATCGTTTCCCACTCCGTAGCCCAACAAACCAATTCTCACTGCAGACTTAAATAATCACAATCCACCAGCTCTCAACGACGACATACCTCAATCTTCCGGAAATACGCGATCTTTATCACATCCGAATGAATTTTCAAATACAACCGACCCAATTATATTGGATAGCATCTCACATACCCAGCCTTATCAAAGTAGCAATCGTCAACAAGATCACAACACACAAAACTCACAAACGCCACCTATTCCATCGTCAACATGGATCGAATCCAATCCAAGCCCCCTTTCTTTGATGAACACTGAGCCGGATCCAACTGAGACATCGGAACATGATGAACTTCACACTCCGCATCAAACATGTGAAAACATTATCTCACCCACTGAACATGAAAACGAAATTCGCTACGATCAAGTAATGACTGGTTGGGATCCAATCCCACAGATAGCTGGTCAGAAAAGAGCTCACTCACTAGATTCAAATCCATCCAATAAAGACAATGGGCACAACATAGCAATCAGAAATAACTACGAAGACTCGGACAACAATACAGAAATCGAACAGTCACAAACTACACCGCACTCTGACGATTCACAAGCTGATGATTTGATAATGACCGGATGGGATTTCATAAGATCTCTAGCTGGCCAAAAACGAGCCCACTCGCCAGAGGGAGAATTGATGCGCACCAAGAGAGGTCGAGCAGTAAAACGTATTGACTACTATCGACTACATTATGGAAAAGCTGCACTTAATTCAAACGATCTGAAAACTTGGGAAGAGGCTATGTCATGTCCAGAAGCCCACTTATGGCAAACTGCTGCATTAGAAGAATTCCAATCACTTATAAATACAAAAACTTTTGAAATTATAAACCTCGATGCGTTACCCAAAGGCCGAAAGCCAATGAAATGTAAATGGGTCTTTAAAAAGAAATTTCTGGCAGACAGTAGTGTCGACAAATAAAAAGCTCGATGGACCGCAAAAGGCTACACACAGAGGCCCGGAACTGATTGTCATGAAACATTCGCACCGACACCTAGACCGGAAACAGGACGCATTATGCTAGTACTGTCCCATTATCTTAACTGGCATAGATGCCAAGGCGACGTCCCACAGCCTTCCTAAATCCAAACTTGAACATTGAGTTATACATGGAAATGCCTAAAGGATTTAAAAAGGATGGATACATTATTCGACTCAGGAAGGGACTTTATGGCCTCAAACAATCTGCTGCACTCTGGTATGATGACGCCAAAGCAACTCTGGCAGCGCTGGGGCTCTACCCAACAACATCAGACATATGCTTATACACCAATAAGCCACATGATCTATTTGTACTCCTACACGTTGACGACTTTCAGGTCATGGGACCAAATCGCGACAAAATAAACAAACTAATGTTTGCTCTACACAAAAAATCCAAGTTAAAACCTGTCAACACAGACTTATTCCTCGGAATCAACAATTCACAACACAATAATACACTTACTCTTTCCCAAGGTCAATACGCTCGCACACTACTACAAAGGCATGGCCTAGAGAACCGCAAGCCGGCAAGCTCACCATTAGATAAACTTACAGATGCCAACACTTCAAAATATTCTAATGAAGATAATCATGAGTACAACTCGATTATCGGAGGACTACAATATCTCTCCAACAATACTCGCCCTGACATTACTTTTGCAGTTAATCATCTAGCCCGCTTCTTAGCAAACCCATCCACTGAACAAATTCAGGCCGCACGCCATATTCTTTGGTATATAGCAAAACAACCAGATAAAGGCATAACCTTCACTAAAGGCACTAATAAACCAATTCTGGAAGCATACTCGGATGCAAATTTCGCTGCAGACACATCGACCAGCAGGTCGACATCAGGCTCACTAATAAGGCTTGCATCAGGACCAATATTTTGGAAATCATGCCTTCAAAAGGAGGTAGTCCTCTCAACAACCGAGGTGGAGTGCCTAGCCGCGATCAAAACTTGTAGACAGCTGCAGTGGATCAAGTCTCTGTTCCAAGAACTCGAACTAGTGAGTCTTACAGAAGGAGCAAGCTGGACTAATCTCCACGTAGATTATCAATCGGCAATATCTTTGATCAAGAACCATGATAACCACAAACAATCAAAACACATAGCCCTTAGGAATCACTATTGCAGAGAAGAATATGAAAACGGACAGATAGCAATAGTCTACATCCCATCAGATAGACAATTGTCAGATGCTCTGACCAAACTTAAATCGCAGGTTACAATCGGCTAGCTAACAGCCATCCAACCACAAATCCAGACGCTCCAAGTCAGCACATTGACAGAGGGAGTGTTGTGATCTTCACTTACGATCGGGATCCCCACATCACTATCCGATAATTGGTAATCCCCAATTCGTTGATCACTAGTGTCGATGTATGCACGTTATCAATCAAACCACCCATAGATCTGAGTTAAGTTGTTGAGTGTACCTAACACTGGTTGAAGAAGCACATATCAGCCTGGCGTGTATATAGCTATCTCACCTTCCACCTGTAACTAGTTATTGAATCTATCTTCTCTATTCTCATCTTACACACATTACTAAGTAACCATTCTCTGTCACTCTACGGTCAGTCACACATAGTCCCCACATATCCCAATTAAAACACAGCTACCTATGTTCTCTAATAGGACAAACTACGGGGGCTCAGTAGATTTAAACGCAGCTTATCTCTTGTCCATGTCAGCTATTACTTGAGAATGATTGCACGAACTAGAACTTATTCATTCCTCGTCGTTTACACACACATTGTGATGGGTCAATCACAAAACGCGATACGAACAAAGGTTAGGTGGCCGAATTGTGCTAATATTACAAGTAAAGAGCAATCAATCATGGTGGCTACGGTAGCTAATATATCCCTACAGCTTAGCCCAACTATCCATGCCTTGTCATTCAGATTGCAGTTGTTTTTGCGTTATAAAATAAGGGGTAACTAAATGATGATTTAGAAAGCCTCGCTTAATGGGTATCCCCTGTCCCGCTAAAATGTAGGATTTCGGCAGAGCCCTTAACACACATTCAAAGATTATTATTGGATTTCTGGGTGGAGATTAATTGCTAAGCCGTCTGATGATAATTCACCACAAACTTTCATATCCCTTGGAGCTCAGTCTCGAGATAGACATGTACTTGCTGAATAGACGTTACTTGCTGCGCAGAATTTTTTTCTTAATTTCATAGCTCTCTCAATAGTTATCGTGTTTTGGGGGGTAAGTTTTCATTTCAAAACATCAAGGTGACATCAGAATTTATCATCGAAAATAAAGTTGTAGGCCCAATCATCTGATTAAAAGTAAGTCAGTTCTACTCTATCACTGTGGCTTTGAAAAAGATATCTAGCCGCAGGATTCCTTTACCGTCACTCGTCTCTCGGAACGTTGGATCCATTGTCTATCCAATTTTAGACAGGATACTTTTCGTTGCTCAATTTTGGCCCTTCTCGGGCAGAGCGAGATTGTTATATAATCTCACATGTAAGCCTGTCACTCATTCATTGCTTTGGCGTCTTTCGAGCAACATGTATCTGCATAGAAAGCCAGATATGTTTTACTAGGTATGAATTGGGGTGCATACCTTGTGAGTAGAACTGCTTATGATCGGTGGGATTTTCACGTAGTGGAAAGATGTATGAGACTGGTTAATTGGGAAGGTAGATGATAATGTATTGAGGAGAGGGAGAAGCCCTCTACTTATACTACTCTAGATCGTCAACTCAGATAACGCTAACCTCATCTGGGAGGGCAAACAGAGCAAACATAATACATCCCTATGACCCACCAAGCTCGTGCTGTGCTCTATAACTTTGCCAGTGGCATGTACGTGCACGCCCTACATGCTGGGGTTCTCGCCTAGGCAGTTCCAGCACAACAAGATAAGCCCCCACAAGAAGTCACCTAAAGTAGAACCCTTTGCTTTGTGGTGAGTGGTCATCAGTGTGACATCCGGGACAAGTTTTAAAGATGAATGGTGGAGTAACGATCAAAGAAAGACAGAGACGAATTTTTAATCTGTGTCAGGAAGGGTTTGATTGATACGTTGAATCACTGGCCAATTTGATCCTGTAGACAACCCTTCTCAACGGACTTCTTTATGTGATATAATAACGAAGTTACGAGAGGAATCAGAGTGATAGGTACCATGGAGAGTAATGATCACAATGAGATGGATAAGAATTGTATAGAAGTATTATGAAGATTATGTCACAGCGGATTACTAAGATAAATCGTGATGCTTGATTGTTTACACTATATCTAACTAAGGTTAAGATATAGTAAAGGCAATAGTATGCCAAGACGCTAAGGACTATTGTGCACGTGATAGTTATTTACAACACTCCCCCTTAATGTGTACATTGGATAGAAGGAGAAAACGGTCACAATATCTTAACGGTCGAAGTGGGCTTAGTTAAGGTATCAGCCTGTTGTTCCTTTGTATTGATATATTGTACATCAATCCGACCCCGATGAAACAGTTGACGACAGTAGTGGTTACGTATATTCACATGCCTCGAGCGCTTGTGATTGTTGTGATTCTTTACTAGTGCGATGGTGGATTGATTGTCAACTAGAATTTTAGTGCACTTTGATCCAGCTATTAGTTTACACAATCCTAATTCTTCGAGAATATTCTGAGTCCAGGTAATCTGTCGATATGTCTCTGTGAGTGCGAGGTACTCTGCTTCAGTGCTAGACAAAACAACGTCTCGTTGTAGATGAGATTTCCAAGAAATAGGGCCCCCGAGCTTTATGAGAGAGCCCGAGGTAGAACGAGATGTAGATGGATCGCCGGCAAAGTCAGAATCCGAGTATGCCTCTAAAGCGGGATTATCATCTTTAGTAAATGTGAGGCCTGCTTCTGGTTCTTTGCTGATGTATCTGAGAACTCGCTTTGCTGCAGTTAGATGTTCTTCGAATGGGTTGCTTAGAAAGCGTGGCAAGTGGTTTTTGGCGAACGCAATATCCGGTCTTGTTTGGTTAGCAAGATATTGGAGGCCACCTACAATTTGATTATATTCTGCTGTGCGCTTAGGAGACACTGGTTTGTCTGACTTCTCCATACGACGTTCCATAGGAGTCACTGCTGGTTTACAATTGATTAGTTCATGTCTAGAAAGAAGCTCACGTGCGTAATGTCCTTGGGATAGCTTCAGATCATCCCCCTCATGTCTCAAATGAATGCCAAGGAACTGGTCAGTCTTGACAATTTTGAGCTGAAACTTTAATTGAAGAGCTTTTGCAAGTTTTTTGATCTTATCTTTGTTAGGCCCAAGGATTTGAAAATCATCTACATGAAGTATAACAAACAAATCTTTCTTTGGGTCAGAAAACAGACAGATATCAGACTCCGTGGGTTTCAGGCAATTTTTCTGTAACTCTGACTTAGCATTGTCGTGCCACAGAGCTGCAGCCTGCTTAAGTCCATAGAGCCCTTTTTCTAGCTTGATGACTTTGCCTTTCTGTTCAAATCCTTGAGGCATTTGGATATATAGTACAACGTCTAGATCAGGATTTAGGAAGGCTGTGGGAACATCGCCTTGTACTCTATGCAAATTTAAATGATGACCTAGTGCCAGTAGGAGTCTTGTTGTTTCAGCACGAGGTGTAGGAGCGAATATTTCAAAGTAGTCAAGTCCCTTCTTTTGCGTAAACCCGCGTGCGGTCCATCTTGCTTTGAATTTCTCTAAAGAACCGTCTGCATGAGTTTTTCGTTTGAACACCCACTTTCCTGTCAATACTGATCTATTTTTAGGTACATCCTTCTGGTCAATTACGATTGCTGTACCAGTAGAGATAAGTGATGCAATCTCAGCTTCAGCTGCAATTTTCCAATCACTTGCATTTTTACTTATCATTGCCTCAGTCCAGGTTTTAGGATTGCTATATTTTTCTGATGTAATGACAGCGTTTCCAGTATTCAACCGTTTATAGTCATGACGCTGAACAGTACGTCCGCGGTGAGAAGTAAATGTTAGAGGAAGAGGTGATGAATTGGGACTAGGTGAGTGCGCTCGTTTGTTTCCCGCATAAGTAGGGGGCTCGAATGGTAGCATAGGGGTGTCATAGCTGATTTCTGGCTCTTCTTGGTATACTTGTAGGCTAGTTTGAGGTTGCGATAGAGGGATACCATGGGAGATATGTGGTGTTGATGGCGGGGGTGGAGAGTGAGTTCTTTTCTGGCCTGCGTAAATTAGAGGTTCAAATGGCTGCATTAGGGTATCATAAATTATGTCAGTTTCCTCGTGATTAGATAGGTTGGTAGATGGCTGCTCTTCATCGTGAGAATGGTTCTCATCAGATCCCCCGTGTTCATTAGCATACTCTTGCGGTTGTGGTTGTTGAGTTGACGTCTCCTCTTCACGCAAAGATGAGGATGATGAGTCGTGCAGCAAATTTAGATCAGTATTTATGGCTTCAGGAGACGTAGAAAAAGGTTCTGATGGAACAATAGTGGGAAGATCTGGCATTAAGTCGTTTTCAGTCGCTGCTGGGTGGTCAAAGCCTAGTGCCCCCCGAGTGATATTGTTGGGGCGAGAGTCGATCGAGCTCCGCCATGGTAGGCCTATACATGCAATTTTCATAGAAAGACGCATGTGGGGTACAGAAAACTTTCCAGGCCCAGCAATGTTGTGGTGTTTTATGTGGAGAGATAATCAGAGCGTTTTTGTTTGTGTTGCATTGAAATCCAATGAACCATCCAATTTGGGCGCGTGGATCAAATTTACCGCCCTTTTCAGGCTTGTTCAGTGTGCGATAAGCCTTGCAGTCAAAGCGAGGGAGACATGTAAAGTCTAAAAGTTTATGGTGTGCAAGTTTGAGCAAATGATGAAAATGAAGGACTGGAACATTGTTTGAAGAGAGATTGTATAGATGATTTGTAATGAAAATAGAATGAGAGACTGCCCAAAACCAGAAGATCACAGGCATCCCAGCCTCGATAAGAAGGCATCGAGCTCGTGTGATGACAACTTTGTTTGCTGCCTCTGCTAGGCCATTCTGTTCTAGAGTGTATGGGGCTGATATATCCTGGCGAATACCTTTTTCTCGGGCCAATTCCTGCCATTTCGAGTTTTGCTGGATTTCAGAGCCACCATCCGAGAAACAGACGCGAAGCGTTTTACCATACTGATTCTCCATGAAGTTTACCCAGTCTATGAGTTGGCCTGGTATTGTATCTTTTGTCTTTGCAGCAAACCACCACCTCATCCGTGTTGTAGCGTCAGTAATTATGACTGCGTACCGATGACCAAAGATATTTGGTTGTAGAGGCCCAACCATGTCGACAAACGCTTCGTCAAGTGGCTAGAATGGTATTGGTCGTTTTTCACGTGATACAGTGCGCTGTGCCTTGCTAAGGTGACAAGCCTCACAGTGAGTTAACTCGCTTGTATCTATCTGCCTAATCCTTTTGCAAAATTCATTGTTTTTGATAAGATTGATGGACCAACATGTCCAAGTCGCTGATGCCATCTGTCTGCACTAGAACACTTCTTTAACTTAGCTACAGCAGGTTTTATAATTACTGGGGCTACTATGTTAAGATTTGGGCTACTAAATTTAGTATCCTCTGTGAGTGGAAGGATGATGGATATATCATTGACTGATACCAGCTGAGCGATAGGAATCTGCTTGTCTCTGATTAATTTTACTAACATACTCTTTTCACAATCTTCGGAAATTCCAGTAAGCCGATACGCGCGACCAGCGGAGATAGGATTCATTGACTAATTTGGCAAATATACCACCTCGGAAAGCGTGAGCTTTAAATTACCTACTTTTATACGCGCGGTGCCCCCATAATTAAGTGTTGACTTCGTTACGGCCTGATCAAAGCTGAAAGGTTTTGCAAGTTTAGTTAGTCGCGTGAATGCCTGACAATCATTGATAAAGTGATTAGAGGCGCCAGAGTCCCATATAAGCGTGTCTTTTGAGATTTCGAGACCAGAGACACTAGCAGCGACTTTGAGTGATGACGGGAGTGCTGTCATTGCGACGCTGAAGTCGTCACTATCTGATTCTTCAAAAGGGATAGCGGCATTGACACGCCCTTTTCGACCGCTCAGTTTTCCTCTCTTGTTTTTCTTGGCGCGAAGCTCTGGATTTTGAGCACGACATTCTTTGTTTGTATGGCTGAGAGCCGGGTGGATATGGCACTGGTCTTTTGGGTCAAAATTACGTTGAGCTGCTGCAGCTATTGCTGTTGACGGTGTAAGGTGACGTTCACCCGAGACAGCTCATAAAGTGGACATCATTTGCTCAAGTGAAGCGAACAAATTTTGGTCCCTGTTCATGGCTCCTGTAGCCCTGCATGTTCCTAGCCAATTGACATGTGACGTTCCTTCAAAAAACATAATAGACGACATGCCATCCGTAATTCCATATTTTCTGGTTTTATCCAACGATTCCAGATCTGAAGCAGCATTGCGAAAGTTTTGGAGATTATGTTGAAATTTGTTACAATAGTCAGTTGCTGTGGTTCGAAACTTGTTACTGAGGAGATTTTTGTAGGAAGTCCTGTAGGGTAATGATACTGATGGCCTGTGTATTTCGGCTATCATGTTGTAAAGTTCAAAGGACGTTTGAAGCTGGTTGGATTCTGGTCTTATACTGGGATCAAGTCGTTGTAGAATGATACTACAAGCCTTTAAGTCCATCATCGTCCATTTTTCGAGCTGATCCAGATATTCTTCATATGGCTTGGAATCTTCATCAGCCTTTTCTGGTTTTATGGGGGCCTTCTTTACTCGAATTCCAGGATGATCATGGAAGACATAACCCACGAGAGCCTCCTGAGCGAGTGCACCACGTAGGTCTGAGGACCAAGTTGTAAATGGCACGCCATCTTTGAGGATGACAGCTCTAGGGTCACTTTGGAAGTTAGACATAGTTATTCTGGTGGAAGAATAGGAAAAAAGGTTGGAGAAAAAAAATTGGAGAAGTTTGAGGGTTTGGGGCGAAAGTTTATGGATGTTGACAATCCTAAATTTGAAGTCAAGGGATGTTGATAATCCGTGGATATATCTTTGAATCGCTAAATCTGGGCCTATAACCTATTATGAAGATTATATCACAGCGGAGTACTAAGATAAATCGTGATACTTGATTGTTTACAATATATCTAACTAAGGTTAAGATATAGTAAAGGCAATTGTCACGGTTTGGGGTATAAAGGTTTAGAGCAACTATATACTCAATGGTAGTTAATTTTGTATCTAAAGAGAAAAGCTATGTAAAACAATACAAATTATATTTATATCAATACGCTCCGTATTCTAGAAGGTTCTAGCACACTACGTTGAAGAGTAGTCTAGTAGCTACCATAGTGTAACAGCTGGTAAGCTGGATAATTCCTGTAGCCTATGTTATACATAGGCGTGCACAGGCGTGCACAGGCTTAACAGGGGTAGTGCATTGTGCACTGGCAGATATAGTGGCTGATGTTAATTTTGGCTGAGACACTGTATATCAGAATTCCCAAAATAGATGGATCATGGAGCTGAAACATAAGAGCTTCCTGGCATGCGGCAACCTTCTACTCCGTGGCTAACTTCTATTTCAGGAATCCTCATTGATGTTAGGGCTATGGTATTATCTACGAGGAGCAGAGCTTTGTATATATTTGTAGGACTACGAGATAGATTGCTTTCTCTTCAGATAGAATATAAACTACCTCTATTCATTTAGCTGCGCAAGCGCTCTTGTCTAGACTGTGACATATATTCTATCTCTTCCTTTTTTTTTCAGCAGTTCAGTCAGTCGGCCAGTCGTTCAGTCGGCAGCCATTTCAGCAGTTCAGTCAGTCGGCCAGTCGTTCAGTCGGCAGCCATTTCAGCAGTTCAGTCAGTCGGCCAGTCGTTCAGTCGACAGCCATTTCAGCAGTTCAGTCAGTCGGCCAGTCGTTCAGTCGGCAGCCATTTCAGCAGTTTCATCAGTCGGCCAGTCGTTCAGTCGGCAGCCATTTCAGCAGTTCAGTCAGTCGGCCAGTCGTTCAGTCGACAGCCATTTCAGCAGTTCAGTCAGTCGGCCAGTCGTTCAGTCGGCAGCCATTTCAGCAGTTTCATCAGTCGGCCAGTCGTTCAGTCGGCAGCCATTTCAGCAGTTCAGTCAGTCGGCCAGTCGTTCAGTCGACAGCCATTTCAGCAGTTCAGTCAGTCGGCCAGTCGTTCAGTCGGCAGCCATTTCAGCAGTTTCATCAGTCGGCCAGTCGTTCAGTCGGCAGCCATTTCAGCAGTTCAGTCAGTCGGCCAGTCGTTCAGTCGGCAGCCATTTCAGCAGTTCAGTCAGTCGGCCAGTCGTTCAGTCGGCAGCCATTTCAGCAGTTCAGTCAGTCGGCCAGTCGTTCAGTCGACAGCCATTTCAGCAGTTCAGTCAGTCGGCCAGTCGTTCAGTCGGCAGCCATTTCAGCAGTTTCATCAGTCGGCCAGTCGTTCAGTCGGCAGCCATTTCAGCAGTTCAGTCAGTCGGCCAGTCGTTCAGTCGACAGCCATTTCAGCAGTTCAGTCAGTCGGCCAGTCGTTCAGTCGGCAGCCATTTCAGCAGTTTCATCAGTCGGCCAGTCGTTCAGTCGGCAGCCATTTCAGCAGTTTCATCAGTCGGCCAGTCGTTCAATCAGCAGCCGTTTCAGCAGTTTCATCAGTCGGCCAGTCGTTCAATCAGCAGCCGTTTCAGCAGTTTCATCAGTCGGCCAGTCGTTCAGTCGGCAGCCATTTTAGCAGTTCAGTCAGTCGGCCAGTCGTTCAGTCGGCAGCCATCTCAGCAGTTCAGTCAGTCGGCCAGTCGTTCAGTCGGCAGCCATCTCAGCAGTTTCATCAGTCGGCCAGTCGTTCAGTCGGCAGCCATTTCAGCAGTTCAGTCAGTCGGCCAGTCGTTCAGTCGGCAGCCATCTCAGCAGTTCAGTCAGTCGGCCAGTCGTTCAGTCGGCAGCCATCTCAGCAGTTTCATCAGTCGGCCAGTCGTTCAGTCGGCAGCCATTTCAGCAGTTCAGTCAGTCGGCCAGTCGTTCAGTCGGCAGCCATTTCAGCAGTTTCATCAGTCGGCCAGTCGTTCAATCAGCAGCCGTTTCAGCAGTTTCATCAGTCGGCCAGTCGTTCAATCAGCAGCCGTTTCAGCAGTTTCATCAGTCGGCCAGTCGTTCAGTCGGCAGCCATTTCAGCAGTTCAGTCAGTCGGCCAGTCGTTCAGTCGGCAGCCATTTCAGCAGTTCAGTCAGTCGGCCAGTCGTTCAGTCGGCAGCCATTTCAGCAGTTCAGTCAGTCGGCCAGTCGTTCAGTCGGCAGCAATCTCAGCAGATTATTTTGGTCGAGATTTCGGGAGATATCGGCTTCGGAACAATTTTTCGGCAGTTCAATTATGATTTCGGGGCAACAGCGGCTCCGAAATATTCAGCAGTCATCCGCAGTTATCCAGTAGTTGTGGTTCTACTATATTCTGCCTGTTACACTAGGTTGAGTCAGTTCAGTTAGTCAGTCAGTGACAATCGTAGTCTGTTGCTCGCCGTATTCAGTATTTAGTCAGCAATCTCAGCAGCTAGTCAACCATAGGCTGGCGGTTCAGCCACGGTCTATTAGTTGCTTGCACTCAATTTTTACTCGGCATATTCTTGGACACTAGCGGTTCCAGAATATTCAGCATTTCCTTTCAGTTCGGTTCATATTTCGAGGCAACAGTGGCTCCGGAATATTTAGCAATCAGCCACAGTGAACCGCAGTTTACCAGTAGATGTGTTTCTACTACATTATGCCTGTTACTTTTGGTTGAATCAGCTCAGCCGTTCAGTTCTCGATATTGGCAGTCGGCCGCCCGTCAGTTCATCATCCGTCAGTCATTCGCAGTCATTTGTCAGTCAGTCATTCAATTATTTGCAGTCATATATTCACATCCAGTCATTCTTTAATCTTACAGTATTATCTTATGTTATTCTGCAAATGTTTCTTTTTTTTTTTTCACGACTCATACATCCTACAAAAGTCTGGCTCGTCATATTATTCCAACCTGTTAAGCAAAAAAAAAAATATATGTATATATATATATATATATATATATATATCTTTCTTTGGCTCTCAAAAGTGGAAGGGATGAGGAGGGAGGTAATACAAGGGTTGATTGTGCAATCAAGCCCATGTTGCCTGAATCAACAAAGTTTGAGCAATATCTTCTACGTTATTGGAAGATCTCATACTTCCATAAATCCCAGGTCCTGTTACGTCAGCTGGAGCATAAATACGATAGATAAATAATCGAGGATTATGGGCGACTTGGAAACCTGGTACTTTGGAAAGCAGATACTCCTGAGATACTAGCATCATGTAAAGGGTTACGGAAATTCAGAGACTATGGATGATAGTGATAAAGATGATGCAGAGTCTAACGAACTCATGGAGGCTGTGATGTTGAACCTACTCACCCTTTGAGAAGAGATGGATCGCCTTGGGGACTTGTTGGGTTTACAATAATAACGACAATGAAATATCAACAGTCATCATGCCGAGAAGGACAAGAGTTAGAGTTTGGAACTGCGATTACGATTGCGATTTGGGCGTTAGGTCGGCATCAAATTTTTTTTTTGGAGGGAAAGTGATTGTGATCCAAGGGATCTAGACGTCAACATTTACTTGGATAATTTTTCAGCAACAACAGCCTAGAAGGCCGGCGAGCAGTCTTTCAGAAGGAGGAGTATTGTAACAGCTGGTAAGTTGGATAATTCCTGTAGCCTATGTTATACATAGGCGTGCACAGGCGTGCACAGGCTTAACAGGGGTAGTGCATTGTGCACTGGCAGATATAGTGGCTGATGTTAATTTTGGCTGAGACACTGTATATCAGAATTCCCAAAATAGATGGATCATGGAGCTGAAACATAAGAGCTTCCTGGCATGCGGCAACCTTCTACTCCGTGGCTAACTTCTATTTCAGGAATCCTCATTGATGTTAGGGCTATGGTATTATCTACGAGGAGCAGAGCTTTGTATATATTTGTAGGACTACGAGATAGATTGCTTTCTCTTCAGATAGAATATAAACTACCTCTATTCATTTAGCTGCGCAAGCGCTCTTGTCTAGACTGTGACACATAGCGTTCTAATAGTGCACGGTCCAGAAGCCCTTCCAAGGAACTTAGCCTTATTTGGAAATATGTAACATCATGTGCAATGGACTATCGTGTGCACATTTACGTCATTTGTATGCCTAGGCTGAACAGCATAGGCTGCAGGCATACTAACGGCTAACCAGCTGTCACAGCAATAGTATGCCAAGACGCTAAGGACTATTGTGCACGTGATAGTTATTTACAACAAGAAGTGCCCTGATCAATTATCTCTATTGAATAAATATATAAAAGAAACTGCTTGGTAAGTAGAAAGAGGTCTACTGCCTCACTGTATACATCTTTCCAAAACCCCTAGCCGTCCTCTACTAGTCTAACAGAAGGTTCTCCTCTGGCATTATGTCACTACAGCGGATACAATAATCTCACTTCAATTGTTCCAGTGTTATTCTATGCTCTTCCAATAGATTCCATGATGTTCCCAATCCGCTTAACCATATGTTGGGGAAACTCTATTGTAAATAAAGTTTAACACTCGCTTAACTTCAATTAAGCGAGTGTGTACTAGCATCAACCATGTTACTTAACCATCAAATTAGAACACTTTGCAATCTTGAACAACTGCGGATCAACAGCAACTCGTGGGCCAAGTCAAAATGTGAGTACCCTGATCAAGTGTTATGTGAATCAAAAAATCTGGCTCATCGCGTACCAATGCGTTCCTTACCAGATATTCTGTAAGATATGATTTTCTTGAGGAATCCGTGCAAACACTTATACGTATCTCTACTTGAGATGTACATGTAGCTGCAAAATTCCAAATTTGTTGGCTTCGTCTTGGAGGGACATAAAAATAAAATAATTATCAATGAATCATAGTCAGGAGTTCTCTGCAGTGTGGAAACTCTAGATTTTAAAACATATGTGGAATGAGTAGATTCCTACAATATCAATGAACAATTGTGGAATTACGAGTTAGTGTCGTGAACTAATTTTTTAAACGATAAAAGGGGATATGCAACAGGCATACAACATAATATTAGGTCACAAGTTTATTTGTTTTCTCGTGCACACCGTGTCAGCGCACGACATGTTTCGTAAGGTCTTCTGTAGGTCAGCTCAGTCTCTATAAATTATCTGTAAGAGGCGTGGCTAGGTGTGATCAAAGAACCCTTGGACGTGAACTGTAAGCTATGGACTGTTGGTGTAGACTGTGGTTGTGGACTACGGGCGAGGACTATGAACTCGGTGGACAAGACAATTGTTGGAAAATACAAGAGTTTGATGTTCAGGTTTCACCTGTATGACTCGGTTTTTCTTTTGTTCCCGACATAGATTGAAACAAAGTTTCCCGAAACTCGCTGCTCGAAAGATGTTTTGGGTATGTTGTTGAGAACAAACCGAAATTTGGTGCTTGGAAGATGTTTTGGGGCATGTATTTATGCATTAGTTATAAAATCTGTTCTACTATAAGTATTACGGTGTGTAATGGAAAATAGGGAATAAGGGTTTCTAATATAATGTTACTAAACACATTTTTTCTGATTATTCTTTATATCTAACAACAATAACGATAACTATGAATCTAGACAATGACAATGACTGTGAATCAAGACAAGATTATATTGAACAACGGTAGATAACAAGACTCAGGTCTGAAGAACCTCTAGAGACAGAGGGAAAGCCACTATTTATACACAAGCCTAACTCCATCTCTACAAGGGCCATCTGGCCGACAACCAGGCCATCTTAGAAATACATAGAATATTAAAGAATGCTGTAGAAGCCCATCAACCATTACAAGAGAGAGAATAGTATGGAAACCTATAGAGCCCTAACCCAAAATCCCTAGTGTTCAGACGGAAGTACAGAAGATTCTAGAAGGCTAGACCTCAATTAGCGACATCACGTGAATTGATTATTATTCACGTGACAGCATTAAGTATGCGCTTGTGGATCTAATATTGCTTACTAACACTCGCTTATCGCAATATGTATAAGACGCGTTAATGTTAGTAGATAGAAAACATAGAGAGGGATCTAATATACTGAATTGACTTGTTATGACATGATTTTTGTTGTAGTGTGAGTTACCAGTAGAAGATCTGCCGGCTTATATACACAAAAATAATTATTTTTGTAGGGAGAACCTCAATAGACAACTTTCGTCATATTAGTCAATTTCATCAAGATGGCTCCCAATACAAGGTCCAATTCTGCAGTATCTAATTCAAGAAACAAATTTGCGTATAGTGACGAGGTAATAGATACAGAATTTAGTGAAATTCGAGCAGATTTACAAGAAATCAGGACACAATTTAAAACAACTGAAACTCGGGCCTTGGTCGTGGAGACCCAACTCAAGCATGTTCATGAAAGCATGAAAAACATGGATACAAGGATAGACAAACGAGTATCTTCGATGGAGAAAAACATGGAGAAATTGATGGGTGGAATTAATAAACTCTTAGATAAAATTGCAGAGGCACTACCTGCACATCAAACTAGAGCAACTACTGGAGTCACGATACCTTCAATGGCTTTTAAAGATCCATATTTAAACAATGTCCAAAAGAAAGAGTATGATAAAAAATGTGGTAGTCCTATCAATACGGTTCCTGGTGCTTTTAATTCGACAGGAGACACAGGTCTTGATGACGGGTTGGAAAAATTTCCTCGTCTCAATAATATTTCGCTTGGTCTTTAGGATGAAAACACAAACTCGGACAACGCCAACTCGATTATCAATAAATCTGCGACGGCTCGAAAATATATTACACCAGATCATTTACGCTTGCCCAATGGCGATTTCGATCTCGAGGTACCCTATTTAATGTCAGAGGCGTTAACGAATCAAGAACAGAGAGTAATATCTGTCTGGCCTGAAATTGTTTTGCCGTTTCAGGCAGGTCTTTACGGGGTCACTAGTCATAAAAACAAGATTTTTTTTAGGCCTGAGACGAAGTTAGATGTTGCTAACCACTCAGTCATTGGCAATCTTGGGAATATTCAAGATCAGCTTAAAACGGCACTGATTCCCTATCATCTGTGGACCATGAGACTGGTCTCAGTCATATATGGTGATTTTTTGCAGGTTGCGGTATGGGCCAAGCAGAGCAACCTGACTTGGCTTGATCTAGTGGAGGCCATAATACAAGTCTTAAGAAAACATCGGGTACTATACAGTCCTATGACTATCTTTTCCAAACTTTCGCCTTCGATTGGAGAATCCGATCTTGTTTTTACTCTAAAGATTCGGGATGCATACTATAAGTTACCAATCCAACATCGTACTTCATTGGCTGTCAAAGAAGCCTTCAAGGATAAGTTACAGGAACACCTTCCAAGCATCCTGTTAAATATTAGAAATAAAATTGACATCCTAAGTACTGCTGCAGCTATCGAAGAATCTATTCAAATAAGCAGACTTTTAAACCGAAATCTGGATCCATCTTCAGGTAGTACTGAAATTAAATTGACGACTGCTGCTATCGAAGATCCAAGGCTAGATGACCGAGTCATAGGCGAGACAACTGAAGCTGAAAACGACCTAATCAACCTTGTTTCAAAGGATAAGAACACGACTTGTTATAATTGTGGGAAACCTGGTCACTAGGCTTCGTCATGTAATCAAACACCTAGGCCTCATTGGAATGCCTCCACCAACTCGTCCAAACCCAATACTAAGTCTCTGATTCATAATCAGAGCAATTTTTCACGAGATAAAATCAGGCAAGGTGTTAAACGCTTTGTGGACCGATACACGAAATCAGACAGAGCACCACCACTAAATTCGAATAAGTTTTCGAGAACTAGACTAGGCAACAGAAGTGAGAGAGCTCATGTTGTAACGAGCGACAATAATTTTGGTATCTCTGATGCCCAAAATTCTTAGGAGGTATTTGAAGATTTGAAGACCGACGAGGAGTTCGAAGCAGTTTTGGCTGAATTAATGGAAGAGATTACCAATTGTTGAAAAGCAGAATGGGTCAGAAATGTATTATTTGGGAATCTAATCTATTTTATTGAAAAGTATTCAGCTGAGTTTAATATACAGTGTGTGCTTGCTAAGCGAGCTTAGTAAGTCACATTCTAACCAGGGTTGAAGACTGATGCTTCGACACACCCCTTCAGTCCGAAACCGAAACTGATAACTCATGATTCCTCCTAATCAAATTCTGCAACTCTCAAGTTCAACATTTCAACAAATCTAGAATGTTTCTTCTGCGAAAGTGATTTGGTCATCCCATCAGCCACCATTTCATGCGTAGACATGTGACGAGCATTAACCCGTCCAGAATCAATATGTTCCCGTATAAAGTGGTGCTTAATGTCAATGTGCTTTGTTCGTTGATGTAGCTCAGGATTTTCTCCAAGAGCAAGACTACTTTGACTGTCAGAGTAGATGCGAGTTGATATGATGTCCTTTCCGATGTACATCATTTGAGACATGACCTGCTGTATCCATAGGAGTTCCTGAACGCATGATGTGTAGGCATAGTACTCTGCTTCAGTAGATGATAGAGATACATTCGGCTGACTTTTTGAGGACGCTGATATCACCCCTCCAGCCAGAAGGAATACACTCCCGCTTGTAGATCGTCGCGTACCTTTGTCGCCTCTCCAATCTGAGTCGCAATAACCGTGAAGGTGAGAGTTAGGGCTATTTCCGTCGTACATTATTCCTAGGTTAATTGTGCATTTAATATAGCAGAGAATCCGATCTACTCCTTTGAGATGCTGTGCGGATGGGTTTGACAGGTATCGAGAAAATGCCGAGCACGCGAATGCTATATCTGGTCGTGTGTGCACTGCCAAGTAAAGTATGGAGCCTATTTTGGATTGGTATTCCTTAATCTCGGCACTTGTTGCAACACCATCATTTCGCACCAAGAATTTCTCATATCCAGCTGCTATGGGAGTGTCAACTGGTCGGCAGTTTTCAAGTCCAAATCTTTCGAGAATTTGGCGAGCATAGGCGTCTTGAGTGAGATAAATCCTTTTCCGAGGACGATCTCTCGTTATCCGAACACCAAGGAAGTAACTAGCTGGCCTGAGATCCTTAAGTTGAAATTTGTCTGCTAGCATGTTTTTCAACCGATTGATATGTTTGATATTTTTTCCAAGAATAAGGAAATCATCAAAACATGTGACGATAAGGATACCCGTTTGCTTATTCAGATACAGGCAGTTATCAGAGGCGAGGGGTTCAAAATATACTTCTGCCAGACAGCCTCGAAGGTGCCTTTGCCAAAGCCTAGGAGCTTGCTTCAAGCCGTACAAAGCCTTCTGAAGTTTGCACACGAATGGATATGTAGAAGCAATGCCTGGCTCCTTCCAGCCTGGTGGTACCTGCACATAGATGTCGGTATCTGCGTCACTGTTCAAGAATGCTGTTACGGCATCCATCTGCTTGATCTCAAGGTCGAACTTGGCCGCCATGGCAATCGCAATTTTCCAGGTCGTGTTACGGCAAACACCTGCATATGTCTGCGTATAATCGCGTCCGTACTCTTGCTCAAAGCCTCTTACCACCCAACGAGCCTTGTACTTAAGTATGTTACCCTCTTTGCCTCGCTTTGTTTTAAGAACTAATTTCCCAGTCAGTACTTTCGTACCATCTGGTAGTTCAGATCGTCGAACAAGGGACCAAGTCTTCTTCTTTGAGAGTGATCTATACTCGCGATCAATCGCTTCTTTCCAGCTCTTAGAATCCTCACAACTCATCGCTTCCGCAAGAGTTTTTGGATCAGCTTTATTATCAACAGTCAACAGAGACTGTGATGCAGTAAGAAAACAACAAAAAGCCAAATGCTCATCAGAGCCAGAGCTAGCTGCTGTGCTTCTGGTCACACGATCCACCTTTTGATAGAATTTCTTGCTTCCAGGTGGTCTACCTCGTCGAGTAACTGTTGTTTCGGGCTGTTCAATGTCCTCCACTCCTGAGCTCTGGGTAGGTATGTTCTCTTCTTGAATAGTTTCGGGAATTCTAATTCTTTCCCTTTGACTCTCTTGATTATCCTGATTGTCCGTGCTTTCCTTATCTCTGGCTGCATTAATTTCAACCTGCAAATCGTCAACTTCTACATCTCATTGATGTTCTTCAAAACTAAGTTGCTCAAAAGGTGTGAGAGGATCAAAGAGTGGTTCAGGTTGGTCGGAAGTTTTTGTTTCCTCCCCATTACTTTCATCAACCTGAATAGGCGGACTACAGTCAGAGGAATTCAGATGTGTCTTTGGAGAATTTGTTGCACAAGAATTTTCATCAAATCGCACATTTGACGTTCAAACAACTACACATCGAGAGGTAATATAAATTCGGTAGATATGCTGACCTTCGTAGCCAACAAGGATACCTATTTCAGCTCTCTTATCGAGTTTTCGAGATAAGACTCTTTTCTGCACGGGAATTTGGACAAATGCTTTACAGCCTAGGACCCTAAGATGACTCAAATCAGGCCTCTTATCAACCCCGAGCATGAAGCGCTCAAAGGCTTGAATGGGCGTTTCTCCATCTAGCAAAGAAGTAGCAGTGCGATTGGCTATCTGTAGTTGAGATCTCACGAGTTCAGGCCAAAGAAATTGAGGGATATTATTTTCGATGGATACTGTCCGAACTCTTGAGATTATAATTCCGATTGAGCGTTCAGCTCGACCATCTTGCTCGTGACAGTAGGGTGTAGTTACTTCGATGATCTGACCTAGTTCAGCAGCTAGCTGTCTCATCATCTTTGGTGAGTACTCTTTTCCTCCATCAAGCCTCCAAGATTTTACGATAGAGTTGTATTGAGTCTTCATGAGAGCATTAAAATATTTGATGGAATCAGCTGCCCCACTTTTATCTTTGTGATAATAGCCCCATCGAGCTGATGTCGCTGCATCTGTAAACATGGTGCAGTACCGAACAGGAATCCATGAATCATCGACTAAGATTTTACTGGTTGGGTTGATCATGACCACATCTAAAGAAACCGAGTCCAGTGGATTACGAGATCGAGTAGAAATATGCTTTCTCACATGACGGAGAGGTTTCGACAGCTCACAAGGCTCGCAAAGACTTTGTGTCGAGGTTGATTTATTAGAAGGCTCGATCACAATTCCAGTTGTTATTTTTTCAGTTTCTATGACATTTCTTAAGCCCAAGTGGCCAAGTCGTCAATGCCATAGATCGAGGGTAGGCTTTGGTTGGTTTATTAGTGCCGGCATCGCAACTGTGATTGCTGATTCAATAATATGAATCGAGTCATCAAACGTTGCAAATTCAATTTCGTCGGGCCCAAAAAGCTTTCCGTCTCTTATGTACCCCTTTGCTTTCAATAGCTTGCCCCCACTGAATAGATTAACAGGACACTCTGGTAGGAACATCACATCCCTAAGCTTAAAGGGATTGTTTTTTCTGTTTGATAATCTACACTGCAAGGTGATGATACCTGAGCCTCTGGGTTTGACAGGGCCATTTGCTGTGATTATGCTGGCAAAATTATTACTTTCTTCATAGGAGTCGAATTTGTCGATAGAGTTAGTGATGTGTGTTGATGCACCTGTATCAATAATCCATCAATCGGATTTTTGGAAAAATAGCCCTGAGAGAGTGCTACAGGTTAAACCTCCAAAGCGAGGAACATCTTCATCACTATCATCAGCTTCAAACTTACTATCGTTACTCTTCTTGAGATCTCTATAGTTTTTCCATTTTTTCTTATTTCTGGCCTCCCATTGCTTTCGCAAATCTTTGTTCTTAGGATCTTCAAAACATTTTCCCTTGGCATGTCTTGCTTTTGGATTTCTACATATACTACAAGGTGCTGGCTTTGGTCGATTCTGGGACTTTCCCTTGCTTTGCGCTTTGGACTTTCCTTCATCACTTCGATTCTTTCTATACAAGGCCATTTGATTGCCATCTGTCTTCCGATCTGCCCTAGCCTCATCCTTTAGGTCATAAACAAGCTCGGAAAGTGTCACATCACTTCTTGACCTGCAGTCGGCTCTCTGTCTCTCTGCCCATGTAGGATATGAATTCTTCACTGCCATTAGAAATACTAGCGGGTGCCACGATTCTGGCGGAGCGATTCTAAGCGTGTTTAACCTGTCGGCGGCATTTTGGAATGACATAATGAAATCATCTATATTGTCGTAATCTGCACAATTGATTTGGATGTAATTTTCGATGGCATTTTGATTTAATACTGTGCCAGAGCTTTCGTACAGATTGGCAATTGCGTCCCACATCTCTTTCGCAGTACAAAGACGGTTAAGTTGGCTTGCAATAGATGTAGAAACATTAGTTCTAATGATTAGTTTCATCTTTGCATTTCCTCTTGCCCATTCATCGTATGCCTTAATATCTTCGGCAGATGCATTGTCGTCAAACTTGTCAACCACTTTCGGTGGAGCAGGCGATTTAGGATGGTATTATTTTCTTAGACCATGAACACAAGCAATATTGTCTATGTCGAACTTCCATTGGGCATAGTTTTCTTCTCCTTTCAGCCGATAGGCAGCGGGTAACGACGCACTACTTCCAGTATCTTGAGACATTGCTTCACCTTTAGCAATGTGAGGATATAATTTAGATTTACTTGACTCAGCTATATCTGAATTTATTTTCTGATCCTGATCACTTGTCGTGTCGCTTTTTGTCATTTGAAGCAAAGAATGATCTTCTGACAAATGAGTCGATTAATCCGCAAGTTGCAAGTAATCTGTGATTGCGCAATCAAATAATAACAATTTCTATGAGCCGTTTGGTCTCATAATCTGTTGAAAAGCAGAATGGGTCAGAAATGTATTATTTGGAAATCTAATCTATTTTATTGAAAAGTATTCAGCTGAGTTTAATATTCAGTGTGTGCTTGCCAAGCGAGCTTAGTAAGTCACATTCTAACCAGGGTTGAAGACTGATGCTTCGACACCAATGAATAGGGAGGCCCGAGAGTTCACTTTGTGGAAGTGGACGTTGGGGATAATAATAATCCACAAACTTTTCAACCGTTGCGAGAAGGATTTGATGGCTCACATTACTTATATCAAGCAGAGCTATCTAGTAAGGCGCTTGTGACAATTTTCTTTGACTACGGATGTGTTCCTTGCTACATATCAGAATCAGCTGCTCGCTCTCTAAATACATACCAGTCAAGATGTCCAACGACTCTCCGTGGTATTGGTGGCTCAGGGCCAAAGGTGACCAAGGAAGTCATTGTGCGAGCTAGATTTGTTACTACTACAGGATACAGTAAATTTTTTGAAGTATCTTGCGGGGTGGTTGCTAATGATACATTTCCTGGTGATTTAACCCTTGGGAAAAGTATATTTCATAAATTTGGTGTTCATTGCCAGTTTGATATCATGAAACCCAACAAAGAATACATCTGCCTTCAAAATTTCCCTGGCCAACCAGTTCTACGTCCTATCTCTTATTCACGTAAGGCACATTTAGTGTCTCCTTCAACGACGGCCTTTCTAGTGGAAACGCCCACACTACCGCATAGAAAATTTATCTGGCACAAAGACACACCTATGCACAATAAATTAATAACCAATTATATCGATGGTTACGTTAACCAGTTTCCGGGGATTTTTGACCCCTCACAGCGGCGAACGGATGTCATTGCAAGAACGACGCATAAAATCGACACAGGAAATTCAAATCCAACTAAGCATGCCCCACGTAGGTGTAGTCCTGCTCAGGAGAGAGCCATATCTCAATTTGTTAACAAGTCTCTGGGCACCATAATTCAACAAAGTAAGAGTCCATAGGCAGCCAGAATAAACCTGGTCCCGAAAAAATCCTCCACACAATCTTCCTCGTCAGCCAACGATAACCCGAATAAAGTAATTTATAGGATTTGTTGCGATTACCGGGACCTAAATAAGATCACAAAAAAGCATGCGCACCCACTACCAAATGCAATGGATCAAATACAGCGGGCTGCTGGGCATCAGTATTACATGTTCCTAGACTTGAAAGACGGGTTTTGGCACGTAAACTTATCAAATGAAGATAGGGAAAAGACCGCTTTCATAACCCTATTTGGTCTTTTTGAATGGCTCGTCATGCCGTTCGGCCTCTGTAATGCGCCTGCTACGTTCCAGGCTCTGATGGAAGAAATTTTATCAGATATGCGAGACTTTACTTCTGGTATGCTTGATGATATTGCAATATGGGGAGACACCATAGAACAATTACACCAGAGGGCAATGCTGCTTTTCGCGCAACTTGCCAAATATGGCATGATTTTGAATACAGGAAAGTCCAAGATGTTTGTTAAAAGGGGCGTGTTTCAGGGTTTTGTAATTTCCAAGGATGGCATCGAAGTAGACCCTACAAACGTGGCTGCTATCAGAAATCGACCTATGCCGACGACGACCACTGAAATAAGAGGATTTGTTAATGCGGCTGGTTATTTCCGACATTTAATTGATTGATACGCTGAACTTTCTGGACCACTTACCGATTTGACTGGTGGGGGTAAAAACCTTCCAGTCACTCTATCATCAAATGCACTATCTGCTTGGCATAAAATTAGGAAAATTATTACTTCTTTACCGGTTGTCAGAATTTTTGATTGGCGAAAACCAGTGATTTTAGAAACCGACGCAAGTAAAATTTTTGTTGGCTCTTGTCTGTTACAGCCTCATTTACATGGAGATAAGTCTGTTCTTCATCCCGTGGCGTACTTCTCCAAGAAGTTATCGGATACCCAAGCCCGATATGCGTCGCAAGAAAGGGAATTATCAGCCATATTGTTGTCGCTTCAACATTGGCGATTGTGGGTAGAAGGTGGCGAGGTAACGGTCGTAACTGATCACGAAAGCCTCAAATCTTTAAGTACGAGGGTAGGTCATCCGAATCGCATTCTCAGATTCCTTGATGCTGTTGAACATTATGGTGTAAAAATCGTATATCGACCTGGAAAGGCAAACGTTCTGGCAGATTATTTGTCTAGACCCTCTTTTAATTCTCAAATTTTTTCATCCTATAACACTGAAGAGCTGGAATCCGCAAATCATAACAACACCATCCCAAACAATACATTTACTATTCAGTTTCCACATCAGCTCAACCGCATAGACCTGCAATCTATCTTCGAACATCTTAGTCTAGGAACAGATCTCCCCACTTCAATTAAACCAGATTGGATAAAAAATCACTTTACTATTTATCACAACAGTCTCTACCGAATTGTGACTTATTCCAGAACCCCGGGAGACCCCCCTAACCCAAATGGCTTAACGCCGAAAAATATTTCCTTATTAAAAGTTCCCGAATTCAATGAGTTAATACAAATTTCAAAAAACACTCACTTTAATCTTGCACACGCTACAGTTGGCACAACTTTAAGACATGTTTTAACGCAATACTGGCATCCGGAGATTACCCTTACTGTCCAACAAGTGGTAGCCGAATGCCCTCAATGCCAATTGATGCGGCGACCTGATCCTACACTACCTGACCTACAGCCAATTATTCCTCCACCCCCTTTGACCCGTTGGGCAATCGATTTTACATCGTTCAGTGGTGTCAATATATTAGTTGCTGTAGAATATTCCACTGGTTGGATTGAAGCTGAGCAAACCAAAGGACAAACTTTCGATGACACATTACCCATGCTTACTCGAATCAATTATACATTTGGAGCACCGTTAGAATGGGTAGGCGATAACGCTGGGTGTTTTAGTGGTTTCGAGGCAAATAGGTGGCATCT
This sequence comes from Podosphaera xanthii, assembly GCA_028751805.1. Lineage (NCBI taxonomy): Eukaryota > Fungi > Ascomycota > Leotiomycetes > Helotiales > Erysiphaceae > Podosphaera > Podosphaera xanthii. The sequence continues at coordinate 4,903,618 of JAPWIX010000012.1, read as the reverse complement.
AAAACACGGATCTAAGCTAATGCCAGTTTCCCCTATGCGTCCTAGAGGAAATGGTAAAGTTGAAAAGGTAAACGGGGATATTAAACGTCTCTTGGTACGAGAGTTCCATGCAAACCCAACTATCGATGCCAAGCAACTTTTACCGAGAGTGATAGCCATTAAAAATCGTACCCAAGGACCTAGCGGTTATAGTCCATACTTCTTGTTATATGGCACTCAACCTCCTAGTCGACAGTTTGCCAACTCGGCATTTTCAACGTATACTCGCGATCCGACGGAGGAGGAGGAAACTAGATTTGCGCAGGAATTAGTGCAGAATCATGAGGCCCCAATAGCCAGAAGTCATGCTGCTGGACTGAAAGCTTCGAGAGACGCCATAAGGTCATACACCCAAGGTAAAAAGGCTCAAATACGAGTCTATGCACCTGGAGACTGGGTACTGCGTGTCTGACAGCGAGCACATAAACATGAACCATTCTATGATGGACCGTGGGCAATCGCTAGCTGTCATCCTGGAAATACATATACTCTTCGTAGCCGAGGAGGGATACATTTTCATAGTGGCACAATATATAATGGTACTAATCTATTTCCGGCATATGTCCAAGACAGGCATCCAGTTCGAAGTTTCTGGTACGCTAGTAAAAAGCTACTGGAAGAAGACAGGGCTAGATTGGAAAATCTTGTAGCACTAGATAAATAGCGTGGAGAGAGAGCTTGAAATGTTTTATTTGTCGGTATTTCCTTGCTCAGTAAGAAATTGACTGTGGACAGTCGAGTTGAGAAAGGGAATGATGTGGATCTAATATTGCTTACTAACACTCGCTTATCGCGATATGTATAAGACGCGTTAATGTTAGTAGATAGAAAACATAGAGAGAGATCTAATATACTGAATTGACTTGCTACGACGTGATTTCCGTTGTAGTGTGAGTTACCAGTAGAAGATCTGCCGGCTTATATACACACGCTAATCCTGACACATGATATCACCTGATATTACCTAATATCAGTGCCGCAATGAATCATGGCCTATTCCTGACATTATCTAACGTGCTAGAAATGAGAGATACTTGGCACTTACTAACTGGTCCAAGGCCTTCTTGCCAAGCAACCCAAATATGTAATAACAAGAAGAAAATTAACAGAGCCCTGGCCCTGAGCTTTTTTTTTCTTGTGTAGTAAAATAAGTTAAAAATAAAGGAGATAGGTTTAAGGAAGGATACAAAGTATATGTACATCGACACAAGGGAAGGGATAGAATATCCATAGCAGGTCAGCCAATCAAAAATGATCAACTTAATTCAAGTCAGAGAATGTGGAACGAGCTTCAAAGTTAGAGACGGCTTGGATGTCGTCAAAAAGAAGGTGTAGTTGGTCCACTCTCGAGAAGTAAAAGCCCCCATAGGATGCCTTAGAATCAAGAAATCCACGGTGGAGGATGTCGAGGGCCACGGATTCGTTGACGCCTGCATCCTAGTCGAAAGAAGATGAAGAAAGGGTCTGGCGATTTTCCTGCTCGTAGGTGCAAGTCAGTAGTGCGTCGGGATGATCGAAAAGTCGGCAATAAACTGTCACATCTCCGTGTCTCGACTAACGACGAGGACTAGGCCGAGTGCATGACGATCAAGATTCCTCAGTTCAGGTGAACTCCCATAATTGGTCTTAATTCCCAGATTCTTGTATCGAGCAAGTGCAATTTGGTCAGCGTATCTGATCACTGCCGTTTCATAGCGGATTTTATTGTCCCTCTTGGCTCGAGAGATCGAAGGGGGGAGTGGAAGAGTTTGAATTGGGCACGCCTGTTTGGCCTGTATGTCTGCGGCTTCGTTTCCAGAAATTCCAATATTGCCAGGACGCCATCTAGTAATCACTGAGCTTGTCGCTGTGAATTTACAGTGGTCTATTCTGGTCTATTCAACCGCAAGTCTTTGGAAACGACTGATGCAAGGGGAGCTTGTGGGAGGTGCAAGGAAAAAGTCAGAGGGTAGCTGCTTTATTATCAAAACATGTAAAAGCGTTACTAGTAAAGCGAGATAAGGGGTTGTGCAGGGCAGTAGCAAATCCTTCCGTTGCTCTAGCTATGTCAGCATCATAGACTTCGACGGCGAGTCCAAAAGAAAAAGCCCCGGTCGACTTCTGGTCCAAGGCTTTATTAAATTATGAGCCCAGCACCGGCTCGGTTGTCGATAAAAGCCCCATCCGAAAAGATAAACAGGTCTAAAGAGGACTGTGAGGTATGCTATTTGGTGAATCCTAGCAGACCTATTCTCATACTTACCCTACCTACCGTCTTGAGAAGTGTTCTATGGTCGGTATTCCATGGAGGATTATTTTGAATTGTCTATTTGGGCCTATAACTATACATAGATATGTAGGTTTTCGCTGTCTATAGCCCAAGGGCACTTATATACCCCCTCCTGTGCCCGTTTCACGGTCTTTGTCCAACAGGAATGCCCTCCAAAATATTCATGAGAACACACACTTAAAGAAGTCTTAAGCCCTTTATTATCTCCTCTCTCCAGTCAACGAAACGAAGGCTAGTTGCGGGTGTGTGGCTGGCGGGAAAAATCCTCCAAAAAACGACTGGGTGCAGCGCTCCCCGACTAGCAACATCAGGACTAAATCCGAAGGCATAGCCACCCTTTTGAAGTGGTCAGAGGCCGGCCAGCTGGGCGCAGCTGAAATGTGTAGACCTAAGAGCCTCTTTCTTTCCCTTCCTAGCCTCTCCCTAACTCTTCCCCTAATGTGAGCTTTCGAAAAAACTAAAGTCGTGATAGGGTATCAGAAAAGTCTTGGTGAAGATCGATGATCGCGATGAAGGGAAATATGTCGCCAGCTCGTTCCGGGGAGATTCTTCGGCGAAAATAACCAAGACGAGGTGAGTTCCATTGGTGTCAGGGATTTTTTGGGTCTGCAAATGCGACTGAGACTACGAAGCGGTCGTGTATACGTTTGAGCCGTGCTTGTGCTGGACCCCTTCCAGTCTCACGGAGGGCTGGTATAGGAGTTGTTTTGTTACCAGGAAGGACTGGGCAGGCAGCATCATTTATTCTACGTTGAATCCGGGAATTTACGTGTTCATGAGTGGCTTTCGAGTAGTAGATCTTCGCTGCGTAGAAAATTGTGGCGAAGGAAGCATCATGGAGGGTCATATTACGTCATAGGTATAGAAAATCTAGCTATTAAATATAACTAGACATGTGACATAAACCTTGACGCTATAAGACTGGTATTCATTTCTGTGCGGTGTCAACTACATACCCAAGTAGAATCATCAGTCCCACCAGAGCCCCTCGGAGTTTTGATCGAAGCGTGCGGTTATCCACAGTTTGATGTTGCTTCAGTTCATTTGTAGCTGAGTAGTCAACAAATAGTCTTGTGCGCCAAATGAGTCTCCAAACAGCCAGCGGCCAGACAACTCTGAGTAAATCAGACGCATCTCTCTCTGGCTCAGAATCAAAGACTGATTCGTTGGCCGTAAATGATCTAGACGAATCAGTCAGTAAATCAAGCTCTTATTATTCACTTAGGTAGCTTATCTCAAAGCAACGCGTCAAAGAAAAACTTCTATGTCGGGAGTATTGACTGCGGAACGACGTCTTCTCGCTTTGTCATATTTGATAAGGACCAAAACCCAATAGCTCAGCATCAGATTGAGTCAAAAAACTATCATCCAAAACCTGGGTAATCTGATTTGACTAAAATTTTATCTGTTGTCGTTGCTGATAAGCTGTAGATGGCATGAACAAAATCCACTGGAACTAATTTCATCCGTGGAATCGTGTATTGATAGGGCCACAAGTTTATTTCGGGGACAGGGCCATAGCATAGATCAAATTAAAGCAATTGGTATCACTAACCAGAGAGAAACAACAGTCTGCTGGGATACCCAAACTGGGGAGCCATTATACAATGCGATTATCTGGTCAGATACGAGAACTGGACATCTAGTTCGTGAATTAATCAAGCAGGAGAATTCTGATAAGATACAGAAAATCTGTGGATTACCAATCTCGACTTATCCCTCAAGCCTTAAACTACTCTGGATGATACGAAATGTGAAAGCAATAGAAAATGCTTACAATGAAGGACGATTATCATTCGGAACTGTCGACACCTGGCTGATATACAAGCTTAATGGTGGTAAAGAGGCCCAAGTTCACGTCACAGATACTACAAACGCATCTCGAACCATGTTTATGAACATTCATACACTTAAATATGATGATGAACTCTTTGATTTTTTTTCTATCGACCGGAAAAAGATTGCATTTCCCAAAATCTTTCCGTCCTCCGAAAGGGAAGCGTTTGGTCAAATTTTTAGCGGGGTCTTGAAAGGTACCAAAATCACAGGCTGTCTGGGGGATCAATCGGCTGCCCTTGTAGGTCAGCATAGATTTTTGCCCGGTCAAGCAAAAAATACCTATGGAACTGGGTGCTTTTTACTGTACAATATTGGAGAAACCCCTATCATTTCCAAGTCTGGTCTTCTAACCACCGTCGCCTATGATTTTGGCCCTAAATACAAACCAGTATATGCCCTGGAAGGTAGTGTTGCTGTTTCCGGCTCCGGTATCAAGTTTCTCGTCGACAACTTGGGATTTCTCACGCACCCGAGCCAGATAACTGAATTAGCCGAAACGGTCGAAGATAACGGGGGTGTAGTTTTTGTTACTGCTTTTAGTGGATTGTTTGCTCCTTACTGGATAGGGGATGCAAGGGGAACTATCTGTAGGCTTTTTACATCTACTAAAGTAGCCGTACTGAAGTGATTTAGTTGGGATCACAGCACACACACAACGTGGCCATATTGCCCGTGCAGTGCTCGAAGCAACTTGCTATCATACAAAAGCTATCCTTGACGCTATGGAAAAAGATTCTGGGCATAAACTTCAATGTCTAGCGGTTGATGGTGGAATGTCGGGGATAGACCTTTGCATGCAATTACAAGCTGATATCTCTCGGATTTTGATTCACCGACCCATGATGCGCGAAAAAACTGCCCTCGGAGCTGCCATAGCTGCGCGGCTTGCAGTTGATGTTGGGCAGAATCTTGATGGATTAGATGATCCGATCACCAAAGATTACACTATTTTCAGACCACAGTCTGATGAAAAGGTAAGCAACCACATGTACCGCAAATGGAACCAAGCAGTAGAGATGAGTCGTGGCTGGGAAACGAGTGTAAGTGTCGAAAATTAGATATTAATGATATATTCTCGTCCTCAGATTCGTCACTCGTCGCTCTTGAGGCTTATAGTTGGTGGGGCCATATTGGGCCAAACAAAAGCAAATGATCCTGCTGGACACTGAGAATTTTGTGGCTGGGATATTTTGAATATCTTAAGCAGAGGACTACGATGAGAGAGTGAAGATAATGTGATAGCTTCCGCTTTTATCTTGCATAGACAAATGATTTTTACTCTCCTCGTTCTTTGGTAAGTTTTGCCGCACGGGTTCCCTCACTTAATCTTTCATTTCAGTGCATCACTTCTTTGAGTTTAGTTTAAACCCCATCTCTTCGCGGATCTTCGAAATTCTTCAAAATCATCACAGGTTAAAAATCTGGATCTACCAAGTCCTTCCAAAACTTATTAAGAAGAGTCATAGAGTGACGATCCGCCAAAAGATACGGAGTCTCAAGAGAACCAAGCTGATCTGTTTCATCTGATCGACTCTCATCGGTGAACACCTTCCTGGACCCCGGCCCGGAACATGCGACAACGGTAAATCATCCGGATTTTTCCCATTGCACCTGCGTGCATCTCCCACCGAACCATTTTTTGATTTGTGGCCGTGGGTAAAAGTAAATCGAGTTAATATTAGCTAAGTTGTAATTCAACAAGATATGCTTTAGTTATTCTGATCTAGACCAGCGATCAACAAACAGATAATCTCTTGTAATTAGATAGTACTTGACTTAGACCTAGGGTAGGGAACTCAAGATATAAATCACTCTGAGATGTACCTCTTTCGCTAACAATAATTGAATCTGACAACTGAGAACCCACAACTTGCCTTAATTTATTCTACGTGATTTTTAAAGCCTTACAGGCTCTGTCGCTCTGCTAAAATCTGTCTAAAATGTTCCACTGATACATACAATTACCATATATATTGTGACACCATTATCTATCAATAACTTAGGGTCGTGTTCAGCAAGCCACCCGTTAGCCGAAATAAACATCATCATCGACCAACGACGTTTCTTCGCGTCCCGTCTTCTTCCTCTTCTATTCAATGAGTTAACCCCAGTGTGAATCGATAATCGTGCACCGCAAATACGTCGCCATCATATCATTTGGCTCGATTTTCTCGCAGACGTGACTCGAGCATCGGTCCGTCCGATACTAGGTCTGTTTTGCTCATATCTCTCGGTTAGACATGAAGTAGTACAGTAGAACCCCTCTTAGCTAATAGTGGGTCCCGGTATAATTAATGAAGAGATTCATAGAAATTTTAGCGTTTATATTTGCAATACTTATCCCTGCACGCAAAAGTGACCTGTAAGGGTAAGTGTTGCAGATATAAAAGTTCAAGTTAAAATGAATCTTTTCAACATTTATACCGGGACCCACTATTAGCTAAGAGGGGCTCTACTGTACACTGCCTTCCCCTAAAGTTTGTCCTCGCAGTATTATTACTGGGATCTACGGAGGTACAGCCCATAAGTATTATTCCATGTCGACCGGGGGGGGGGGCTTGGCCACCACAACGCTTTCCTTAATTAGGCAACATCGCGAGAATGCACCTCGCACCTATCCCTACTGTGTTTTGTATGTATTCCGATGACAACATCTTCAACGCAATGGATTGTTTACTAAGTATTAGTTATTGTAAGAATAGGAATTATTTTGCATTTTGTATTATGAGTTGGGAATCATTGAATCAATGCTTTGATCATTAGAACTCATGCAAAACACAGTAGGAATGGGTGCGAGGTGCATTCTCGCGATGTTGCCTAATTAAGGAAAGCGTTGTAGTGGCCAAGCCCCCCCTGGTCGACATGGAATAATACTTATGGGCTGTACCTCCGTAAGCTATCATTGGTAATGGCCTTAAGACATAAATAGTAGTGATCTTCACTAGAAAACTTCGGATTTTGTTTGAGTAAGTCTTGGCGCCAGAAAGTTGGTCCCGATATTCAACTTAAAGGGTATTAGGGGATCAACTTCTAACTTGCATATAGTGTTGCAGCCCTAAATATTGTGACTAATTAGCGTTAATTTTTTATTTCATTGCCCTTCTAACCACTGAGTTGATCTACAAAATTAGCGCTAATTAGGAACAATATTTAGGGCTGCAACACTACATGCAAGTTGAAATTGGATCCCCTGAAGCCCTGTATATTAAAGATAGGCTTAAGCCTGATTAGGCCAGATACGGTAAACATTTGTATATTTTTTATCCATCTATTCGCATAAACAATATTCCCAAGTGGTCGAAGCAGCAATGTCAGAAAAAATAAAGCGATCTGGCAAGGGATAGGACGGAATCTACACAGGCTGAATAGTGAAAATTGCACTTCCTGAAGGAGAACCTGGGTAAACCGGGATAAATTGTAAAGATTAAACCAGGCAGAATCGAGGGGTTTTCACCGGTAAGGTTTCCCCTCATATATATATATACAGTTATAGTTACCTGCATGGGCCCATTGGGTACCTGAACGGGTTAATTGAAATCAAATCAAATATCCCCAAGTGCTTTTCTAAGATTGACAGTCAATACTTCGTCCTTCTGCCATGTACGTCTACAACATCCTGATATCTTCGTGGCATGCTAGCTAATAGTTCCGACAGTTGTTTTGGCTTGATGGATCTTCATGCTTCAGATACGATCATACGTAACTCGTTATATGATTGTTGTTTCCCACTAGGCAGGTCGGGATAATTGTGCGCTGTGAAATCTCTGATTAGATTCCAAAAATTTTCAGTCGAGTTGAGGTCGAGAAAGTAGACTGGCCAGGACAAGGAAAATATCTGATTTTGGCCCAGTTCAGTCGTTCTAGAGGATGAATGGCACGGAGCTCCATCTTGCAAAAGTAAAACGCCTGGATCCTCACACATCCAGGAGCTTACGAGGGGCACGACTTGGTCACAATATCGCTCCGAATTCATCGAGCCCCTCTCCTTCTCCCGTGAGAAATAAAGGCTTATCTCAAATTTGCGCATAGCTTTGAGATGTAAGCATTTTGGTTGATCGTAGATATTGATGAAAAAATGCAGGCTAGTTGATGTCACTAATAATAATTTGATGGTAAATCTTTCCCAAGAGCGGGTCGGATGGTGCAGTGGTACGCTCTTCGGGCCGTTCTCCCAAATAGAGTCTGGGTAACTTGGCCACACGCCCCACTTGAGACAGGGAAAAGCTGGTTCGAATCCAGCAGGACCCACATACCACATCTCTCGCGGTGATGCTGTAATCGTAGGATGACGAAAGAATGCTCAGATAACCACAGGTTTTTCTCGCTTTTCCCACTGGTGGGCATTCACGGAAGAGAGTACATGCCGTAAGGCGTTATTCTCGTAGTAATCCCTGGGAATGAAATCTGAGTATGAGTGTTCCAAACGTCAGACTGTTTCATTCTGCGAAATATCTATATGTGTAAGAATATAGAATAATATTAGCCGAAAATCATTATAATTAGAGCTACAATAAGAATAACACTCAAGAACACAAATAATACATAAATTATGAATATACACAAACAATACATAAATTATGAATATACACAAATAATACATAAATTATGAAAATACACAAATAACACAAATATAGATTATATACATAACTTATACATGCTTATAAATTATACATTAATTATGTTTATACATAAAATATACATAAATATACAATTATACAGTTGAATAGATTGGGTATAAATAAATAAATTATTATTACAAGGGCTAACAAGACTAAGATCGGCAAACGTATGATGCAGATCAATAATATTAAAATTAATAGTACAAGAAGTACTAGCACTAGTCTGTGCATGGGTTCTAAATAAATACAGCACAGACCATCGCAACATCTTTAAGACTTAACTCAGATGTGCACAGACACAACAACCCTTGGATAATAAGATCATCAGTCATAGCAACACCTACGTCAAAGAGTTTCTCTCTTAGCCAAAATATCTTAGAACATTTTAGAGGGATTAGAAACTAAGTTATTTTGGGACTAGCTAATGGCTTCATGTATAAATAGAGGAAGTTTTCCTTCAAGGGAAAGACACAACGGCATAACATATATTCCACAAAATGTAAATCTTACCCAATACACATATATTCCACAAAATGTAAATCTTACCCAATACACAAATATTCTCATAAAGTATTTCTTGGTTACATATACACTGCCAAACATAAAAAATTATTTTCACAGTAAGTGTATACGCTTCCACAAACAATTAAACCTTGAATCTGCTACTTGATTTTTATAACATGTCTTCCATCATCAGTCGCGTCATTGCCTCAGGCAGCATATGCAAAAATTATAAAAAAATAAAAATTATTTCCCAAGAGCGGAGTGAAAAGATTGTCAAGGCCTTGACGCTAGTCTGAATAAATCTGAGTGCCTTAATATTGGCCTAGCGAGGCAGCTTTAGCTACTCTGATACTACGGTATTAATCGTGTATAGGCGCTAAAATTCGACTTTTACAGGGTATATAGGCTTTTACTAACTTGAATTAGCATGACGATAAGTAGATCTCCCCACCTAAACTTTAAATTTGTATGGCAAAAATTTCACAACGAAATATTCGTTGGTTTTGCTTTTTTGGTCCATTATAGCCCTCTATTCACTTTTTAATTCATTAATACATTTCATAAATAAATTATACTTCTATCTAGCTAATAATTTACATATCCGCCTTCAGCTTCGTAAACGGCTCTGATTCTTCGGGGCATCGAATCTATCAGTTTCTCCAAGTCATCCCCATTAAACCCCAGATCCCACGCCTCGTTCACTATTTGACGAAGATGCCCTTGACTCCGCTGCCCCCTTGATCCAACGCTGGATAAAGACGCTCCATGTACGCTTTCATATAACTCCACAAAGTTTCTATCGGATTTAAATCAGGAGAATATGGCGGCCACTCCATTAGAGAAATATTCCTCCTTTCAAACTCACGCATAGTTTGCCTCGACTTGTGAGGAGGGGCGTTGTCCTGCATCACATCTAGTCCTGGTTCCCGAAAGACCGCACTCTCTATGAGAGGCACTATCCTCTCGCAGTAACTGGCCGCAGTGATATGGCCCCACTCCTTCTCCCAAATCAGGCAAGGCCCCTTCTGTCGTCCAAAGAAAGATCCCCAGAACATCCACCCAACTCTCCTCCGCGTCTTGGCTAGGACACAGGTATCTTCGTACTCTTCCCCAATCTTTGACTTAAACTTAGCTCAAGGGAACTCTAAATCTTAGGAGCCTTTAAGGGACTACTGACCTTTCTTGTGACCCAACGATCACTTTGCCGACCATTCATAGCCCAAGTCTCGTCGGACCAGAGGACTCTCATCCAATGTTCCTTCCGCCAGTGGAGATGTATTCTGGCAAACTCATATCTCTTCAGTTTGTTGACTGAAGAGATAGGAGGTTTTAATCGTGCAATCCTGCGTGCATATCCCCTCTTTGCCAGTTCACGTCGGATCACATTCTCGCTCACACCAAAGTGCCGAAATATAAAATGTGCAAGTTGGAAAAATGACATCCGACGATTTTCCGATGATAAACAGACGAAAAATTCTATTTCATCGACCTGGGAACTACTTAGAATAGGTGGCCTACCACTGGAGTACTGAGGCTCAGTATTTTCAACGCTCATGGTGTATTGTACCTGTCGCCATGTAATCCCAAGGCGTTGAGAGATTTTGACGTAACTGTGTCCCTCACTGGCCAAGGTTCTAACCTGCACATGTTACTCTCTTAACCTTATCAATTTGTAGATTTCAGACTTACTTGAATACGTTGAGTTTGTGTTAGGCGTTTTGCATAAGTAGGAGATGCTGATGATGGAGAAGGTTGTTGAGGTGAATCCATCTTTGCGGCAATCTAGTACAGTAAATTAAAATCTTCTAAAGTAGTTGACTTAAGGTTCAGATGCACTCACATGAAGTAAAAATTAGATAGATGAATGAAATAAAAGTATGCCGTTGAGCAAAATAATAGTAAATAGCTGACAATGATTTAAACGAAACGACCTCAGGTGTGCGCGAGTGAAGAAAGGTGCAGGCATGAAGGTGGGCGTTGGACTTCATATACAGATGCATATCTCTTATGCCTTAGGCCATAAGATTTTAAAATTTGAAGCTAACAGGGATACTGTGGATCTATCGTGAGGTAACCTGGAATATCACCACTTTATCTCCACTTTATCCCCGCTTTAACCCCTGTACCCTATAAGAAGCGGATCAACGAACAATACCCTATCATGAGAGTAGGATACACCCCTGGAGGAGCATCACATATAGGGGACGAACTATAGGGCAAGGCAGTGAAGTATCGGCTTATCCAGGCTCAACTGTAGTACAGTAATACTTCTCTAACACGATAGTGGGTCCCAGCATAAGTGTTGAAAATATTCATTGTAACTTGCACTTTTATATTTGCAACACTTATCCTTACAGGTCACTTTGCGTGCAGGGGTAAGTATTGCAAATATAAATGGATGAATTTCAATGAATATTTTCAACACTTATGCCGGGACCCACTATCGTGTTAGAGAAGTTTTACTGTAGATCATGTCCGCTGGTGTACTGGGTAACAAGGGTATTGTTAGTGGCCCAAATTAATTTTGTAGGTCAATATCATGTATTTGCTTGCAGCGATGTACAAAAACTAATTTTAGCCTTTAACAGTTATGCCCTTGCTATCCACTACCTATATTTTGGTACATACATAACTATTATGCCAAGTATCACATAAATTTGTATGGGACAAGTATAAGATTGATACTTGAACTCGAGTATTAGTGGATGGGTTCTCGTGGTCTGAGAGAATCGTGTGGGTAATGTAATTATATGATAGATATTGTTGCATGATGGGTGATTTGAGGATGGCAGATGTGAATGCTGATGCCTTCGTAATTCCAAAGCTTTTAAGGAACAAGAGTCATGAAATAGTCAAAGTTGAAGAAGCAAATTCTGCCTATGACATCGAACGTGGAATTTGTCATTAAACCGATGATTCGGTAGATAATTTGATCCTCGATTCGAGTTGCATACATATCATACGTTTATCGTCGATACGGTTAACGCATTAAAAGGCAAGACTTAAAATGTGGCCAGGCATATACTCGTGACATATCATCCATACATCCAAACCTCTCAAAATCAAGATCCCGACCCAGATTCTCCTGCTCCACGTAAAACCAACCTCAATAAACTCCACATGACAGAGCTCCAGACCCCACTCAAAACAAAGAAGCATCCGCGAATGGCTCAGGAGGATCGAGAGCCATGAAATCCAACAAATCCATCCCACCTACATTGACACCTTCAGCCGTCTGAGCGACAGCCCGATCATTAATATTTTGAAAAAAGGCCATACCAGGAGGAAGGTACCATACTTCGTCTCCGGCATTCCAATCGACAAATCTACTAAAGACTTCCTGTGCTGGATCACTATTGTAGATCGAGCAGCTTGCATTAGCTTGAATAATCGGTAAGTTTGAATTAATGGCAGTCGGCGTGAGTTGATTAAGATCAAAAGAGCTTGACGAGGCTTCATTATCTGGTTAAAAGTTAGCCAAGATACATATTGTATTTATAACGAAAGGTAGCGAGTCACCAACCTGCGCTATGATTATTTGTCGAGGGAAAGTTCGATGAAGGGTGCGGGCTTGGATTCTGAGTGATGCTGATCTTTGCCTGTTTTGGTTGAGACACTTGTTGAACTGAGCTACAATTTCCGTTAAAATTTTGAGCATCTCGAGAAGATGGGCTCGCTGCAGCACTAATGAACCGACAGCGAAGACGAGACGTGAGTGTTTCAAGAAGATCGGCGAATCTAATACCCAGGTGAACATCATCCACAACACAGTTGCGCAGTGCGTCGACAGCTCGGTCCATGAGTCCAATACTGATTTCAACGTCATGTTTGGACGCACCCAAAGCGAATGTTTTTAGTAGAAACATGGCACCACTTATGATTCTGAAGTATGTCCTGACCGGCGCATGCTTAAGATAATTATTTGGCAAGAGTCCATCAACAACTATTTTCAAGAGATTTCGGCTCCCATCGACAACCTCTTTCACACATTTTTGGTCTGCTATGCTAAGCCCTCCAAAACGTGCGAGTGGTAATTTACCGTAGAAATTTCGTGTTTCCGGCGAGAGAGATGCTCCTGATTTATTGCTATGGCCTCTTGTGGAGACAGACGATTGAAATCCAGTATAATTGGAACATCGCTCTACTACAGCCTGAAGTGACAGTGAATTTACATATATACGAAGATATTCGTACTCAATGGAGAGGATATGACGGATGTAAGGCGGAAGATGAAAAAATTCAAATTCTATTTTCCATGTATGCAATAGTGGTAGGTATTCTTCGAGTAGCTCTACATAGCTTCCATCTTGGATAATTTGCGTAGTATGTTGTCTTGTTTTGAATAACGTTTCATTTCCAATATGCATGGCGTTAGTAATTCCTGCCCAACAATGAATGACTTGGTCATCTAATGCTAAGTCGGGGATATAATTAAAGGTGTTTGAAGCGCTGGAATTAGTCTGGGATGTTCTTTCTTCCGAGGGTTTTTTCGAATCTCTAGGAGTAAAGAAAGGATCTGTCGCCCGTAAATTTTCAGGTACCATGTTTGTCCAACCGAGACGCCCGGCCAATTGTGTAACGTACATTAGCAGTAGTCTTTTGATTCTTCTAGCCCGCAGTGGATATGCTTTTTCTCCGTACTCGGGCCGGGTTATCTCTCCGCTTGAAGATAGCATTGCTTCAATATCATCAAAAACACCAAGTTCATACGATAAGCCTATAGCTGTACTAAGTAACATCCAGCACATCCTATCACTACGCCATGCCGGTTCTAGCCAGTTTTCGATCCTTTTTCCACCGACACCACACGAAGAGCCTGGTAAACGAGAGTTACTTTCATCGTCTGCGCAATAGGTGTCAGAAGCTTCATAACTTGGAATCATCAGCTCATCTGTTGCATCTACAGGAGGAAAATAAAGTGCACGAGGATGCCATTCTGTCAAAATCATGAGACTTTCGATCGTGCCCAAAGTTCGTAGACTTCCTTTGCGTAAACCTCTCCCAGGAGCTGTACTAGATGTTTGAGTCTCTGTAGCTATTCCAGAATAGTACCTCCCACCAAATGACTCTTGTCCCCACAAACACCTTTCGATCATACCACGGAGATATGTCCACAGCTGCTCGTGGATTGCATATGATCTACAGTGCCCCCCAGTTTCGGGGATTTGGCGGTACCGACTAGCAATAGTCAGAAGAGTGACAGTGAGCACAGGCTCTTCGTTTAGAAGCGTTGGATGAGTTAGAGGATCTCGAAATGTCGGGGGAGAGATTGGAGTAAGTGGAGACAAGTATTCATAATAGTAATCAATGTAATCTATAGCCTCAACAGCAGTAAACCACCCTGCCCTGACAAAACGAAAGCGATTCCACGCCTTGATTGCTTCCTTGTATCCAGAAATATGCACCTGATCAGTTTTGTTGATGCCATCTAAAGACAGAGTCGGATCTATACGAGATTTCTGTTGATCGAATGGAGACCGCCTCGAGGTCAGACCTATGTTTCGATCAAGATTTTCCACCGATGGCATAGGCACTTGCGGAGAAGAAGCACTATTTTTACTGTCGTGGAGAATTGACGATGGAACATAGCTGTTTAAATCCTCTTTCTGACTGGGCCCATCTGTTGCTGCTTTATACAGCAGATCCAGTGCATCGTAGGGACCTGTAGCAATAATTTCAGTCAAGGATTAGATATAGATATCGTCTGAAATTATTTACCATAGACCTCTTGCCGCATCACCTCTTGAGCTTCAAGGTTCTCGAGCTGAGTGCTTGGATCTCCAGTCTTTTCGCCACTTTCATGCGAGCCTTCTCGATTTTGACTTGGTCTACGAAGAGGTTGCGCGCGCCCAATCGAGCCCCCTGGTGTTAAAGGGGGTCTGGGTGCCATGGAAACATCCAAGTATGCAGCATTAGACCGAGCCGATGGAGAAGCAGTGATAGACCCTTGACGGGCCACGGCAGGCGAGGACGTTTGCATCTTTCTCCCATTGCGAATAGCATAATCATCAGAAAACCCAATACGATCGAGTTCTTCACAAGCATTATCATATTTTCGCTTCCTCCTTGTCGCAGAGAAAAAACACTCCTTGCTTTCCCGCCGGCACCTTACGCAAGGGGGATCGCTCGGATTATCGACGCTGCCTAAATCGCACTTTACCTTGCGACGGCGGCATGGTATACAGGCCTGATAGACACGCTTGTGTTGCGCCTGATTCGATCCTGTGCCGGCATTGTCAACGGGGAGTGAGCTAGTTAGGGCGACTGAATTGATAGAGTTCCCTACATGTGATTGCGGATGTTCATGGAAAGCCGACATTATCCTCGAGTTAGCTGGATCTATCAAAAAGTCCCCACGTTTCGCTTTCCATCGGTTTTATCGTTTTGAACTTCTTTTGGTCTAGATGAGTATTGAAATAATCTGCAAGTGCCCCGGAGAATAACCATCGATGGTTCCCATCAGCTATCAGGCTTAGGTTTGATTATACAGGGTTCCGGAAAATCAGCACGATTTATCGTGTTATTTTGTGTAGTTTATGCTAACTCCCTTGTTATACCTGCAAAACGCTGCTCGAGGTCTATGCGTCACGTGGACATGTGCGAGAACTACGTTGTTCGATACTTGAGCTGCTGAATCGTAAAATACAAAAGAAGTCGACTTGTATGGTAACTCTCGTTGGAAATTCTTGTCGGGAGATTTTAATGAGTTCGGATTTGTCGGCAGATAACTCTCGTCATAAAGCATATCAAGAGTCTCTCTAAATCCCGAGCATTTTGTAAAGTTTTGCTTGTAACAGGATTGCCAAGAGATTTTACGTGATATTTGCGGCACAACTTGTGGTTGCAATCCTTGAAGCAATGGAATCTCTACTCACTTTTTTAAAAAATATCATTCTTGTGTGTGCAGTCCTTAGGCTATGGCACGAATGACACTGGTACAATACATTTAGCGATGACTCAATTTGATGTGAGGGGCACTCACCTGAATAGTATTCGAAGCCATAACTCGAAGTCTGGCGCCTCACAGAACTCTTTTTAACCCCCAACCGTTTTTATCTGCCGCAAGAACGCATTTCAGCCCTGGAACAGAAGGCTAACATATGCCATCAAAATTGGTAAGCATACAAAAGAGCAGGAGGCATTGATTCATATGTCAACAATAAAAGAGGCAACTAAATAATCATCTATCTTCTACTACACAGATGCTTCATATTATCCAGAGTCGACAGGACTTGGCATTGCTTTTATTTCCTATGATCAACTGAGCTCAGAAACATGGGCTGTACATAACAATATTGGACCAGGAAATGTTATTTATAATGGTGAATCAAAGACAATAATAAGAGCCTTGGAACATGCTGGAAGAATGGCAGGATATAGAGATAAGTCAACTATCTTCTCTGACAGTCAAGCAGCCTTAGTTCGTCTCCAAATACCTCCGGAAAAACCATGACAGTTTTAGGTAGTAAGATATATTTTGGCCGCAAATAAATTAGTTGCTAAAGGACTAAGGGTGTCCTAAGAATGGATACCTAGACATTCTGAAATACCTTGAAATGTAGATATTGAAAGTCTAGCTAAGGATGCTACAATGAAGCCTTCAGATCACAACTATCCAAAAAGCTTGGCCTACTCTTCTCAGTTGATAAGAGAAATGAAGAATCAAGAATGGGGTTGCAAATCAACAGAATATAAAATTAAATATCCTGGGAACCCTAGTTCATACTCCAATATGTTTCCATGGTAAATTAGGAAGAATTTATGGACACTACGAGGAACAAAGTCAGAGACATGCTCTACCTATTTCCGATTGAAAATTGTGCATGGGTATTTCAAATCATATTTGCAAAGCATTGGGAAATACTTCATGATGATTATGTTTGTCGTAGAAGGCAGACACTAACACTCCTCTTGCTAGTCCGTAAGAGATATAGAAAGGAGAAAATTAAAATAGAGGATAAGCTGTGTACCAAGAGACTCATACTACAATTAGTTCTCCACACCAATAAGGAAGTTGAAGCTACATTGGAATATATCAAATTGACAAAAATATCAACAAAGAAATGCTGCCTTGGAGATACTGAAGACGAGAATTTTTGGAATGAATGCTAAGAGGGTGATATTTATTTCTTTTGTCACGATCTAAGAGAGTTTGGGGAGTTGAAGGATTTTTGTCTTGGGTATAAGAGTCAAGTGCACTCAAATTGTACACATGCATAAGACTGGAAGATTTAAACTAGATAAGCTTGTAAATAACGAGTATTTTAGAATGTATTCCTTTGGAGTGCACATCCTACAATACAGTAGAACCTCTCAAAACTGACAGTGGATCCCGGTATAAGTGTTGAAAATATTTATCGAAATTTAACCATTTACTTTTGCAATACTTATCCTTGCTTGTTATTTTACGTGCAGGGGTAAGTATTGCAAATGTAAATGGTTAAATTTAGATAAATATTTTCAACATTTACACCGGGACTCCTTATCGGTATTCGGAGGTTTTACTGTAATCTTAGACTTACATAGAATGTGAATTGAATTAAAAAAAACGCATCTCAGCCACTCATGGCTGTTCAGTATGCCTTCGTCAATGTCATTTTCATGACCTAGTGAGAATTGTGGAAAGGGTCTCGCTGGATTCGAACCAGCTTTCTCTTGGGGCATGTGCCTCGGCTACCCAGACTCTGCCTGGGAGGACGGTCCAGATGGTGTACCACAGCACTATCCGACCCGTCTTGGAGTAATGCGTGATGGTGACCGTGAACTAAACGCGTTCCTCCTCTTGTCTATCTGATATGTGCGTAAATACTGAGCGTTTACAACTGGTACTACTTGAGGGCGAGGAGTGCGACTTTGCCATCCCCGCATATCTGATTTTTAATTAGAATGCCACTTCTTCTCAGGCTGACGCCTTACATCTAAGAGGCGTGATGCGGATATAAGATCCCTAACGACTCACTTCTACCTGCATGAATAAACCCTGTCGGCAACCAACATGACAAGGAGAATTCCCCTGAATGCCTATCTATTTTCCTGTGTCCTCTCGGAAGACACTACTGCGCAACTATTATCTTGTTGCTTGTCATGGGCAGACCGTAAAATGTGTCCGACGAGGAAAAATCGTCCACCGACGACCACTGCCATTTGCAAAGAACGAGTGCATCCGCGTCCAAAACCCACAGGCGTCGCGCAAAATCCAAAAGGTGTAGATGAGATAGAAGTCTGTCTCCTAGGGAAGTCCCCAACCTTCCCGATCCCGAGATCATTGATGCTGAACCCCTCAGTACGATCAACCATGGTCCCGAGACCACGCAAAGCTCTCGTCAGGCCACAGAGGCCACAAGCTCAAGGAAAGCAAAATAATTCGTCCGGGATAAGATGACCTTGTCTGTTGGCCCGTCTACCACAAATATCGCTGTGCCAATGTCGAAACGCACAGCCACCGCGAAAGCAACGGTTTACCTTCCAGAGCTACATGTAGAACTTGAAGCTGAAAAGCGACGGGCATCTCAAATTACTGCTCGCGTTTCTATCTGCTCCACTGCGATAAACAGTGTTGAGGCAGCTCTTTCGCCGCTTTCGACTGGTGAGAACAAGTCTTTCGTACACTGCAATAAAGCCTACCTACGTGCGGCCACTGCGCAGCTCTGACACACCGTTCCCTGTTTGATACTCCCAAGTCTACCCGCCTGTCTCTTTGACCTCCCCCAGCGAGGACCCCTGAAAAAATGGCATTAGCCTCAGCGTTGCCTCAAGACCAGGCCACGAAAATCACCTGGGCTACGGTAGCTCGCAACAGCCTATGCCGTAGTGCCAGGCTGTCAATTCCCAAAAGAGCGCCGCTTGATCGAAAGCCGAAAAACGCTAACAACAAGGTGAAGGTAGATAAGTGATTAATCCTTTGTCCAGGTGAATAAGACCTGTAGCTGAATGTTTCTCCATCGCTCGTACAATAAATGATATCCACCATGGCTTTTATCCTGTCAGGAATGCCTCTACTGTATAATATATATATATACATTGAGAATACCTGATTATAGTGGTCTGTGATTCTGGTCTGGCCTTTTGGCCGAGTGGTGATGCATCTATCTCGTGTATCATGTAGGATAGCAACCTTTAGCCTGAAACCCACTTCTTGTTTCCCCATCTCTCCCCACGCTGTCTACATATCGCTTATGACATGCAGTCAGTGGGGCCACACTCATGTTTCATGTACCAAGGCAGCGAGATTTAGTGGCTGTGCCTGCAATCACGAGACAAAAAACTGCCCAAAAGAAAGAGTTTCTTGCTGTAATTGTGGCAAGCCGCATCACTCTTGGCAGAGAGCTGTATGTCAAACATTTTAGGTGTACAAAGCGAGTGTACTAAGAGCGAGACAGGATCTGCTAGCTAAAACAGCCGAGGTCTACAGAGAAAAATTTCCGGCTCCGGCTAAGGCGTTATCAGGGGAAGGAGGAGGGATAAAGGAGTCTATTATGGTCGCTAGAAAAAGCGTAAAATGGCTGTAACGTCCGGTGCTGTTGCAGAACTTCCAAGGGGACCTGTGCGCCCAAGAAAAGATGCATCAACTGGGGCTTTTTCAAGTACTCCATCACTGAGCATTGGACAGCCTGTCACATTTAATAGTTCAACAACACTCTCATCTAGCGAAGATACGGTGCTGCCTTACGCTCCGGAGTCGCCTCGGTTATGAAAGTTGTCCCATTGATACAAATCAATTGTTGTGCAAGTAACAGAGGGTCTCTGCAGCCATTTTGGGAAATGCTTGATCCATCAAAGCATCTGCTCGTGGCACTTCAAGAGCCAAGCGTTGATATCAAAACGCTCGGTACCTATTTCCCTGGTGGCTACACGCTTTGCATAGAGCCGGCACTCAAATCAAAGTTGCTTTCCTAGTAAGGCAATTGAGGTGTCAAAATAGTCCTACAAATGGTATTCTAAACTTGTTACGAAATTAACCCTAGCCATTGATGGGTTCCGGGTGTAGCAGCTGGTAAGCTGGTTCATGCCTGTAGCCTATGTTGTGCATAGGCGTGCATAGAATTTACATAGATGGTGAATTATGCATGGTCCTGCTCCTGCAGGGGGTTTCACTAATGCTGAAACTTGCTATTACATGCGGACCGACTTCTGTTCAGAGACTTGCTATTATGTGGTGGCTTCACAATACAGGGAGGTTCTGTGGCACAAGAGGACCTTCTGTTTCATGAGGATATTACGATCTAGGAATAGTGTCAAGGTGAGGTGAGTAGTTCAGCACGAGGGAAATGTATACATCTGCATGCATATCATGGGGCTGAGGCCTGTCATAGAACACTAATCACGTGTTACAACGTACGCTTGGACCAGTGAGGAACCACTTTTATGTGTATATAGTATTGCGTTAGCCACCATGTCTTTCTCTCCTCATAGATTACAATCATATTATTGTTTTGCCTTTTAGTCAGAGTCTCTCCTGACCCTCATGCTATCACAAGGCCCTGGGACTCGATCCAGCTGTATGCCGGATATCACCTGACTTCTCTTAATGTCGCTTAAGTATCACAGACCAGTTGTACTCCTAACATGCTCAGTATTATTTCCGAGGTATTCTGGGGAATTCCATGACGCCAAGAGAAATTGATAGAAACTCCTAGAACCACCATAGTAGTCGAAGGGTCTTTGTAGAAATCTCCAGAACATCAAATGAATAGTAGGAGGTGTACTATTTAATAGACTCACAAGTAGATAGTTTAGAGACTCATCGAAAGATAGATATTTCTAGACAATTTCTTTGTGCCCTTACAAATTAACCGACCCTTTGACAATGCACTTGTAAATTACAAGTTAGTTATCTGGATCATAGAATTAATTATCAACTACCTCTACACATTTAGCTGCGCAGGCGCTCTTGTCTAGAATAATCAACGTCTATAGTCCTACGACGTATAGATCAGAACTTGTTGGATGGGATAAGATAGCCGAGACTACAGCTACTAGTGATACAAGCTGCCTACTTCTGGGCGATTTCAACTGCCATCACTCATACTTGGTTGGACCAGCGGCGCCCCACGACACAAGAGTCCAGCAACTTCTAAATTATACGTTCAATCATGGGCTCTTCCTGACTACGCCTGTGGGAGTCCCAACTTTTCGGAGGAACGCGCATCGAGGAACGCTCCAGGAGACAGTTATTGACCTCACATTTGCAACTGGGGACCTTTTGCCACATATTTACTCATGCTCAACCAGAGAAGATTGGAGCATTATGCATGATCATATCCCAATCGAGATCAAGTCAAGCGATGCTAAGGTCCCTGAAAAGACGAGTAGACGGTTTGCTCACCACAAAGCTGATATTGAAAGAATGAGGAATATGCTCCAAGAGAGTGAATGGCATAAATCACCAGAGCCGTTTAAAACTCTCCCGGAAATGATTAGAGAAGGACTAATCGCACACTGCCCAATAGCTCGCCCAAGTCGGTTTGCTAAGCCTGCATGGCCTGCTAGGGCTACGGAACTGGTAGCAGAAGCTCGCCAGGCCCGTAGACAGGCTATAGCGACTGGAGAAGAGCATAATATAGTGAGGGCTAAGCTAATCCGCCAGGAGTTGAAGAAAGAAGTTCGTCAGTCAGGGAGATCTAGCTGGAGAAGGTTTTTTGCTGAAGCGTCCGGCACTAAGTGTAGTCCGAACCACATAGAACTTTGGAGACTCTCAAGGTGGGGAAAAAAGAGTACTGGTGCGGAGCAAAGTTTACCACAATTATCGGCTATGAGAAGGAATGAGATGGAATCTTCGACCAATGAAAATCGAGAGAAGGCGTCAATTTTAAAAGAAAATTTTTTTCCTGGTAGCGTTGACGCAGATCTAAGCGACCTAAGAATGTCTCAGCCATCCAAACGTCCAACGGTGGAGATAGCAGATATTACGCCTGAAGAAATTGAAAGGGTACTAAAGCAACTTCCACGGGGTAAATCACCAGGCCCTGATGAAATTCCTAATGAAATCTTACAGGCACTCCTACCGGAATAAAAAGTCTAACTAGCTCAGGCCATTAGATCCCTCCTCAGCAACGGGCACATTCCCTCTTTGCTCAAAGAATCACTGATTATAATCCTACAGAAAGAAAGACGACCAGACTACTCACTGCCTTCAAGCTATCGGCCAATCGCTCTTGAGAATTCAGTGGCCAAATTAATTAAAAAGTTAGTTACGAATCGCCTGATAACAGCAGCTGAGAAGTACGGTATGCTATTGTGTACTCAGATGGGGGCGCGAAAAGGTCGGTCGACGATTTCGGCACTAGAGCTTATGACCTCCACCGTACAGATTGTGTGGAATACCTCTCCTGACTGTATTGTATCGATGCTTGGCTCCGAAATAAAGGGTTCCTTTGATTATGTCTCCAAGGAGCGATTACTATGGGTTCTAAAGCGGGAAGGGTTTCCGGTCTGGATCATTAAATTTATTGAAAGCTTTCTATCCCAAAGGCGCACCAAGATCTGCTTCACTAGCTATACTAGCGACTGGATTCAGGCAGAAGTCGGCATTCCTTAGGGCTCTCATCTCTCACCTATTATCTTCTTCTACATTTCGTAGCTTCTTGAATCTCTGCAGCACCCTGAGGATAAATATATGGCTTTTGGTTTTTCTGATGACACCACCCTAGCAGCATGGGGTAAAACTGCCCGAGAAAACTGTCGATTACTAGAGCTGGCACACGACTGATGTCTTGCGTGGTCAAAGTGATACAGAGCTGCTTTTGTGCCCGAAAAATATCAACTGATTTACTTTGCGCGCAGGAATAAACAGAGCAAGGATCTGAAGGAAGAAGTGAATTTGGAAGTGGTAAAAATAAGCCCAAACACGCAGTTGAAAGTCCTTGGAGTGTTGGTTGATAGTTGGCTCAGATGGGGCATTCAGGTGACAAGTGCAACAGAAAAGGGCGGAGCGGCTTTCAATACATTGTCTAAGATCATTTTATCTGTTAGGGGACCTACCCTGTGCCAGTCAAGGCTGGTATACACTGCTTTAATCCGCCCCGCAATGCTTTACGGATCTCAAGTCTGGAGAATACGGAGTGACGAAAGGCTTTTGGCCAATAGTTTCGTTAATAAACTGGAGAAGGTGCAGAATAAATGCTTGCGTAAAATAACTGGTGCTTATAAACGCACGCCCAAGTCGGTTCCTGAGAGGGAAGCAGAAATCCTACCGCTAGATCTCCGTGTACAAGCGTCCACTCTGGGCTATGCAGCTATGACTGAGTCGGAGCCCGTCACATTTGTGATTCAGCAAATAATGAACTCTTTACGGAATTGCTTCCCTCTATCATGCGGTCGGCGTCAGCGTCTACCAAGAAATAGGACAGCTATGGAAGCAAAACGGGATGAAGCGAGAGAATTGATGGCTAAGTTTCATCGTGGACTAGGCCGGAAAGAATTCCCAGCCCCAAAACAGAGATCGAGGGGCTATAATTACGCGTCACGTGGTGCGAAGGCAGTCGAAAAATGGGCCCGGTCTGTCTGGAAGCAAAGATAGACAGCTAGCCAAGGAAACCGCCAGCACCCAACATGGAAATTTCCCTGGCACTTGCGATCTCTGAAGCTATATGATGGTCTTAAAAATCATGAATCTACAGCAATCATGCCTCTCCGTTCTGGGGTGATTGGTCTGAACTCTTGGCTGGCTAGCATTGGAGTATCAGGGGTTAATCCAAATTTTACATGTGGAGAGCACGCACAAACCATTAGACACATCCTATGCTACTGCCTAGAACATTCAGCTCTACTTTCGCAAATGTTTCTTCAAGCTAAGACAATCAACTTCTCTCGCTTGCTACAGACTCCTAAAGGATGTCGGGCGGCGGCAAGATTCATCGTTGCCAGTGGACGGCTAGCACAATTTGCATTGGCCACCAAATAAATCATAAGGTGCCGGACCTTGCTGAAAACCCGGCCTTATACTGAGACTACCTTTCATTGTTGGTGGAGGTAGCGGATGTAATGGAAAATGTTAATACCTCGACAAGTGGTTTGGAACGTAGACAATCTCGCGCGTATAGTGGGACGTGTACCAGCGGCATAGCGCCAGGTTTTGCTCGTAAGAGCTTTTTCCTTTGTATGGCCACATGTCCTCATGGGCTTGTAAATAGGATCTAGATAGGACATTAACCAAGAATATATATATCTAGGGTTTTAGACATTGTGAACTAATTTTCATTTGGATGGAATTAAATCAGATGCTCTATTAACTTGGTAAATCTATTGCACATTTGAACTGTCTGAAGTTTGGTATCAATTAAAATTATTTGCTGGTCAAATTTTGATTTAAGTACACAAAATAATTTCGCTCCGTAACGTCTCAATTTGATGTAAGGTATATCCTTAGTTATTAGGACAATTACTACGAGTATGGTCAGTTGCCCTACATCCTTGACATCTTGTTCTATCGTGTCCGAGCTCAACACAAGCTGTGCAATGTCGTAAAACTGTTTGCCTAGTCTCGTGTTGAGATAGTACACGGCCAGTTTGCGCGACCCGCTGCCTATGATTTGCCCTATTATGAGTTCTACGTTCAGCTTCATCATTACGGCGCCGTCGCCTAATGACAGGATCGAGGATAGGAGATTCGGGGATTTGCTGTTCAAATCCAGCCTGCGGACGAACAAAGCGTCACTGCGGATGAAAATCGTTAATTCGTAGGCCTAAGTGAGTAAATTTAGTTAGAATTGTCAAAGTTGAAAGACTGCGGTTGATATACCGCGATTTTGAGACATCATTTCCTGAATGATGCGCGAGCACGGCATACCCGTTGACTTGAGAGTCCCCGCACATATAGTACTAAGACCATCGCAAGCTCTCTGTTCTTCGTTCTAAGCATACTTGAGCTGCTTGCAAACCTCGTACAGGGCAAAGTGAGAAATTCTACCTAGAGCTCCATAGAAAAATTCATCTGAGATACCTGCGGGTAGTCAATTAAGTGCTCTTGCACGTCTGATCTTTATTTCATTGATTTGATCCGATAGTGCTAATGAAATTAGGATCCATAAAGACAATAGATTTTTAGAGGACGACCCAATCCATCTCTTCAGCACGGCATGTGCACTCTCAAGTTTCGAAGTTGTTGTGTTCCTGTTAAAGAACTGATTTGTCCAAGCGTGCACGATGTTGCGGTGATGGGGCTGCAACAACTGTTGAAACGCATACTTGACGGCGTCTTGCTCGAGACTGAAGCAGGTATTTCTTTCATTATCTTCAGGTAGAGCATTTGGGTGCAGTTCGTGCAGCAAGCCTTAAGTGAAGAGGAATTCAGCTTGGAACTCCTCGACTCGATTCAAGTGTTCTTCAGGAGTCGTTGAGTGTACGATGTC
Source organism: Podosphaera xanthii (assembly GCA_028751805.1). Taxonomy (NCBI): domain Eukaryota; kingdom Fungi; phylum Ascomycota; class Leotiomycetes; order Helotiales; family Erysiphaceae; genus Podosphaera; species Podosphaera xanthii. The sequence goes on along the minus strand of JAPWIX010000012.1, from coordinate 4,877,999 downwards.
CGAAAGGAACCTTTCGAACTCTTCCCACCGACCTTCAGATTTGAACCTTGCCTTGCAATTGACCATCAGGTTCTTGCAAATGTGCCAGAAGCAGATTATTCGAGCAGTTTGCGTGACCGGAAAGTGACGGTCAATTGCATTAATCAAGGCTAATTTACAATCTGTACCTATTACTGAGAGTCGTCGGCCATGCCGGTACAAAGAAAGTGGGTGAGTTATTGCTATGTTGTAGTTTGACCTATTCTCGCGATCCAAGAAGTAATAACCGACAGTCAAAGACTGATTCAAGTTGTCAACACCGAGGATATCCAGCAAAGGCATGCCAAATTTATTTGCCTTGTAAGTACAGTCCATGAGTAAGACATCCAGACTTTGGTTGAGTAGCTCAACAGACCATACATCTGCTATGAAGAGGTAGTTTAGATGACCGTTGATTGCCTGATTAAACTCGAAAAAGATAATTCCATTAGTCTTTTCATATGAGATAATTGATAAAACCCTCGGGGGGAGATCATCCAAGCCGACTTTTGCGTGAAATCTGCGCATTTAAATTATAGATATCATGATTGCTTAGCTCAGGGCAAGGGTTGCGGTTCTTCAGAGTGGTGACAGTCTTACAAGCTGGTATGCCCATGTTGAAATTACTGAGAACTATTGTAATCTCTTCGTTGTTAAGGCGGCGATGCTCTGGAAATGCAGATGGATTGGAGGGCCCATGTTTTTGAGTGAGACTTTTTGAGTTGATGTCCCTATTTGCGGGCTACAGGAAATAGACTTCCCATGTGCCGTTGGTCATCTCTCTGCCCTTAAATTTGAAAAAAATTAGTTGTTTGCGTTAGTCTGCGTCGTTTCTTGCATGGCTCATCGACTTCACTCTGAATAGTACCACATTTCCTACGAGCTAGAAGTTTCGTTCTTCAGCTTTTTCTCTATTCTGAATTACTGGTGATAATGGCGTATTCTGTAGACCTAGCGTGACTTTGAGCCGCGTCATACAATTCTTGAAAAGAAACTTGCGATCCGCCTAGAAGAGCGAAAAGAGCTATGATTGGCGTGGATTCCATTTTGACAACATATTTCTGCCAAAGTTGGTTTTACAACTAGACGTTGGTTACGTTCAAATCAATCACAACACAAATAGTAACAGTTAGAAGTAGAATCAGTATTTGAGGATTACTTCAAAAAGCTTTTAAAAATGAGAGACAGTGGAAATTGGAATAGCCTGAAGTGCTTTTGTTTTAAGAGCAGACTAAAGGTCCAATGGATTGCGAGGACGCAATTGTTTATTATAATTTGCATATGATGTTACTAGACGTGATTAAGTCTATTGCTATGGCGACACGAATATCAAACTCAATTTAATTAGTAATTTAATTTTCAACCCAGAAGCCTGGAAAGCGACCAACATTTATATAAAGAGAAACACCAACCTAAAGCATATAAACTTCCAAAACACGCCAAGCGAGCTGCATCAACACCTGACAAGGACCCAAAGCAGCGTAGCTACACAGATAAGAAGCGAACATATTGGGCTTAATTCTTATTGTCACCAAAGGAAAGTCCCTGGAGTAGACCCCCCAAATTGCCCATGTGGATACCCATCTCAAAATGTGAAGCATATATTCATAGCTTGCCCGCAGTAGTCGAAAGGAAGAGCTGAAGTGTGGAGGAAAGCAGAAGAAAGCTCCTTTGATGCGATGATGAATAGTCCCAAACATATTGCGAGACTATCTAGTTGGATTTTAAATGAAGGATGGCTCGAGCAATTTCGCCTCGTGGGGTATGTAGCTGTGCTTTCACTACCTGGACAGGGACCCTTGCAAGTAGGGCTTACACAAGCATAGTAATGACAGTGTCATAGCCCACAGCTCGAGCTTGATGGGTCACGGGTGTGTGTATGTTTGCTCTGTCTGCCCTTCCAGATTGGACTAGCATTACTTGGTTAGCGTCTCCTGTAGTAGTATAAGTAGAGGGCTTTCCTCTACCATAGTTAATCAATCAGATCATCTATCTTCACATAAATAAATATTATTCTCTCTTGACTTATATTCCTAGACATCAATGCAGGAACTCCCAACCATCAATAGTAGTTCTGCATTTGTGGTATGCACCCCATTTCATACCTGGTAAAATAGATGTTGAAGCCACAATTGAAGCAAAGAAAAATTGGCCGGAAAGGAGAGGAGTAGGATGAAGAGAGAGGGAAAGGGGTCCACATGCGACTTTAAAGCAATCAGTGCGCTTCCCAAAGGTAAGTCTCCCACTAATTCAATAACAAAGAAATAAAATAGACAGAAATAGGGGGGTTTCACCAAAAGGTTTCCTTCGTATATACAATAGTTATAGATTCCTGCATGGACCATTCTAGGCACTCTGTAAGGTCAATGAAATCAAATTCAATTTAATTTTTGTTCACCGATTAACGAATTCAATATCAAAAAGAAGTTGCAACCAAATTTTCAAGGGGGATTTGTATCACGCCTCTCCGACAGTCATATCACAACAGACTGGCCCAGCAACAATAGAACAGCTCGACATAATCCGAAAGTACGAACAGCGCGAGCACGCTGCAGTAGCCTGAGCAAAGGCTACTGCAAAGAAAGCAGAAGTGGCATCCGACGCTACTTTGAAAAACATCCTGATTGCGGAGGGAACAGGTTTCGGAGCTTTAGACTCCGAAAATAAGATTTAGAGACCGCAGATTACTGAGATAACCATTTGACAAGTGGCTCAAGAAAAGAATACAGAAAACTGGCTGTCTTCGAAGGTTTTCTGCAGGCCCATCTTTCGCTCTTAGCAGAGATAAAGAAGTTTTGCCACTCGGAAATTGTGGCAAGAAAGGGGACAGACGAGCAGTGGGGGTTTGTGGACCAAAAATAGAGCTTTTCCTCAAGAGATCTTTGTTTTTTTTCTTTTTCACGTACGGCTGGTTGAGGAATTTTGTTATGGTTAAGGGAACATGGGGCGGACCGTTAATCACTCTTTTCATGCCTTCAATTAACATTGAGACTTTACCTTATTTTTCACCTAGAGGCATCTACGTTAACTCGCCCTAGTCACGCAATTATTTATTTTACGCAGAAGTCTGGAGCCTATCCCACAGCATTTTGTTCTGCAAGGGAATACTTTGGGCAAATGCTTCGCACTTGTTCCGCTGGACATAATATAAATCACTAATACAGACCCTGTCGGGCTGGAGAAAACAAAAAAAGAGAGAGCAAAAACAGGAAAAATTAAAAGAAACAATTCGCAGCAATGATGCCCTGCACCACGACCGCCTTTCCTCAATACGCAGAAAAACACAAGAATCTATGTTACAGGAAACATTCCAGTGAATTACCCTACCAGCCTGTGGGACAACCGCTCTGTTGGAACACTAAGTCACTGTCTAGAAGTGCAGAAAGTCTTGCCACCTGTCTTCTCCAATCATCGCTTTAACTTGAGGCGGAGCTTTACTTTCGCAGTCTCTCTCTATTGTTGTAAAGATTGCCGGCACTCTGCATAGTGCCAGAGCTTTTTCTCTAGACTGCAGGTGCAGCTCAGGTTTTGATTCTCGTGATATAACCGCCAGAGGTAGTTAGCAAAGTCTACATAACCACTTCGGGCTGCTAACAATCAATGATTGGCTCATTTTAGTAGGGCTAGCACTGGGAATTGCTTCCGCCGTATGCGAAGATCAATATTTTTGTAGCGTCTAGGGCCGTGCTTTGGCTAATCTCATGGTTCAGCAATCGGCGCTTAAGCAACTATATGCTTAATTGTAGTTTATATTTATCTGTTGCAAATTGGAAACTGACATCACGTGATGTATCTGAGGTAAAAGGGCAAGCAGACAGATCACTCGCCTAATTCCAAAAGCGATAGGAAGATCACTCACCAGGATCGTGTAACACCAGATCAATCAAGTCGTATTATTGTGGCTGGATCACTTGCGACTAAATAGACATGTATTTAATGAGATGTTAGAATGTAGTTAGTTGATATATGTTAATATTTTATATTTATCAAGTATATTTCACTCACAATATTATCTATGGGGAGGAGTTCTATAATATCAGGAATGCCTCTGTTGTATAATATATATATGGAGAAAGCGAGAGCATTGTGTTCTATGACTTCTGGTCAGGTCTTTTAGCCAAGATGTAATGCATCTATCTCGCGTATTATGAAGGTCAGCATCCATAGCCTGGCATCACGGGTCTTATCTTATCTTGCCTTATTCTTGTCCGCTGTCTACATGCTGCTCATGACATATAACTATTTCTAAGAACAACTACTTATAGGTCTGGTTACTATTTACCTAGCCAAGCCACCTTTTCTCGAATATTCTCCTAACTTCCTCAATAACAATCAGTTCATGTCTAGCTTCGAGAATGTTCTTTTGAGCTAAGCTGATTTTAAGTTCCGCCGATCACTTGCAAGGAAGGTTGCATAAGCGAGTAAGGCTGCACATAGCTTCACTCAAGCTGTTCACTTTGCTTATGATAAAAATCATAGGCTACAGGTACACATCAACTTATCAGCTGTCACAGCTACTAGTTTTCTACCAGCTCTTGGCCCCGCGAGTTAACTGTCACGGACCAGCCCGGATTTTCTCAATTTGTTCCAATTAAGCTTTTTGCTAAAGCCGGAATATATTTTTTTGTCTTAAATTATTGCTTGTTATCTATTTGTGCTCGGTTGTCAATCATTGCTGTCATAAGCGGTATGTAGACAGCGTGGGGAGACATAGAGGACAAGAGGTGGGTGTCAGGCTAAAGGTCGCCATCCTACATGATACACGAGATAGATGCATCACCACTTGGCTAAAAGGCCAGACCAGAATCATAGAACACTATGATCTGGCAATCTCCATATATATATTATACAGTAGAGGCTTTCCTGACAATTGCCTAAATAAACTGCTGTTGATGTTTCCTCTTGTCGATTGTTATCAATAACTTCAATTACGTATTTATTGTCGATTTATTCTGCTGATCATCATTAAGGGCGTTTGAGTTTTGTTTATTTCATTTTTCCTTAAGATTCTTACTGATTCAACTATGTTTCATAGCATTCGACTAGACCTCAGTGTGCTAGGGTATTCGCTGGTGTTCGGTGTCAAGGAGTATCTATTCGAGAATTTCAAGAAATCAGATGGAAGGGTTATAGGTATAAATATGGGTCATGTCTTCATAGAGTAGGCTCTTCAGCTTTCAGTCTTGTATTCATTATCTCTAGTCAAGATCCAATATCCTCGAATTCTAGCTGTCATATTTCACGTACTTAAGATGTTTCAAGTGTCCAAGCCACTAGATTTATTTGTGCACATCAAGCTCCAGTTAAGTCATCAAGTCCAATCCCAAGTCCAAGTACTACGACATTACTGAAAGCTCTCACAACTTATCATGGACCCAAGTTCAAGCACCCAAGATGTTCCCGTCTAGGAACGCGAGATTGTTGACCAGATTGCTGAAATATCAGACCCTTCGCATTTTATCCAAGGAGTTCAGTCTAAGCCAGCCACAATCATGGAAGTTGGAAAAGAAGCCCGCAATTCAGACTCCCCAGCAGCCCGATGAGACCCTATTGGCGAGATTAGTTGATATATTGAGCGTCAGAAACCATCCAGTTAAGCAGGAGCCCGAAGAAAGTTTCATGTCGAGATTAGTCAACACGCTAGAGGCTCAAAATACGACACGGTCCGCACCAGTCCCAGATACTCATGTGTTTTCGGGAGACAAAAAGTCTTTCTACACCTGGAAGAAATCTATCATGATAAAGATTATGGCAAACTCGGATCATTATCCAACGGAGCAGTCTCGGATGATTTACGCATATTCCAGAATGAGTTCAGACAGTAAAACACACCTACAGACTTGGATCCAGGACGGAACATTTCTATTTCCTTCATTAACTCACATGATGGATCAGATAACTGTGATTTTCGGTGATCCAAACAGAGTACGTGATGCTGTCTTACGGCTTCATTCTAACCCTTAGAAAAATAGGCATTTCAGTGCCTGGATAGCAGAAATCCGTCGCGACGCTGCCATAGCCGGATACGAAAGTAATTCTCGGTATCTTAAGGAATTAGTACTCAGTAATATGAGTTAAGAACTGAAGAGAGCCCTCATCCATGAACGCGAAATTGACTTTTTAGGGTTCGATGAAGTGGTATCTCGACTTCAGGATATTGAAAATCGCCTGCGATCCTGTGCCAATGTTGAATCTAAGCTTCGATTTTGTTACACTGGCCCTACTCAACCGCCTATCATACCCAGAGCATCAACTCAGCCACTATCTCTAGTTGTTGTTGATGACCCCATGGATCTTTCAGCTACAGTTGCTCAGAAAAAGGGCCCCATCTCCCAGGACGAAAGAGAACGACGTCGGCGATTAGGATTGTGCTATTGCTGTGGCGAGCGAAGTCATAAGTCTTATGAATGTCCGAAAAGACCTCAGCAAGCAGTTCAAGCTCGGGTCACTGAAGTGGAGGCCCATGTTGATGATGATCTCAGTTCGGGAAAAGGCTCAGCCCTTTAGAAAGTCGCCTAAGGGGCATGAAGTCTTTAATAACACTCTCTTCGGTAGCCATTGGTGGAAGAGTATGGGATCAAACAAGCAATTTTGTAATAAGATGTTCTATTAGTAATTGTCGGAATAATGGGTCTTGTGGGCGTTATGGGTCTGATGGTAATCATGTGATATTACGTAACGCTTAACGCGTCATGACATACAAACAATCTCTTTAGATAAAGTAATAGAATAAGATCCATAAACACAACTGCAGAACGTAATATATAGAGATTACGACTTTGCATTGTGTGAAAGCATCCCGACACTGATCAGTTAGCACGCACAGATCAGGAAATACGAAATCCTTGGAAGGATATTACTTCCCACCTTGTCTAGAAATATTTCAGTCAAAGACAGAGAGGGCCCACTTTGGAAGCTTGATAGCGTGCCGTCGCCTACAAAGCCTTGTCTCTGGATATAACTCATATCTGCGTTAAGTAAAAAAAACAAAAAAAAGAAAAAAAAATAACTTCTAACTGAATCAATCTAATCTCCAAAATGGCTGTTAGTCAAGACAGGAAAGAGATGAAGGTAATCGAAAGGAGTTGGGACAATGGAATTGATCTCATTACCGCGAGTACAACTGACTTAACAAACTACACCATATTCAAAGTTAACTATTACGAGGAGGAAAATGTATCTGGTAGCAACCTATGGGAGTTGTTTCAGGATGACATTAGAGACTTCACAGTATCCACATTTTCCAAGGTCAAGTTGAGAACCCAGCAAGTTTTGCGTGACTTCTTGCAAAGTAGAGGCGTCCATATCTCAAAGAACAGCAAGCAAAAGACAATTTCTCAAACTCTGTTTGACTGTCTGCAAGAGGAGGAACAACATAAATGGACATATCTAGAGTTAGAGGACATCTTACAGGAGAACTACGTCTTAAAATCTCCTAAGCTAGTTCGACGCATCGAAACTCGAGAAGCTATCTCAACAAATGTCAAACAACCAACAGTAGAGCCACTTGAAATGCTCAACATAAAATCTCAAATTGCAGCACCTTCAGGTTCCTCGAACGACTCATCAAACATTCCGTTGGCATAGCTCGTGTAACGGCTGGCTAGCCGGCAAGGTTCCTGTAGACCACGGTTGCCAACGCGGTCCCTGCTACGCGAAGATATTGACATGGCTAGCACTCCGAAATGTAGATCAACGTCCATTGGAACAAATGTTGGGTGCAGGGGGGCAGTCAATGGGTCTAGCCCAACGTCAAGATAATTACAATTTGAGGATATTGTAATGAGGATCGCCGTGAACTACGTCCACGGCGCCAAGTTGTTTGCTCTGTTTGCATGAGTGGAATCACATGGGCAGGGCAGGAGGAACCTATAAAAAGGCCGTCATGTGTACATAGATATCTCTTTCTTTCCTCATAGTGAATATAAACTTCTGATTTCGATCCTCTGAGCCAACTTAGAGACACTAACCGTGACAGCTCGAAAACAATCAACAAAACAGAAATTCATCTCTAACAAGGCCTGACAATAGAAGTTCGACAAACTTTGGAAAAGAGATCGAGAACATGTCAAAAATTTATACAGAGCAGCAGAAATACAGTGGGACAAATGAAATTCTTGATTATAAGTTAAGAATTTTTTATGACATTTGCAACCGCGCAGATGTTCCACAAGAAGCTTATCTTAAAGCCCTACTGACTATGTTAAAAGGACTTGCTTTGGACATGTACTATGTAAACAAACTCTCCTGCATGAGCTTCCAAAATGCCATCGCACATCTACGGAACTACTTTCAAGGACCTGAGTTCCAGCGCAAGAATCTTAGCGAATGGAATAGCATCACTCTAAAGGCTGTAATGGTTTCAAATCCAGAAAAATCAACTAACGACTGTCTGCTGCTGCTAATCCAGGAACTTGAAAAACTACAACACGGCCTCAGAGAAACCTTACAAACAATTGAGTATTTACATGACAAACTCGTAACCGCTTTTCAAGGTGTCCCAGCTTGTAGGTATGCCGTCTCTGATCCCCCACCATCTCTCGGAGCCTTCATCAACAAATTGCAATCTTCAATTATTGCATACGAGAAAGAAAATTCGCAATCAGCCGCGTTCTTTACGGATAGGCGGTATCATAAGAACTCCTATAACTCTAGGATTGACAACGTAGCGCGACGCTGCTATGTTTGTCAAAAAGAAGTTTGTCGATCATGGAACTATACAGACCAAGAGCGTCAAAACTATAAAAATAAGTTCAAAGATGAGTTTAGAAACAAATTAAAGCCTCGCTCATTCAACAACAAACATTTTCAGAAAAGGTTCAGACAATACACCGTTGATTATGAGGGTAGCCGAGAGGACAATGAAAATGATCTTTCCGATACTGAACTAGACAATGTATTTGATTCTCTAGTTGTCAACTTCACCGAAAACTCTCCTGGAAATGAATTTATTGACAATACTGCGAATTTATTTTGCATATCGTAAGGTCAAATAGGAAAAGCATATGCAACCTCCATTGTAGAAGATCTTTCAAATAGAGCCTTTACCCACTGCCTCAAAACGTCTAATAACATTAACAACAACCGCCCACAGGAAGATGACCCATTCACTTACAACACAAAAAGTTTATCGCAATACGAATCAACTAAGTTCATGGGTATCATGATAGACACTGGAGCTTCTAACCAATCCAGAGCGGGCTACGCTCAGTTTCTCGCACTCCAAAAGGTCACAGACGTGCAACTTGATGAAAGCGTCAAAGACTTGGTGAATTACAGTTTGGAATAGGCAGCACATCTTCGATAGGATCTGTTACGGTGAACTTGCCCATTGGAAAAGTAGAATTCCATATTGTCGATGTAGACACCTGTTGTAAATGGCGGTCAGCGGGAATTCCGTAGATGCAATGCTTTGCTAGTATTATGGATTGGATATTAACTCATGTAGATCAGCTATAAGTGGGAAGCTACTAGAAGCTTCTATGGCTCACAATTTGTTACTAGGGCACGTGCACAGGCAATTACTTAGTGTATTTAGCTGAGCTCTGGCCAACCTAAAAAGAATACAGTTCTCTATATCAAGCATTCTGACGTCCAGATCTAGAGTATCACATTTAGTCCAGTCAACTGTGATATCACCTCTAAAGATAATCCCCCTTCGTAAGCTCATAACTATAACAACACTCCATTTCTGCTCTGCCTCGCAGATATGGACAAACTACATATATATTTTAACAATCTCAAAAATGTCTTAGTCACGAATACCAAAGAAATACCAATTGTTCGCCATTTCGGCCATCCTTTCCTTCTGTGGGATACATCTTTACACACTTTCATTCAAGGTTCTTTCGCCAAAAATCCTTGTTACCTTACAACAACCGAATTAAAGCGGCTTCACCGTAGGTTTTGACACCCGTCCGTAGACCAACTTTATCGCCTCTTAGACCGCGCCGGGTATGATGATAATAATAATCACAGAGAAATCTTGCGTCATATAACACGATTTTGCCATCACTGTCAAAACACGGTAGCTCACCTGAAAGGTTCAAGTTAACCCTTAAAGATGACGTCAGATTCAACTACTGTATTGTAGTTGACATCATGTACATTGATGGCAGTCCTCTTCTGCATGTAATTGATGAAAGTACTAAGTTTCAGGCAGGCAGGTGGCTATAGAATTTATCTGCTAAACGTACGTGGGAGATGCTACGGAACTGTTGGATTGATACATACTTAGGCCCACCTGATATAATTTCGCATGATGCAGGCAAGAATTTTGTCAGCAGGGAATTTCAGGAAAATGTTTTAAGTATAGGTACCAAAACAAAAAGCGCTCCGGTAGAGGCGCATCATTCTATTGGCCTGGTGGAGAGATATCATGGTCCCTTGCGTCGTATTTACAAAATAATCACAGCAGAAGTACCAGGCATCAACAAAATTTTAGCACTTGAGATGACCTTTAAAGCCCTTAACAATACCGCAGGACCTGATGGGCTCGTTTCCACATTGCTAGTCTTTGGGGCATACCCCGGTATGATAGAATTAGATGCACCTTTGCCGACTGTTTCTCAGCGCTCTAATGCAATCCGTCAAGCATTGAAAGAACTCAGTCACATAATAGCCTATCAAAAAGTTAACAGCGCTTTACACATGCGAAATAGACCTTCAACTACTGAGTTACATAATCTACCTCTAAATGCACCAGTTGTGGTATGGCGAGAAGGTAATACAGGTCAGGCTGGGCACTGGGACGGACCCTTCCCTCTTATTTCTATGAGCGATGAGACTTGCACTCTCAGATTATCCAGTGGCCCTACCCAATTTTGTAGTACAAGTGTTAAGCCATATTTAGTGGAACAAGCAGATCCGGATATTATTTCTGACAATCAATCTACCGAGCAAACCTCCCCTCCTTCAGAAGCAGAAACTCTATTAAACACTCCAGCAGTACAGGATTTATTGGGCAATACCTCAAATCAACCTTCTCTACAAGAAACAGAAGATTCCTCCGAACAGCATTTGCATCCGACCCGTCCGAAACGAAATGCTGGGAGACCTCGTCAATACGACAGTGCAGTAAATTGCGCTGACATTTGTATTTTCTTGACCAACAATGATCAATTTCAAGACTCACGCCAAATTGAAATAATTGGCTTACTAGAAAAGGGTGTTTTTGAGGCTATTTCTTTATCAGATCTACCATCATATACAAGGGTTTTCAATTCAAGATTCGTTGACGTGATAAAGCACAAAGGCACTTCAAAAGCCTTCGAGAAGTCAAGACTTGTTGTCCAAGCATACAATGATCTCGAAAAAGACATTGTTCTGACCCAGTCGCCAACCATCCAAAGAGTCAGTCAAAGGTTAATTCTCTGCTTGGCAGCTCTCGTACCTAATACTAGCCTTTACCTACGAGAAATATCACAGGCCTATGTTCAATCAACAACTAATCTGAATCGTGACTTTTATATCCGTCCACCTTTCGAACTTCACAAAAAGTTAGGTCTCAGAGATGATATGATCCTTAAAGTCATCAAACCCCTTTATGGTATACCGGAAGCAGGAAATCATTGGTTTCGAACCTATCATGATCATCATACTCGCAACCTAAAAATGAATGAATCAGCCTTTGATCCATGCTTGCTTTGGTGCCATAAGCCGGATAGTTTTGGAATTGTCGGCCTTCAAACAGACGATACACTCTTCCTAGCCAACGATTCTTTTGCCTTTGACAAAGAACTCTACTTAATCAGAGCCAAGTTTCTTGCTAAATCTCGAGAAAAGCTTACAGCACAACATTTGCTCAAATTTAACAGCTGTAGTATAAGTCTCGCCCAATCTGGGGGCACAATTACTTTGAGTCAGGAGCAACAGTGTAAAAATCTCTCCCTTGTTACAAAGACTAATTCCACATCAACGAGCTCACGCGGTGCTACCCGAACGGGTCTTAGTATAAAAGAGCAATATATCGCATAGCGTGCCAGAGGTGCATACATCGCCTCAATGTGTCAGCCTGAAGCTTCTTTTGATGTTTCTTTTGCTGCTCAAATAACAAACCCTCAAGAAGAAGACGTCGCTGCTCTCAACAAGCGCCTCAAATGGCAAATCGTCAACAAGCAAAGAGGTTTAATCTTCATAAATCTGGAGATTAAGACATTGAAACTGTATGCTTTTTTAGATGCTTCCTTTGCAAAAAATAACGACTATTCATCGCAAATAGGATTTGTCCTGGTATTAGCAGACGCAGCAAATAAAGCAAACATTGTTCACTGGTCTTTCATCAAATGCAAAAGGGTTACCAGAAGCGTTTTGGCATCGTAATTATATGCAATAGCGCACGGCTTTGACATGGGCGCTGCTGTCAAATCTACTATTGAACAACTCATTCAGGTCAATATCCCTCTAATTTTATGCACAGATTCAAAGTCATTGTATGATTGTCTTGTCAAGTTAGGCACTACGCAAGAAAAAAGATTAATGATTGACCTGATATGCTTACGCCAATCCTATGAGAGACGCGAGATTGCGGAAGTCAAATGGATAGATGGAGATAGTAACCCAGCGGACTCAATGACAAAACAAAAGCCATCTTCTGCTCTACAACGCCTCATTGATGGAAACAAACTCGAGCTAGGAACAATGGAATGGGTCGAGCGCAAGAGCGATGTGAGATTTGATCAAGGGTAAGCTGGCGCTTGAAAAGATGTGGGTTACGTGGTATTATTTTATGGAGAAGCTGGATTTTTAAAGAAGCGCCAGTATCAGAATAATGGGTCTTGTGGGCGTTATGGGTCTGATAGTAATCATGTGATATTACGTAACGCTTAACGCGTCATGACATACAAACAATTTCTTTAGACAAAGTAATAGAATAAGATCCATAAACACAACTGCAGAACGTAATATATAGAGATTACGACTTTGCATTGTGTGAAAGCATCCAGACAGTAATAAAGATTCTATTGTTATCCCAGATTTTGCCTTAATCGATAGCGGTGCTTCCACCTATGGCTTTGTAGATGTAGAGTTCGCGCATACTAATGATTTGGACCTTGTACCCATGTTACAGCCTCGCTCGCAGAAGGTTTTTGACGGAACCGAATCAGGCCATGGAAAAATTACTAACATGGATAAAGCTACTGTCAATATTTGTGGCCACGAAGAACAAATTTGTCTATTTGTGACGGCCTTAGCTAAGTTTGATGTTGTTCTTGGCCTTCCCTGGCTTTAGCGTCATAATCCGGAAATTGAGTGGTCAAAAGGATATCTAGAATTCAATCAAGACAGCTGTAAAAGACATTCGAAAACCTTCCCGACTAAAATCCAGGCCGTCTAGCCAAACAAAATTGATCAACAAAAGAGAAGTTCATCTATCCCAATTTGTTTAAAGAAGTCTATGGATATTGATCACTGTTGTTATCAAGATTTTGGGAATTACGCTAAAAAAGAAGATTTGAAAATTATGTCTGTGTCACTGGAAGATATTCTAGAGGCTTTAAAAGAAAAGCCTGAGATTGACCCAGCAGAGAAATTGCCGAAAATTTATCATGAATACCTTCCTATGTTTTCTAGAGACGAAGCCGACAAACTATCTCCGCATAGATCTAGTGACCACCGAATTATTCTTAAACAAGGAGCAGAGCCGCCTTGGGGACCTCTCAACGGTATGTCTCACGGGGAGCTTGAAGTCCTAAAGAAGTACATTCATGAAAATCTCGAGGAAGGATTTAAAAGGCCCAGCTCATCCCCTGCTTCTTCTCTGGTTCTGTTTGTCAAAAAGCCCAGTGGGAGACTACGGTTTTGCGTAGATTACAGGGCACTAAATGACATGACTATAAGAAATAGATATCCAATACCTCGGATCCACGAGACTCTATCCCTTTTAGGAAAGTCAAAGTATTTCACAAAGTTAGATGTTATATCTGCTTTTAGCCGAATGCGTATTGCGAAAGGAGACAAATATTTGACCGCGTTCCGAGCTTGTTTTGGATTGTACAAGTATCTGGTTATGCCTTTTGGTCTGGCAAACGCTCCAAGCTCATTCCAAAATTACATATACGATACATTAAGGGGCTATTTGGATAATTTTTGCACAGCCTATTGTCGTGGTACTTGGACTTGGGCTTGGACTTGATGACTTAACTGGAGCTTGATGTGCACAAATAACTCTAATGGCTTGGACATTTGAAACATCTTGAGTACGTGAAATATGATAGCTTGAATTCGAGGATCTTAGATCTTGACTAGAGATAATGAATACAAGACTGAAAGCTGAAGAGCCTACTCTATGAAGACATGACCCATATTTATACCTATAACCCTTCCATCTGATTTCTTGAAATTCTCGAATAGATACTCCTTGACACCGAACACCAGCGAATACCCTAGCACACCGAGGTCTCGTCGAATGCTATAGAACATAGTTGAATCGGAAAGAATCTTAAGGAAAAATGAAATAAACAAAACTCCAATGCCCTTAACAATGATCAGCAGAATAAATCGACAATAAATACGTAATTGAAGTTATTGATAACAATCGACAAGAGGAAACATCAACAGCAGTTTATCTAGGCAATGATTGACAACCGAGCACAAAAAGATAACAAGCAATAATTTAAGACAAAAAAATATATTCCGGTTTTAGCGAAAAGCTTAATTGGAACAAATTTAGAAAATCCGGGCTGGTCCGTGACACCTATATCAATGATATCCTAGTATTCAGCGAAAGTCTGGAAGAACATGAGGAACACGTCAAGAGGGTACTCGCTTGTCTCATTAAAACAGGACTTCAGATTGATATCAATAAATGCGAGTTTCATATGACCCGTATTGAGTTTCTTGGCCTTGTTATCACGACAGAAGGCATAAAAATTGACCCTTTAAAGTTGGAAGCTATTGAGAAATGGGAAACTCCTAAAAGTACTAAGGATGTATTCAGATTCATTGGCTTTGCTGACTACTACCGAAGGTTTATCCACAGTTTGGCTCCATAGTCATGCCCTTAATCGATCTAATGAAGAAAGATGTTCCTATTAGTTGGGGCTCCACGCAAGAAAACGCTTTCAATGAAATCAAGTCCAAATTTAAGAAAGATGTTGTCCTTCAACATTTTAACTGGGATCACCCGGCTCGGTTGGAAATTAATGTATCAGACCGGGGGACAGGAGGTGTTCTCTTACAGCCTTATGCCATAGGAACTTGGAAACCGGCAGCTTTCTTTTCTCGGAAGATTAGTCCAGCAGGGTCAAACTACGAAATTTATGACAAAGAACTTTTGGCAATAGTACAGGCCTTTGAGAAATGGCGCCCTGAATTAGAAGGATGTCCAAGTCCAGTTGAAGTTATAACTGATCATAAGGCTTTAGAGTACTTCATGAAGTCACGCTTATTAAATAGGCGCTAAGCTAGATGTAGTGAATTCTTATCTAAGTTTAACTTCAGGATCTGTTATCGTCCTGGTTCTCAGAATGGACCAGCTGATGCTTTATCTCGACCTACTGGAGCCCTAGATTTGTCTTACAAGAAATTTCTTGAGCAGCGACTGTTAAAACCACAAAATATATCGCCTGGCATGAGGGATACAAATCTGCTAGCTAATACAATAGAGACTAGATAGTGTGGTGGAAGACATGAGTCATTTGTTGTTTGTTGAATGAATCCGCCAGTCAACCTTTAATGATAACTCATTACTAGTCGTTTCTAATGCACTAGTTGATAAGAACATGCCCAGAGTTTCAAACTTCATCTTAGCCAAATGCGAATGGAAGAACGGTTGTTGCATTTACTTGTGTATATATTTATAAATCATTAGAACTACTCCTATCTACGTTGTAATTCAAGCAGCAGAGATATATAGTGATGGTCTGAGCGACGCTAGTGTCAGGTGATCTATGCTCCTGCGCTCTTCATACTTTATCTCATCACAACACTCCCCTTATCTCAGCTAGCTTGATTCATTTATCTCTACTACTCCAATTGCAGTTCTCTTTTCTTTGAACGCCGGTCCGGGTAGTGGTTTTGTTAACCCGTCGGCTAACATATCAGATCCACTAATCCATCTACTTTCAAGCTTTCCGTGTCTTATTTCATCAACAATATGGTGGTATGCCACGTCAACGTGCTTGATTTTTGATGTATTAGATATTCCCCCTTGAAGCTGAATACATGCTTTATTGTCCCCTAGAAGTAGTGGTACTGGTATTTGAGTTTTGCCCGTAATCTGGGATATCAACTTATTCCCCCAGATAGCTAGCTTAGCTCCTTAGCTTGCTGCTACATATTTGGCATTTGTACAAGATGTTGCAACACTCGTCTGTTTCTTACTGATAGTAGCCATAGCTCCTCCATTTAACATCATGATAACGCTAGTAACTGACTTTCTGTCGCTAAGATTGCCGGCATAATCTGCGTCAGCGAATGTCACTAGGTCTACTGCTCTAGAACTCCCGCAGTAGACCTTGATGTTATGATTAACCTTGTAATAAGAGATCTCACAGCTTTCTCCACCATATCTGATTCCATGATCAATTGTACCCTCAATGTAACTCAAAATTCTCAATAATGCAAGCTAATGATTGTGACAGGCTTTATGTGAATATTGTGCCATTTTGTGTTTTGCAAATATAATATCTGGTCTTGTGTTACACAGATACATAAGTTTCCCAAGCAATTTCCAGTAGCCTGTCAATTCTTCATCTGAACAAATTTTTCCTGGATTACGCTCTAATTCTCCTACTGCGTCACAAGCCATTAGAGTGGAGTATATCTTTGTACCTGACATACTGAAATTACTGACGATACTTTTGGCAAAATGGGATTGGTCAATCATGAGCCCATCATCCGTACGAGTAATTCGAATCCCGAGAATATTTCTAGCCCTGCCTAGACCCTTCATCATGAATCTATTCTTTAATTGTTCTTTAATCTTTTCTATTTCTTGATTGGATGATCCTGTAATTAATAGGTCATCCACATGAATTCCTACTACTATCCTTGTATCTTCTTTTGTAAACACGGTCTGATCTGTTGGAATGCAAGAGAAACCGATTGAAATCAGGAAATCCGAGAGCAATAGGTACCATACGCGGGCAGCTTGTTTAGGTCCATACAGACTTTTAATTACCCGAACATACCGTCCAAAGCGCTCAACCATATGATCAGGCACTTTAAGATAGACTTCTTCATCAAGTTTCCCTGCTAAGAAAGCGGTCACAACATCCATCTGATAGACCTTCCATTTTTCCTTAGCAGCAATCGCTAAAATTATTCGTACTGCATTAAGTCTGATAGTAGGTGCAAAGTTTCTTCAAAATCAATTCCATGCTTCTGGCTAAAACCCCTTGGCGACCAATCGAGCTTTATACCGTAGTATCTCATTATTCTCCCCTCTTTTCAGGTCCAGCACAATCTTAGCTGTAACAACATTTTTACCTTGTTGAATATTGTCCAGTGGAGCTGAAAAGGTCCCATGCTCAATTAGCGAGTTCATCTCAGATTCATATGCATCAATCCAATTAACTGCATCATTACCCTTTATCGCATCTTCAAAACTTGCGGGGATTTCGACTCGCTCATGCTGAGCTGTTGCAAAAGCCTGCTCTATAGCTGCACCTGATCTTTGCCGCATAGTCTGCATCTCTAGAGCTTTTGCAGTCGGATTTCTTTCACGATCTAAACGTCTATCACCCCTTGCAATAGCTTGTTCTTGTAATCTTTGAATACGCTATGCATCCTTTTCTTTACGTGCAATAGATTTTAATTGATGGTCTAAGCTAATTTGAGCCAATGATCGCGTTGTCTCCAGATGCAGGTATTCTGTCATACGATCTTAATGCTCTGTTTGAGAACTGGAAGAATCAGAAGGATTATGAGCCTCTCGATCTTGATTTAGATGTTGTTCCTGATGATTGCTGGTAATATTGATATTTCCAGAAGCAAGGTCATTAACTTCGTTGCTATTTAAAGTAAAATCTAGATCATCAGAATTTGGTGTTTTATTTGTTAGAGGATTGCCTGTCACAGGTTGATTGCATTCATCATCAGAGCTTTCATTGAACAAATTCAGACTAGGAGTGGAGGGTAAAATTTCAGGGTGCTGAAAACTACTCTCATCAAATTCAACTGATTGGGTTTCAAAAAGTAGCTTTTTCCCCGGGTGCCAGATATGATATATTTTAGACGTATATTCATTGTACCCGACAAATATACCTTGCCAGCACTTCTTATCAAGCTTGCCGCGATTTTCTTTCGGAATATGCACATCTGCTGTACATCCCCAGATTCTGTAATGAGTTACTTCCGGGATAGTTCTATACCAAGCAGTCCAGGGTGTTATATCCCGCCCCCCAACTGGCTGTCTATTACACAGGTATACTGCAGCTTTGAATGACATTTCCAGAATTCTGCTGGCAAGCCAGCTTGAAAACGCATACTATTTCCTTTTTCAATAATAGTACGATTGGCACGCTCAGCAATTCCATTTGCCTCTGGGCGATATCCAATAGTGGGATCTAGATCAATATTATTAAAGGATGTCCAGTCTTTCATATCCCTATTTAGGAATTCTATTTCAATCGACGGTATTTTGGGTGTTCTATAGTATTCGCTGGCGTTTGATGGGATGGGGTTCTAGTAACTAGTACTAGGGAATGTACTCAGTGGACTTATGTATAATTAGTGGCTAGGCCTTCCAGTTGAAAGCTCTCTAGCTTTCAGTCTTGTATTTATTCTACGCATATAGTCTAGTCAGGATTCAAGAAGTCAGGTTATTCACATCTACACTTGTCATTTGTTACAAAAGCCCACGTGTCATTTTCTGCTATCATCAGTGTCCCAGAGTTCCAGGCATTCAGTATTTCAAGAGATTGTTCACCAAGATCAAGCCCAAGCTAAGCCATCAAGATCCAAGTACAAGGAGTCACAATAAGCGCAGAAGATAGGTCATTTCTTACAACAAATTAATAAAGTACAACGTGGGGCAGCGCCGGGTCCTCTGATACGAACAGTCCAAGCCTGCGTAGTCAGCACGGCAACTTACGAGGTAGAGGCTTGGTGGCCTGGCCTTACCCGGGTAAATACAAACAGCAAGAAGCAAGTCAGTGTAACAGCTGGTAAGCTGGTTTATCCCTGTAGCCCATGCTGTCCATAGGCATCACAGACTCTACAAGGATAGTGCATTGTACCAGGTCAGTGCGCATAAGTAGCGGGTCTCTTCGCTTGAAACACTAGGGGCTCTAGATACGCAATGCCTCCCTCAAACAATAGACCTAAGCTTACTGGTACCTGGAACTTGCTGATACAGGAGGTTCACGGAGGAATGAGAATCTCAGAAGTCTACGATGACACTGAAGCCAGGGGAGTTGTCTGGGCTGAGGAGGATTGTAGTATATATATTTGTAAAGCAGCAACGTAATTACTCCTCCATAGATTCGAATATTAACTACCTCTAATCATCTAGCTGCGCAAGCGCTCTTGACTAGACTGTGACAGTCAGCACGGCGGTTGGATGGCACACAAATCTTCTAGATCAGACCATTCTCAAGGCAATCTGAGCAGTTTTACCAGTATGGCGCTCCACGCCTAATGCGGTACTTTACCGAGAGGCTGGTATACCTCTGGTAAAAATAATACTCCAACAGAGACAGCTGAGCTCAGAAGTGTAGAAATTTGGAAGGGATTAGCAACAGTTTGTTAAGACTGATTAGGCACTTATCACGATCTTGCAGATTTTGGAATGTAAGAGGCTGTTAATTGTAAGCTATGGAGTTCTTTATTACTCCAGCTTAGAAAACAGATTGCTAAAATATGTAATATCTATCTAAAGTAACAGAAATCTAGTGATTTGTGTTAATTCGGTTTAGCGTATTTACCAGCCTCACAACTTTTTGGAAAGATTAGTACGTGCAGATCTACGTGAGTGCAAATGACTATCACATCCAAAGTTGGACGTTACTTGTTTCATGATAGCAATCATTTCAACACTCCTCCTCACTTTGTACCAAAGATATGGGTGCACAAGTGATTAAATCTCGGTTTCAGTAATGCCTTTGTACATATATTAGCCAAATTTTCAGCTGATGGAAAATGTAACAAGATAAGCGATCCATCATCGATCCGTTCTCTAGTAAAGTGATAAGCAATGTCAATGTGCTTTGTAGAATCACTCAATCTTGGATTGTGAGCAATATCAATAGCTGAATTGTTGTCCGTAAACAAAGCTGCTGGTATATCTTTGTCAACAAGCTGATGAAGACCACGCACAATCCAAATGAATTGTTTAGTAGCAAGAGAGATAGCCATATACTCCGCTTCACAAGTTGAGTGAGCTACAGTACGCTGCTTTCTAGACCTCCAGCTAAACGTAGAATTTCCTAGCTGAAAGAGATAGCCAGCAAAACTTCGTCGAGTGTCAAGACAATTTCTGTATGATGCATCACAAAAACCATTGAGTACTAGGGGAGATTGAAACTTGTATGTTAGCTTAAGATCTCTGGTTCCCTTTAAATATCGAAGTACTCGTTTTGCTGCTCCTAGATGAGTGGATGATGGGTCCGAATTATATTGTGAGAGATGAGTGACTGTATGCGTAAGATCAGGGCGAGTTCCAGTCGCGATGTACATTATAGATCCGATTATTTGCTGATACAGAGTGGCATTGACCCTAGGCTCTCCATTTGCTGCTACCATGAGTCTTTGGTTTGACTCCATGGGCGTGGAGACTGGGTTGCAATCTTGCATAGAAAATCTATTCAGGACTCTATCAATGTATGCGGTCTGAGACAAGTTGATACCTACATTTGAGTACTCAATTTGAATGCCAAGTATCCAATGGAGTCTGCCCATGTCATTGACCTTGATTTCAGATTTGAGAAGGTTGACCATGTCATCCATGAGTTTTCCTTGATCACCAAATAGTACTAAATCATCCACGTATATAGCAATTATCAGTTTGCCAGTATTATGGATTAAGACACATGGGTCAAAAAAGGTAGAAACAAAACCGTGCGGATTGATAAAATCAACCAATCTGAAATACCATTCTCGGGGTGATTGCTTCAGTCCGTAGATACACCGATTAAGGCGAGCCACATGGTTATCTATCCTGTACCCTTCAGGAAGTTCCATATAAATTTCTTCTTTTAATATACCATATAAAAATGCGGTTTTAATATCGAGTTGTCTAGGTTTCCATCCTTTATTTACGGATATAGCTAGGAGCAATCGTAAAGACTCAAGCCGAACAACTGGAGCAAAGGTTTCATCATAATCGAGTCCCTGAACTTGGGAAAATCCTTTTGCAACATATCTAGCTTTAAATTGTTCGATTTCACCTTCAGCATCTCCCTTGACTTTGCAAACCTATTTACCATTAACAACTTTCCGCCCTTTTGGTCTTGGAACTATATCCCACACATTGTTCTCTTGCAGAGATGCCATTTCATCCTGAAAGGCTTTCTCCCAATCAGACCATTGAGATGAGCTTCTTGCTTCACTGTAACTCTTTGGTTCTCTGACATCTGAAATACTAATCAATGTGCTTTCTTCTTTGATACCATCAACTATATTGATTGATTCAGGTAGACGAGGTGAAGAATGTACACGAGATCTTTTCCACCACTCCCCCGTAATCGTGTCATCGAACACACGAGGTCGTACAGTGCGGTTGGATCTTCTGAGCGTTTCAGCATTGCAGTTAAAATCAGATGAATGGGAATGTGGAGTAATTTCCGCAACATTTCAGGGATTGTCATTTGAAGGTGCGGCTTCTGACACTTGTTGGTATGAATTATGCTCGACCGTATAAATTATATTACTTGCACAATTTGTATTTGGACTTTCATTTGAAGTAAACACTTTATCCAGTCAAACTGATTGTGGTGGTAACGAAGTAGTGATAGGAAGTCGCTGGTTTGAATAATTGACACCAGAATTGGTGCTATTTTTTTCATCCACATGTGGCGGAAATTTGACATCAGCTGAGACAACTACTCTACCATATTCATGAACGAAAACACAGTATTGATGTGGCACCTTGGTGTATACTACGAATATACCTCTTACAGCCCTTGGTAGCAGCTTACAACCTGAAGTACGCTTAGCTTCCGGTATGTGAACAAAGCATGCTCTGCCAAATGGCTGAAGATGTTTAATAGTGGGTTTTACGCCATTGAAGGTCTCAAAAGGTGTCCGCCCACCAACAGAACTATGAGCTATTTGGTTTTTGATGTATATGAAAGTTTCGACCGCTTCAGCCCATAACCGTTTATTGGTAGTGCTTGTTAGCATGGCGCGTATACTCTCACCGATGGAACGATTTAACCTTTCGGCGACGCCATTAGATTCAGGAGAATAGGGAGGAGTCAAGTCATGATTTATCCCCTTTAGATCTAGGTATTTTGAAAATTTTTCATTTACATATTCACCACCATTATCGGTTCTCAACGATTTTACTCAATAGTTATTTTGGGTTTCAATCTTGGTGATCATATCAATTTTTGCTTGAAAAGCATCAGATTTAAATTTTAAGAGGTGGATCCAAGAATAACGAGTTGCATCATCAATGAATGAAATATAATAACGAGAATTACACAGAGATACTATTGGGAACGGACCACAAAGGTCGGAATGCAGATATTCTTCTGGTGTAATTGATCTCGAAGTAGCTGCATGAGGTTTACTGTGAGTTGACTTAGACAGAGCACAGGCCTCGCAGTGAAAGTCTTTAGGACAATCAGGAATATTATTGGAATCCTGAATTAACTTATCTGTTTTAGATATAGTTGAAGGGGCAGAGTGGCGTAATGCTTGGTGCCAAAAAGAGTAGGTAAGATATGCAATTTCTTTAATTGGTAGATTCAACTCCGGTATAACCGGTAGAGAGCCACAGGAGATTGCTTCAAGCCAGACCTTTTTGTCTTTAATGACACACATTACGTTACCATCATCATAAAGTTTATAGCCTTTAGCTCTTTCTTTTTTCCATGAAAAAAGAGGGTGTTTAAGTGATGGCACATACAAGACATCTCTGAGACGAAATGAAGAAATAGATTTATCTGATAATACACAATTCAACACAATAGATCCTTTCCCCAAGATTTTCATCTCCTCCCCCGAACTTGACGTCACAAATCCGGTACATATTGAGAGGAGCTCGAAACTATCTTGTCTGTAGATGAGAGAGTCATGAGAGCTTCTTCACTAACATGAGGAGTTTCCTTCGCCTTATGCTTTTTCATCTCCTTCAACATCCGACAATTATTCCACGTGTGACCGGATGCCTTGTTCGGATGATGTTTCCGACAAAAATTGCATTCCTTTCTCTTGGAGATATTTGCGGGCCTGGTTAGAGGTTTTGGCCTTTTTTCCACGGTAGTTAAAAACGCGGAATAAGGAGTTTCCACCTCATCCGTATCAACGAGTCTTTGCTTGACCTCAGAAAAAGATAGATTACTCTTAGTCGTGAGATTATCAACGACGTTCTTTTTATGACGGGCCAAGAATCCAAGAAGGAAATCACGCTTAATAGTATCTTTCTCAAAGAAGGATGCAATCTCACAACAATCAGGATCTATAGATTCTTGTGACAATTTGTGAAGTTTAAACCATTGTGTTTCAAACTGCTCGATGAAAGAAGTGTTGTAACTAGGTTATGAGCAGAATTGGAATTGTAAATAAGCTAGGGGTCACAAAGAAGAGCAGAAGATGACAGTCAGAGACTTAAGATAGGAATAACTTCATTAATCGTAACCAAAAGAAAATGTTATACAAAGGTAGGGGGGACTGATATATATATCTACATGTTACATAGCCACGATACAGTCCATCATCATATGCACAGGATGTTCCATAGCCTTCCGTTCTATGCTATTCCATTCTATACCATTCCATACCATGTTGTCCTAGTGACACTAAGCTCTTAGTGATGATCGCAATAACAATCGTGCAGGGAGCTATGTAATCCCTGCATACTGTACTAGGTCTATTACATGGATATGCAATATCCCTGTGGATAAACAGGGATATACCCATAGTGGCTCTGACAGTCATATCACAACACTCCCCCTGTTGGTAACAACTACTTATTTTAGTGATATTATCGTCAATATGATGTCTGCCGAGATAGCATGCATGTAGTATGGCTTACGAATGTTACCAGCTTGATATCTAGGCAATGTTATTGTATTACCACAGGTGACTTTACTTTAGTTAAGCTGTCAGCTAATTGATTTTTAGATGGAACGTAGACAATTTCGATTTTGCCTTTCTGGTGTTGTTCCGGACAATAATAATTTCTCAAAGCGATATGCTTTGAGCGGCGATAGTTGTCATGGTTTTTGATAAGAGAAATTGCTGACTGGTTGTCAACGGAGAGTCTAGTCCGCTTGGCCCCTTCAATTTGGTCAATAAGTTCTAGCTCTTCAAATAAAGATTTCACCCTTTGTAGCTGGCGACAAGTCTCTGTGGCTGCAAGGTACTCTGCCTCAGTGGTGGAAAGGACAACTTCACGCTGTAGATGGGACTTCCAACTTATTGGCCCCGACGCAAGTCTGATCAGCATTCCGGAGGTTGACCTGCTTGTTAGAGGATCGGCCGCAAAGTCTGCATCAGTGTAAGGCTCGAGTACCGGCTTACCCTTTTCTCTTTTGAAAATGAGTCCTTTATCAGGCGATTTGGCAATATACTTTAGAACTCGACGAGCTGCTTGTAAGTGTTCATCTGAGGGATTAACTAGGAACCGAGCCAAGTGGTTGACAGCGAAAGCAATATCAGGCCTTGTATTATTCGCAAGGTACTGAAGTCCACCAATGATTGAATTGTACTCTGTCATCAACTGTGTTGAGCACTGTTTGCTATTAGGCTCTATTAGACGCTCCATGGGCGTTTTCGCCGGCTAACAATCCTTTAGCCCGTGTCTCTCGATCAATGTTCGTGCATACTGTCCTTGGGAGAGTTTAAGCGTCGTCTTGTCCGGATTTTCAATATGAATACCTAAGAACAGATCTTTCTTAACGGCTTTGAGCTTATACTTTTTATATAGGGCGTGCATAAGTTGATTGATCTTCTTCAAATTAGGCCCCATTACCTGAAAATCGTCAACATGCATCAATACGAACAAGTCTTTCTTGTTATTAGTATAAAGGCATGCATCTGACACTGTTGGAAAAAGACCTTTCTGAGCCAAAGTAGCCTTTGCGTTGTCATACCATAGGGCCGCAGCTTGTTTAAGCCCATACAAACCCTTGCGAAGCTGGAGAACACATCCATCTTTTTCGAATCCCTTTGGCATCTCCATATAAAGATCAATATCTAGATCTGGATTTAAGAAAGCTGTCAGTACATCTCCCTGTCTTCGATGCCAGCCTAGATAGTGTGCAAGAACTAGCATGATCCTTCCAGTTTCCGCTCTTGGTGTCGGTGTGAATGTCTCTTGGTAATCAATCCCGAATTTTTGAGTGAATCCTTTGGCGGTACAACGGGCTTTCCACCTCTCAACCCTTCCATCTGCTAGAAACTTTTTCTTGAAGACCCATTTGCACTTCATGGGACTGCGACCTTTCGGTAAGTCTGTACGACTAATAATCTTAATAGCTCCTTTCTTCTTTAGTGAATTGAACTCTTCATTTGCTGCTCGTCTCCGCTGTGTCGCTTCTGAGCACGTCATAGCCTCTTCCCACGTTTTTGGATCAGTTGATTCCGAGGCTACCATACAATGGTGGAGACGGTAATAATCTGTTCTCTTTACATTTCTCCCACGTTTAGTTCGCATCATGCCTGGTTCTGGAGAGTGCTCTCGTTTCTGACCGGCAACGGGATGTACAGGATTCCATCCAGTCATTACATAATTGTAGGGAGTCTCTTCTAGTGAGCTTGACTCTCCTTGGTCCTCTGGTTGGTGAATTAAATCCTGAGACTGAGGAACGTCGATTGATTCTTTTGGGACTTCTGGACATTCGGCACCGTCCCGTCATCCTCAAAGCTCACTCTGAATGGATATGGTTGGTGAGCTAGGGGCACTTGAGCTAGGTATACTTTCTGCGGGACTCTCACATGATTCAGCTTCTTCCGACTGAGAGGTTTCTAGCTGTAATTCTGGTCTTGGTGATGGAGGGGGTACTATTGGCGGCTGACACTTAGATCCAATTGATTGATCTTGCTCCAAATTGTTTGGCGAATTTGTATGATCCCCCCCCTCAAACTCTTTCGGCGTTTGATCGGCATGAGCTGAGGTTTTTTGAGGAGGTATTTGTGGGATTTGTGCTGATGATGGGGTATCAGAGAAAATTGAATCCGCCTTGGTCCAATAGCTTGTAGTTTTCTGCTGACGAATTGAGTCTAGTTTATCGCCAAGAACTACATCTTCATTTAAACTAACATGTGGAGTGCAGCTTTCTATCCACTTCCATCCATGCTCTGGCGTCCGGTAAGGATGAAAAATGAGGAAGTTTTTACTTGTATTCTTCTGGAATCCGACTAACCAGCCCATCTCAGCTCTAGGATTAAATTTTCCCGGCTTTGGATCAATCAGCTTGTAAGCCCTACACCCGAAGCGGGGCAAATTCGTGAAATCAATTTTCTCCCTATGTGGCTGTCTCAGTCCTTCGAGAAAGTCGGTCAGTGGCACCTTTTTAGTTCGAAGACAGTACAGCCTGTTTGTGATAAAACACGCATGTTGTACTGCCCATGGCCAATATATAGCTGGCATACCGGCGTCAATAAGTAGTGATTGAGCTTTTCTTAGGATGACCTTATTTGCAGCTTCCGACGCCCCATTTTGCTCAGGTGTATAGGGTGCTGAAACATCTGTTCGTATACCATTTTTTTCACAGTAATCCTTGGTTCGAGTAAATTCTGACCCTCCATCTCTGAAGATTATCCGAACTCGTTTTCCGTATTTATGTTCCTGATTTTTTATCCACTGGACTAAGTGTAATGCTATTTGATCTTTGGTTCGGGTTGTCAGCGACTACCGCATTCGTGTCTTGGCATCTGTTTTGATAACAGCATACTGGTGCTTGTTAAATGATTCTGTCAGCTTTCCCACTGTGTCAACAAAGACTTCATCAAGTGGCTTGTTTGGAGTTGGTCTGGGTTCCCTGGAGACATAGCGTTGAGCCTTGCTAAGGTGGCAGGCTTCACAGGTACCAAGATCGCTCATATCTATACCTTCAAGTCCAAGCGAACAGTCTGCTGTCTTCCTCAGAATATTTTGACCTGTATGCCCAAGGCGTTGGTGCCAGCGTTGCGCACTCGATGTTTTCGGGACTCGTGCCACACCTGGTGCTGCCACAACATTCGATTTTCCAGTGATATCATATGGAAATAGCGGATGAATATAAAGAACATCATTTCTTGGAACGAGCCGTGCGACAGGTTTGTCTGGTTGACCTTTTTGTTTCTGAACAAGCATCGTGTTATCAGAATCAGGAACAATGTTTCCTAGTCTCTGCAGCCTCACAGCAGAGATAATGTTACAGGATGAATTCGGAGAGTATAGACAGTCGCGGAGCTTAAGATTTAGACTTCCGATTTCTATACACGTGGTGCCTTGATATTTCAATGACATTGCTCCCACTGCCTGGTCATCTTTAATTGGTTTGGAGCGTTCATGAAGACTAACAAAATCACTTCTGGAAGGTATAAAGTGGTGCAATGCACCTGTGTCATAGAGTGAAGAAATTTTATTTGAGCTAGATGCGCACATAGCAGCTATAGCTGTCCCTTCAGAATCAGAGTCACTATCAACACTATTACATTCGCCAGTAAGAGCTCGAGCCTTTCCTTTTCGCTTCCAATTTTTCCGTCCCTGATTACCACGACGTGCTTTAGCTAACTCGGGATGCTGCTTAAAACACTGCTTATTCGTATGCTTATGGCTACAAAGCATACAGATGTCATTTGGATCCCTTCTGTCTCTAACTCCAGCTTCGGCAGCTGCTGCAGCAGCTACTCAAGGTATCGGTTGAGTCCTATTTCCGGCAATAGCTCTAAGCAAAGACATCATGAATTCGAGGCTGGAGAACTTGTTATCACTCTCAAGGGCCTTTGTATCCCTCCAATTATCTAACCATCCAACTCCTTTGGTGCCGAGTGAAAATAGTACTGCAGCCTGACCTGGAAGAATTGCGTACTCGGATTCGGTAGGGTTTGTGGTTGAGGAGTGAGAAACCAGGGCATCGGCTGCACTGTTTAAGCTCTGTAGATTGGCCAGGAAACTATCGCAATAATCATTTGCAGACCCAGTAAATCTGGTTTGCCGGAATGTTTTGAGAGCTGATGCGTACGGTGCAGTTGCGGATTCCGATCTTGTTTTTGCCACATTCTCATACAACTGCTTCGCTGTGACTTTTTCATAATTTCGGGGGCACACGGTATCGCTTAACCTATCAATAATAATATTTCTTGCTTCGATTTCACCTATCTTCCACGCTGCTCTTTCTGACGGGTAACGAATCAATAACTCCTGATACTTTTGAGGAGTTTGCTCAGCACTCATAGGCAATGGTGCTTCAGGGGCCGTTGCTGGTTCAATTTCTTCAATATTGTGAAAAACATGACCAAGAAGGTTCCGCTTGGCAAGTTTCGCCTGAAGACTGCTCTTCTATTTCGAGAATGAAACGCCCTCACCTAGCACGTGTCTACTCCCGTTTCCCATCTTCCTTTTTTTTTTTTTTTTTGATTACCACTGAGTCTTACTAAGTGCCGCAGTGGAAGAGCCCGGGCTCATAACCTGTTGTAGCTAGGTTATGAGCAGAAGTGGAATTGTAAATAAGCTAGGGGTCACAAAGAAGAGCAGAAGATGACAGTCAGAGACTTAAGATAGGAATAACTTCATTAATCGTAACCAAAAGAAAATGTTATATAAAGGTAGGCGGGACTGATATATATATCTACATGTTACATAGCCACGATACAGTCCATCATCATATGCCCAGGATGTTCCATAGCCTTCCGTTCTATGCTATTCCATTCTATACCATTCCATACCATGTTGTCCTAGTGACACTAAGCTCTTAGTTATGATCGCAATAACAATCGTGCAGGGGGCTATGTAATCCCTGCATACTGTACTAGGTCTATTACATGGATATGCAATATCCCTGTGGATGAACAGGGATATACCCATAGTGGCTCTGACAGTCATATCACAACAAGAAGAGAGAGTCTGAGAAGCATTATACACTGTCAGGAAAGCCTCTGCTGTATAATATATATATGGAGATTGCCAGATCATAGTGTTCTATGATTCTGGTCTGGCCTTTTGGCCGAGTGGTGATGCATCTATCTCGTGTATCATGTAGGATGGCAACCTTTAGGCTGACACCCACCTCTTGACCCCTGTCTCCAGCCTCGCTGTCTACATACCGCTTATGACATAATCATAGAACCTTCTTAAGGTCTAGCACTGGCACTTTGTCACCCACTTAGTGTGTATTCAGTTCTGGCTTAGTAAGCAAGTATGGGTTAAGCTTACGGAGTCTAGGCATATATATATTATAGGGGGGGTAATGTCAGGAAAGCCTCTACCGTATAATATATATATGGAGATTGCCAGATCATAGTGTTCTATGATTCTGGTCTGGCCTTTTGGCCGAGTGGTGATGCATCTATCTCGTGTATCATGTAGGATGGCAACCTTTAGCCTGACACCCACCTCTTGACCCCTGTCTCCAGCCTCGCTGTCTACATACCGCTTATGACATACACTGATTTAAGCTCATATAGGTTCCCTAATTGATTAACAAGAGAATACATAGTATCTCTCCTGTACATCATCTTTAGGTGCGTCCACATTAAGTGAGGGTCAATCTTGTCGAGGATACTATGTCGTATCTCAGATTTAACAACTTGAATGTAGGCACCTACAGCCAAAGTGTATAATGACTTATACGACCTTTTCTCTTCAGTGTCGGCGTCATCCACTGGTTTTAAACCTTCAATAACTAATTCGTGTAACCCAAGCGTACTCCACACAGCAATCATGGTCGAGGCCCATGAATCGTAGTTCGATTGCCCGTCGAGGGGCTCGACGTGGGTTAAGTTCATGGAACGACCACCGTATTCTTTGGCGATTATTGTGAAGAAATCTTTTGAAACGACAGTTTCCGAACTTTGCAACGAGCTAGTCTGAGGGAGCGGAGAAGTAGATGAATTAGACATCTTTGAGGTATTGAATCTGTAGAAACGATATCTTAGCGCTTAGGGTTCACCTCTACAATAAGTGCTTATGCTAGTGCACCGGGCTCAGAACCTGTAGAAATTTGGAAGGGATTAGCAATAGTTTGTTAAGACTGATTAGGCACTTATCACGATCTTGCATATTTTGGAATATAAGAGGCTATTAATCGTAAGCTATGGAATTCTTTATTACTCCAGCTTAGAAAACAGATCGCTAAAATATATAATATCTATCTAAAGAAACAGAAATCTAGTGATTTGTGTTAATTTGGTTTAGCGTATTTACCATCCTCACAACTTTATGGGAAGATTAGTACGTGCAGATCTACGTGAGTGCAAACGACTATCAAATCCAAAGTTGGACGTTACTTGTTTCATGATAGCAATCATTTCAACAAGAAGCACGGATACGTAGACTCGATAGCTGGCAGCCATTACGGTTCAGAGCAAATGAGACACCTACGGAAACGATTAAGCGTCTAGTCCTACGTGCGGGACAGAAAGGCTGCCCTATCGAAGTACACAAGCGCTACCACACGCGCCTTCAGACAAGCATGCAGACAATCCCTGTGACGGAAGAACAAGGCTCTCTTCTGCACTGCCCGAAGGGTTCTACAAACAGACACAACCCGACAATCGACAAGAAAACAGAGGCAGAGTTCGTGAAAGAATGGCTCAAACATTTACCCTCTGGAACACTATGCGCCTTTTCGGACGGGTCATCTAATGGACCTGGAAAGCCGGCGTTTGGATACGCAATCTATAGAGACGGACATCTTTTAATGACAGAGAAGGGTCCCCTTCTGGGTGGCGAGGTTTACGATTCCGAAATCCTTGGAGCCCTCAGAGCACTAGAGGTCTCTCTCACAATAGACAGAATTCCTCCCTTCAAAGTGCTACAGGACAACCAGGAGTCGGCGATTGCCTTAGAAGATGGACAATCCAGGTTACCACAGGAAGCAGTGCGGAAATTTAAGCAGTTAAGTGACAAACACCAACGTGTCGAGATCCGCTGGATCCCTGGAAATAGCGGTATAAAGGGGAATAAAAAAGTGGACAAAATGGCAAGAAAAGCACTAGCAGAAATATCCCTGGAACAGAAAATTCTATTCAAACCAAAGGACAGAGAAGGGTTTCTGATTCTCACTTTTGCAGCACTCGGGTGTTGCGGGGTCAATTGATGTCAGTGACAACAGAGCAAGCCCAGATAAATCAGTTTATTAACAAAGTCAAAAATAAAGAACTAACAACCATTGCGCCTCCCTCTGCTTTACTCATTTATATAGTCATACATGCAATTCAGGAGTGTTTTCCTACTAGGGTGTAATTATCCTAGTTGACCCCTTTCAGCTTTCTTTTTATCTCGCTTAATAACATATCAGATCGAGCAGGCGGGATCCTTGTAGTACTGGAGTAGCCAGTATCTTACTAAACACGGGCTAGTCCCGTAACATTACCCCCCCCCCCTTTGTTCAATGGTTTTTTTTTTCTTTTTCTTTATCTTTTTTTTTAACTGGCAGAAGCGATGTGGGTTCCCTGATGTTACCAGCTTTGCCATAGAAATTTTCAAAAATGTCGAGGGCGACGGTATCCTCAAACTCAGATCGAGGTTCCCAGGTTGTCTCAGCCTGACCTTCCTATTTGACTAACACGACGCGTTGAATTCCTCTCCAACAACGACGTTGCTCAGCTCGTAAAATACGTTCTACTTTCCACTCTTGGTTCGAGCGAGGAACACTAGTATCCGTCGGGTCAGGTAAAAAGTCGTCCTGAGTTTGCGATGGGAGTGGATCATTGGCAGCTCTCTTCAGTAGGTCAACATGAAAACGAGGGTAGACACCCGTGGGCATATCTAATTCCACCACGTGGGGGAAATGATTTTAACAACTTTACATTTGCCATGTAACCATGAAAGCTTTTTCGAAGGTCGTGGTGTTGTCACATTCCTCAGATTTAACCACACATCATCACCTTCCTTAAAAACTTGTGCTTGTTGGCGGCCGCGATTCGCACTTTCTTCCACTATTTGCTGTCTCCATGCCATTGCGGCTTGTGCAAGGTCTTGGCCATCTTTAAGCTTCTCTAGTAGCTGGTCCGCCTTCCGTGTGGAATTTAACGCACTTTTTAGTTTATTACTGAACTCACGAGGACTTTTTTTTGATGCTTGTAAAGGTGATATATGGTAACCGTGATTCAGAAAAAAGGACTGTAACCTAGAGAGGATTCCCAATTGTTGAGTGCTAATTGAGCAGCAGGCAATAAATCAGACCAGTCAGTCTGAGCATAAGTGACGAACGCTCGTAGATAAGCTTGGACCTCCTGGTTAGCTCGCTCAGTTGCGCCATCAGTCTGCGGATGAAAGGCAGTCGAGAGTTGTTGCTGGATGTCGGCTCGCTCACAAAGTTGTCTGCAGAAGTCTCCTACCCTATTACTACCGCGATCTGATGTGATTGCGCTTGGAAACCCATGGAATCGATAGAAGCATTGTAAAAATCGTCTCGCACAATCTTCAGCTGACATTGTTGTCATGGCCTCAAGAATTATTTCTTTACTTAATCGGTCTGTAATAACCATTAAGTAGTGCGGTTAATTATTGTCAGTTGCCGGAAGGTCTGTCATAAAATCTATGGATAATTCTTGGTGAAATCGCTCAGGAACTGGTAATGGTTTTAAGAAACCACGTTTTTTATCACGCCATACGTGTGTTCGGCCGCATACATCACAGTTGCGAACAAATCTTCGTACCATACTACTCATTCGTGGCCAATAAAAATCACGGCTTAAAATATTCAGAGTCATTTCACGACCCGGATGTCCAGTAAGTGGGGAGTCATAGGCTTTATGAATTAGAGCTGTTTGTAAAGGTTCAAAAGTAGGAATTAGCAGTCGATCTCTTCATCTAACATGACCGTTATCATCGATAGAGCACTCGGAAATTGAGATTTTGATTGTCCCGGAAGAAGGAATGCACTGTTGATCGGATTCCAACGCCTTTTTGATATCTCGAAACTCGCCATCAGCTTCCTGACCTTTGCACCACAGATTTTTTAAATCAACGTCATCGAATGGTAACTTTTCTTGATCAGCCGTCACAGGTATCTGCTCGGGCGTTGCAGAATCCACTGTTGCAACCTATTCTTCATTAATGAGTTGCATGTTTCGATGTCGTAATCGAGGGTCATTGGGATCAGTTGGTTTATCTTGCTCTAAACGCGATAAGGCATCGGGTCGTGCTGCTTCTTTTCCTGGTCTATAGCGCAATTTCAGACCTGGTAAATCATCCAGGAGAGATTTCCAACAAATTTGCCGCTCTGACAATGTTCTTTTGGACATAAAGTTCTGTAAAGTTTTATGGTCCATTAGGATTTCTACAGGGTGTTGTAGATACATTAATTCGGGTCGCCAAAACTCTACTGCACGAATCACCGCGAGTAACTCTTTATCATGAATATCGTAATTACATTCAGAAGGAGAGAGTGTCTTGGAAAAATGTCCAATTGGACGTGGTTTTTCATCTGAATTGCACTTCGAAAGACATGCTCCCATTGCCCAACCCGAGCAATCAGTTTCGAGAAGGGTTCTCCGCTCTGGGTCGAAAACTGCAAGCACTGTGACAGTAATGAAGTGCATTTTAAGTTTATCAAAAGATTGAAGAGCTTCATGATCGAGCTGGATATTACCTTTTCCGGAGAATTCCTTTCTTGTGTAACGCTGTAGCAGAGCAGTCAACTTGGCGAAGTCGTCAATGAAGCCTTTGTAAAAATTTGCGAAACCCAGGAAGCTATGTACCCCAGTTTGCGTACGAGGAAGTTCCCATTTTTCGATGGCTGCCTATTTGTCTGGATCTACAGAAATTCCTCTTCCTGCTGTCACCATGAATCCAAGAAACTTAACCGTTTCAACTGCAAATTCGCATTTTATTAAATCAAGTTTAAGTTCTGCATCCACAAGTCGCTCCAAGACTTTATTTACTTTTTCAAGATGATCTACTTTGCTTCCATTGCTCCAAATTAGAACGTCGTCTAAGTATGCAGTGCAAAACTCGTCTAAATAATCGCGGAGAAGATAGTTGATCCAACGTTGCCAGACTGCAGGAGCACCAGTAAGTCCAAACAGCAATGCTAGCCATTTGAAAAGACCAAGGCGTGTCTGGAAAGATGTTTTCCATTCGTCGCCTTCTTTGATACGGATTCGATGAAATGCAGCGCTTACATCAAGTTTCGTGAACCAGCGTGCCTGGGAGACTGCTCGAAATGTCTCCTTGAGAAGGGGTAGAGGGTATCAGTCTTTTTCAGTAATGTTATTTAAAGACCGATAATCCACGCAGAATCAGAGACCCCCCCCCCGGTTTTTTAACAAATAGTACGGGAGCACCTCCGGGTGAGCTACTAGCTCTTATCCAGTTACGATCGAGAAGTTCCGTTGACTGCTTTCTGAGGCAAAGAAATTCATCTCTTGACATTCCATATAGGGGACCTTTGGGAAGATATTTAAAGCGGCTGGTCTTGAATAACTCAAAGATCTAAAGATTCAATTAATAAACTAAGAAGTACGTGAATATTATTTACAAGACAAGAACAGTCATATATAGTTATCCCAAGCTGTGCCCACCGAATCCCATCAAACGCCTTAGAACTAGAACGTATAATAAACCATAGAAGATACTGGGGTATTCATAATATCCCAGAATGCCATTAAACCATTTCAGCACTCCACAGAAGATTTGTGAATGTTCTCTAATATTTAATAATGATCGTCATAAAGTGGGTACGGCTAGTAACCCAATCGGGTAAGGTGAACGTTGAATAATAATTAGCGATAAAGTAAATTAAACAAAAGTAGCTGTGATAACGGATAGCGCTAAAGACGGTGATGTAAGCAAGGGCGCTAAGCCCGAGTTAATCACAAGGGTTGTAACCCTGACATCTTTCTCAACTTCTATGGATAGGTCGACTCCTGGACAGTGGGGTGGAAGATCTGTATTATCAAATTTATCCGCTTCAAAAACTTTACTGTGCTTTTGTGTTACGGTTCGAGATATTGAGGCAGAAGCACTGTATATCGTAAAGTAGTTTATATTTATCTATGAAGAGAGGAATTACATCTGCCCAGGTAGCATCTACTTATAACACTTCCGATGAATCTCCACCAGGCTCTCAATGCTACAATAACACCATGGCATGTAATACCCCTTGCAACATGAAACATAGGCAAGTTCCGCCAAGCTGAGTCCAAGCGTCCTACCCTGCCGATCGCTTGACGGGAAGCTAGCATACCCGGATAGGGCTGCATTAGTCTGTGCATATGATGACCATCATATGCTACAGGAAAATATCGGCTTATCAGCCGTCACAATTTGTAATTGACTTGGAAGTCTGGCTTCGATTTCATCAGATGAAATTCTCTTCTTCGGGGCCAACATTTTATTAATATCATAAATTGATGCGGCACAAACAGATATAGCTTCATCAGCTTGTCTTTCATTTGGCTGATTGTACACGCGTCTAATAAGGGCTAAAAACGCCGTATGACAAATCATCTGAATGTCTGTTCTCGGTACAATTGATCCATGTGTTTGGATATAATGGCCTTCTTTTTGCAAGAATAGTGTTCGATCTCGAGCACGATAAACATCATTGTTTAATCTCATCCATGGTTCCCCCAGAATTAGGTCGTGTGCGAGTGAATCAATTATATATCCGTAAATTTTGCCACATCGGCCATCAAGATCAATATCGGCCCAACAAATTTCATAAACTACAATATCTTTCTTGTCTTCTTGTTCCTTGGCTAATTTCAGAATTTTAGGAGCAACTTTGATGCGCAGGAGGTTGAATTGTCGAGCAAGACTTTTACTGAACACAGAAAATATAGTATAACCTAGGTCAACGAGTGCAGAAACAGAGCTTAAATTAACAATTGCGTCTAAGATCACTGGTTTGCCATGGAGATTATCAAAAATATTCTGAATTTTGGGTTTATCTGCTCTAGAATCACCTCTGAAACCCCCTAGCCTCCAGGCGCGACTATCTTCGGAGGTTAGTCTTTTCCCGAAACTGTATCAAAGTCATTTCCATTAATATTGTTGATATTTGCTGGTTTTGTTGCAGGGCCAAAGAGTCTACAAAATTGGTAATGATGACCCGGTCTTTTGCACCGCAAACAGACTTGTCAGAACTTGTCAGGCCCCGGTACTTTCAAATTGAATATCTCCTTGCTGGACCCTGAAGATCTGTTATGCCGATCTATTTTAGGACCGACGCATTAATAGTAATCTTCGCAACAAGCTTTATTTAGATATTCTATTTTCGTTTTGTTATTTTTAACTTGCTTCGGTTGAATAATTTATGGCAAATCTTCAGGAAGATGGTTCTAGGAATTAGGATTCTACTGTACATAAGGAGTTGTAGCCTTCCCTTCTTCTCTCTTCAAGCTTTGTCTTTTCTGTCATCCTATCACTACCTTAGAGATCAACCACCTTAGAAATCAACCACCTTAGAAATCAACTACCTTAGAAGTCTACCACCTTAGATACCACTTACCTCAGTCCACATTCATTTATTCTCACTTTACCTTGTCACTTTCTTTATTCTCTACTCCTCTATCTCCCATAACATTCCCAACAGCACGGGTATCTGAAAGTCACAATATCCACCCACCAACGTGACAAGACCTTTCTCTCTCGAAGATTGTTTAGTTCCGCTTCGGTGCGCCACGGGGCGGATGGTTTGTGACTAGTTTTTCGACTCCCGTTTTGTTTATCTTGATTACCTTGATTGTCGACTTTCAGAGCTGCAATCATATTTGCTAGAGATTGGAGGTCAATTTTCATGCCTCCCATCACAACATCACCTTCGTGATCTGTTGCGCTTGGAATAGAAGCTCGAGATTCAGACACAAGGGCGAAATTCTGATCATAATTACTAGAGCGAGCGCCACTTCAATTCACGTACTGGGTCACTTGGGATTCCCCTTTCCGCACAAAATTTTCTCTACTCTCCATATTAGCTGCAACTCGGGCAATAGTGTTTACACACTTGTTGTAATTATCTTTGGGGAGCTCGAGGACGTTGGTTTTATCCGACAACTTTTCGCTTAAAGCCTGACGAAGCTGATTGGTCTAAAAAGAGTCCGGCCATTCACAACCTCTAGCATACTCAAGTTGTAACTCCCATTCCTGTAAGAATTTCCGGAATAGTTGGGCTTGGCCCTGTCTCATTGAATGGAGTCTTTTCTCGGCTTTTTCCGCTCCAATTTTGTCAAAGAATTTATTTTTACACTCTTCGAGTAACTCTTTGTGGTCATAGACATTTGCTTGGCCAATTCTCATCCAGTAACCTCTTATCCTTTGCCGCTGCGGTTCTGGAATACTTTCGTATATTTTCATACACACTGCCTCCTCCGTGACCAATAACGGAAGATAAACTTTGAATTGCATCTTTAAGAAAAAAAAGTGCGGCGGCCATGAGTGGGACTCGCCATCCCATTTGTCGAATTTGCAATCTCTTTTCATTACATCTCTCGAGGTGGACACAGAATCGGATGTTTCTTGTGGGCGGGGATTCGGCTGGTTCATTAGAGAGCTTATCAAGGCCTTAGTAGCAGCCGGGGCTCGCTCAATTGCTTCAGCAAGGCGAGAAGGGCTTTCATAGTCTAATTTTTGGTTTGGATGGTCCATATTGGTATCTTTTGAGCCTAAGGGATCTTCTTGTTGAGGCTGTTGGTTGGTGCTGTCTGGGTTTGGATTAGGAAACATTACTTTGGAGTAACTTGTCTGATCAATGACTGAGTATTCTGGCGCGATAATGTACTCGCTCTCAGTTGAAATTATTGAAGATTCTCCAGATGGTGTATCAGAGGAGGTAGGCACTTGAATTTTCATGCAAGGAATGAATAAAAATGGTTAGACTTTGTTAATATGTTGCGGGGTCAATTGATGTCAGTGACAACAGAGCAAGCCCAGATAAATTAGTTTATTAACAAAGTCAAAAATAAAGAACTAACAACCATTGCGCCTCCCTCTGCTTTACTCATTTATATAGTCATAAATGTAGTTCAGGAGTGTTTTCCTACTAGGGTGTAATTATCCTAGTTGACCCCTTTCAGCTCTCTTTTTATCTCGCTTAATAACATATCAGATTGAGCAGGCGGGATCCTTGTAGTACTGGGGTAGCCAGTATCTTACTAAACACGGGCTAGTCCCGCAACATTGGAAGCCACATTAATTTTTGCGCGCATGAGCTAGTTGATAACTGGTGGCGAGCGTCCCAGCCAAAAACGCTACAAAGATCTAGACCTCCAGATGTGTCGAAAAAGACCACCTGAACTAGCCCTCCCACAGTGGGTGTATCACCGATTAATTGCAGCGCAGACTAGCCATGGTGACTTCGTAAACTACCATAGATGGTTCAGACATATAAATGCAGCAACTCCATGCGTATGCGGGCGGGAAAAGCGACCCTGGCACTTTGCGGAATGTTGACAAGCTACTTAACGTTGGAGACTTACCACACGCAAAGCGTGCCCAACTGTCAAAGAGATGATTGGACACAATGGATGGCAGCTGTTTT
Organism: Podosphaera xanthii; assembly: GCA_028751805.1. Classification (NCBI taxonomy): domain Eukaryota; kingdom Fungi; phylum Ascomycota; class Leotiomycetes; order Helotiales; family Erysiphaceae; genus Podosphaera; species Podosphaera xanthii. The sequence continues at coordinate 4,839,237 of JAPWIX010000012.1, read as the reverse complement.
TACGGCTCCTAAGCAAGACAGAGTGCTACAAAAGATAACACGCGAGAGAACAACGCGAGGCCTCTGTGTGATAGGCTCACTAAGGCTTGGAAAGCAAAGTTAGGGCCAGATACTGTTTATTTTCTATATACAAGGATAAGTATGATCTTCGACAAATACTATGTACACATGAAGGGTGATCGCTTAAGTCTGCGGCCGCATATCCACTAAGGTATTGTTGACCTTAAGTCCCAATCTGTCACAGGCCAATGCCTGGTAATTTTAAGGCTGGTGCCTAAGGCAAAAAGAATACTCTTTGCTAAGGAGCCCCAAGCTGAAACTTCTCTGACACGCAAATTTCCCCAAACATTTACGGTAACATATGTTGATTTTACAGTTTCATTTGCAATGAAGAGTGAGACGTGACAAGACACTGGTTGTCTGCACAAAGGACACCAAAGCATCATAAGATGTTAGAGGCGAATGCAGAGATTGTAGATCATGCGATTTTGATTTAGATCATGCAAAGAAAGGGAGGAAATGTTGAACATGAGGAATAGATATATGATGTTTGCTCTCGGTTTTTTTTGCTTCTTCACTTCAAGATTTTCTATTGTATATAGCTCTGGATAGCTTGTGAATAACAATCATCTTAAGATCCTTACATTATCTTGAAGTCACTTTTTTTTTCTTTTAAAGAAATTATCACTCCATTATTTTTTTATTGAACTCAAAACTGAGTCAATTCCATATTTGACATTTTTATTTGTCTCCGATTATTTATTATTTTATTATCATTATTAGAAGAACCACTTTACAATGGAAGTCGACGCTCAAAGCAACATCATTCAGCAGCTTCAAGCTCTTCAACAACAAATGCAACACCAAGCAGCACAAATGCAACAACAGGCCTCTCAGATTCACGAACAACAAAATACAATCGTAAATCTCCAAAAGAAATTGAGAACGCAAAATCAATCACCAAAACCACAAGAGTCGCAACAACCACAGGTAGTTCCTAAAGAAACCCTACGAGAAAAATTACCTTTACTTGAAAAATTTAATGGGAATAGGACCGTTTGGGATGAGTGGCACCTTGGTGCCATACACAAGTTAACCAAAGACGGACCGGCAATTGGAAATGACTTCGACCAATTCATGTATATTTACTCACAATTGGAGGGTGATCCAGTCAAAATGGTGTCAACCGCGGCAAGAATCCTGTCTAGCGAGAACAAAGGGAATGGGAAAGAATTTTTGACATATCTTAACATGGTGTTTGGAGATCCGAACAAAATGGTCCGTGCGCAACAACTTCTATACAATCTGAAGCAAGGACCAAACAATCCCTTTACATCATTTTTACCGAAATTTGAGACGGTGCTTGCAGATGCTGGCTGGTCAATTTACGACAACAGTCAAAAGATATTGTTGCTGCGAAACGCAGTGTGCTCTGATATTAAATCAGCGCTAGTTAGAAAAAAGTACAGCAACTGGGATACATTTATCTCGAAACTCTTCTCCATCAGCAGCGACCTAGCTGAGCTCAAGTGCAACATGATAGCTGGTTACATTCACCATCCAAAACCAAAGCCAACACGTAAATACGCAACAGAGATGGACTGGGAACCAATCCAGGCCACAAACACAAATACAGACAATGGACAAAGAGCCACATGGGTGAAAAAGGAATTACTCGAGTACCGGAAGAAGAATGGGTTGTGTGTAAGGTGTGGAAACAGAGGACATATCGCACCGAGATGCAAATTGCTGCCACCACTTCCGCCAACAGCAAGGATAAATTTAAGCGAAATTTCAGATGAAAAGCAACAGGAAATTCTTGAGAGGATTCAGCCAGACATGATTAATGAGAAGGATCAGGTCAGATGTGGAAGTAGTAGAATTGAAAGTGTTACACAAGAATGGAATACCTTCAAACCTCAAATGGACTGTGATCTTTTTCACACTACTGCTCTTATCAACGACTACTATCAATTGTGCGCCCTTATTGACCCTGGATCATCGGCTTTCGCGACGATCAGCGAGGAACAGTTCAAAGTGCTCAACTTAAAAACATATCCTCTAGCCCAGAGAACCATAATGGGGGTCCTAAATAATATATCGGGAATTATCAATCAGGTCACCAAGTTCTCCATGGATATCGGTGGACTCAAAATCCATACTGCATGGGCATATGTGGTACCAAACCAAGGTGAGAAACTAATTTTAGGAATGCCATGGTTGAAAAATTGTCACGCAGAGTTATATTCAGTCCAGTGTGAACTGGTATTTAAAAACCACAACTTATCTATTATCAACAATGAAGCACGAGAAAATCGGCATGCAAAATCAACTGGTGTACCTTTCACAATCAATGAAGTAAAGCCCTCTACTTTTGCAAACTTGGTTCAGAAATCGAGAAGAAACCCGCAAACTGCCGAGATATTTGCAGCGTCATTGTCACAAGCGGTATGTAGACAGCGTGGGTGGAGACAGCGTGGGTGGAGACAGGGATCAAGAGGTGGGTGTCAGGCTAAAGGTTGCCATCCTACATGATACACGAGATAGATGCATCACCACTCGGCTAAAAGGCCAGACCAGAATCATAGAACACTATGATCTGGAAATCTCCATATATATATTATACAGTAGAGGCTTTCCTGACAGTCATTGTCCGACATTGAAAAAGCACTTCGCCCCAAAGTTCAATTGACCCTGGAGGAAATTAAGCAGATACTACCGGAACATTATCAACGGTTTGCTCCAGTTTTTAATCCGAAAGAAGCAGCAACACTGCCTCCGCATAGGCCAGGTATCAATCATGAAATATCCCTAGAGAAAGACGAGAAGGGGAAAGAAAAGGCGGTACCTTGGGGGCCGCTATACAACATTAGTCACAATGAGCTACTGGTCTTGAGGAAAGAATTAACAAGCTTACTAGAGAAAGAATTTATCCAGCATAGTAAGTCATCCGCAGCAGCACCGGTTGTGTTTGCAAAGAAACCTGGAGGACTGAGATTTTGCATTGACTATTGTGGAATCAACGCGATAACAAAAAAAGATAGATACCCGTTACCGCTGATAAAAGAAACATTCAACTCACTCCACAGTACCAAATGGCTTACCAAGTTAGATGTGTCAGCTGCTTTTCATCGAATCAGAATGGCTAAAGGAGAGGAATGGAAAACCGCATTCAGAACGAGATACAGACTCTACGAGTGGAAAGTATGCCCTTTTGGACTCACAGGCTCTCCGGCGACATTCCAGCGATATATTAATTGGGTTCTGAGAGAATACCTTGATGACTTCTGCTCAGCTTTCATGAACGACATTCTTATTTTTACGACGGGTTTATTGAAAGATCACCGAGAAAAAGTGGCCAAAGTATTAAAGAGCCTTCTGGAACATGGTCTTTATCTGGATATATCAAAATGTGAATTCGAAACAAAGAAAACGAAATACCTCGGTTATATTGTAGAAGTTGGCGCAGGTATTCAAATGGATCCCGAAAAGGTCAAAGCAATCTCAAACTGGAAATCACCTACCAACGTTCGGGCGGTTTGATCATTTCTTGGGTTTGCAAATTATTACCGACTATTGATCAAAGACTTCGCCCAACTCTCACAACCGTTAACAAATCTGACTCGAAAAAGTATCAAGTTTACTTGGACTCCAGACTGTGAAGAAGCTTTCAACAATATAAAAAGTTTATTTAAAGAAAAACCAATCCTTGCAATGTTTAACCCAGATTATGAAACTCAAGTAGAGCCGGACTCATCCGGATGGGCTGTTGGGGGGGCCTTAACACAAAAAGACCCCGTCTTGGGCGTGTGGCAGCCGGTCGCATTTTATTCAGCAAAGCATCTACCTGCCGAGTGTAATTACGACATTCACGACAAGGAACTTTTAGCAGTAATCAAGTGTGCAAAAGAATGGAATAGTGAGCTGAGAGGACTTAAACGACCGTTTACCATTTTGACGGATCATAAAAACCTTGAGCCGTTCAGTTTGAAAAAGATCCTTTCTGAAAGACAAATTCAGTGGATAGAGCTTCTTGCTCCGTTAAATTTCACTCTCAGGCATTGTCCAGGAAAAGCGAGTGTCATACCAGACACGCTATCAAGAAGAGATCAGGACATGCCAAAAGATTCGTCCGACTCTCGAATAGCTTACCAAGAAAAAGTACTCCTTCCTCAGACACTCTGGGTAAATGAAATGAAAATTATCGACCTAAGCACCCCATTTCCCGACAAAGCGCATCTTACCAGCCTTTGGAACGAGGCTTTACTCCCTGGTAAAATTGGAGACGCCTATTGCACCGCATATAACACCATAAAATCACAGGAACAACAATTCCCAGCTGAGTTGAATTTGGGAATGGCCACCTGTCAGAGTTTCAGCACCATTTGTTCTGCGACATTTGAGTTTGGTTGTATCGGATGTCTTGGCCAGCCTCTCATTACTGTTTTATTCGGCGTTTTGGCTAATTAGAGCCCGTGTCAACATACCCCTGCTATTTTCATTTGTCACCTTTGTGGCCTAGGTGTTACAGTTTATGACTCTGTAGTTACTTCACTTGAATTAAGCTACGTACTAGGTTGACAGAGGCCTTTTCTTATTTGTATTTAGTCAAGTTAGATAGGCACACAGAGCGACTCACGCTTTGTTTTCAGTCAACTTCTCTACCCCAAACTTCTCAGAGTTCACCACTCTACCACTCGTACCACTAGACCATTTGTACCACTCTACCATTTGTACCACTCGACCATTTATACCACTCTACCATCTGTACCACTCTACCATTTGGACTTCTCTATCATTCATCCTCCTACAATCCCTATTCATCCCTGGAACCCCTTTTCCTTACCACAAATCTCGAATTAGCCCACGTGCTGGCTTCACGTGTGACACCACCGGAGAGTGCTCTACAGGAAATAATGGATTATTGCAGTACCGAGAAAGAATCTGGATCCCAAATTTTGAACCACTTACCACGGGTATTATACAAAAAGTCCACAACTCTTTCCTCTCGGGACACCCTGGACGAGATGCAACGATTTCACTTATCGCGCAAAGATTTTTCTGGCCTGGTATGAACCAAGACGTACGGAGGTTTGTTAAGAATTGTGATGTGTGTGGGAGGACAACAGTGTGGCGAGATAAAAAGAAAGGGTTGTTGAAACCTCTCCCTATACCAAATCAAATTTGGACGGAAATTTCGATGGACTTTATTACAGGTCTCCCACCATCTGGTCTGGACAAAATCACAATATTACTAGTTATCACCGACAGGCTGAGCAAAGGCATTGTATTATTACCAATTCCACCCAAATCATTTGATGCCGAAGGATTCGCGAAAATCTTCATCCAGCATTATCTTCCGCATCATTGGATTCCGCGAGCAATTGTTTCCGACAGAGGACCGCAATTTGTGAACGGATTCTGGAGCGCAATCTGCAAACACTCATCAATTAACCAACGATTATCGACTGCCTTCCATCCCGAAACAGATGGAGCCACAGAACGAGCGAGCCAAGAAGTGGAAACATACCTCAGGACTTACATTTCATTCCAACAGCACGATTGGATTGACTGGATTCCCTTGGCTCAAATCTCGATTAACAACAAGCCAGCAACGTCAACATAAATCAGCCCGTTTTTCATGAGCCACGGTTATAATGCTGAATCAATTTCAATCCCAGAGTCAGACCGTCATTCACCCGTCACACCGGCAGGGCGTGGTAGAGCGGTGTTAGAAAAACTTCATGAAGCACATTTGTTCGCCGAAACATCCATGGCAATTGCTCAACAGTCACAGGAAAAAATTTGCAAATAGTTGTCGAGAAGCCGCGTTTAGCTATAAAGTTGGCGACAAAGTCTGGCTCAACTTAAAGAATATTGCCACGGCAAGACCATGCAAGAAACTCGATTGGATCTATGGTAAATACACCATTACTCGAATCTTTCCTGAAAATCCGCACTTTTATGAACTTGACACACCAAAAGGGATTCATAACCGGTTTCACACGTCGCTCTTAAGACCATCAGGCGATAATCCACTACCATCACAACTGACAGACGACGAGCAACCTTCTGGTCTACAAAATGAGGAAGGAGATATCGAGTTTGGAATTGATGAAATTATGGATGCCAGAGAGAAAAGAGTAGGACGTGGTCTTTGGAAAGAAGTTTTAGTCAAGTGGACTGGATATGCGAAACCATCATGGCACCCATTATCTGACTTTGAAGAAACGGTTGCGCTTGATACCTTTGAAAATAAAAGAAGATTGAAAAAAAATAACTGAGAATATTATGTGATTTATATAATATATTAAATTTCGCCCGAGCGGCTCGTCTGGGGATGTGGTTATCTGTTACAATTGATTTGCTTCAGCAAATTTCAGGACTTTCGCTTTTGGGTGAATAGGGTTATGCCGTGGAGTCTAAGGCAACTCTTGCTCCACACATGTGAAATGTTCCGACGAAATTAGTGATCATTACATACAGGATATGAAAGTTTGACGTATCTACACCACAATTAACGAAGCTATGCTCTGAAAAAAAAAAAAAAAAAAAAAAAAGAGAAAATACGGAGGTAATGTCACAGGCCAATGCCTGGTAATTTTAAGGCTGGTGCCTAAGGCAAAAAGAATATTCTTTGCTAAGCAGCCCCAAGCTAAAACTTCTCCGACACGCAAATTTCCCCAAACATTTACGGTAACATAAGTTAATTTTACAGTTTCGTTTGCGACGAAGAGTGTGTTATAGTTATGAGCTTACGAAGGGGAATTATCTTTAGAGGTGATATCACAGTTGACTGGACTAAATGTGATACTCTAGATCTGGATGTCAGAATGCTTGATGTAGAGAACTGTATTCTTTCTAGGTTGGCCAGAGCTCAGCTAAACACAGTAAGTAATTGCCCGTGCACGTGCCCTAGTAACAAATTGTGAGCCATAGAAGCTTCTAGTAGCTTCCCACTTATAGCTGATCTATATGAGTTAATATCCAATCCATAATACTACCAAAGCATTGAATCTACGGAATTCCCGCTGACCGCCATTTACAACAGAGTGAGACGTGACGAGACACTGGTTGTCTGCACAAAGGACACCAAAGCATCATAAGATGTTAGAGGCGAATGCAGAGATTGTAGATCATGCGATTTTGATTTAGATCATGCAAAGAAAGGGAGGAAATGTTGAACATGAGGAATAGATATATGATGTTTGCTCTCGGTTTTTTTTGCTTCTTCACTTCAAGATTTTCTATTGTATATAGCTCTGGATAGCTTGTGAATAACAATCATCTTAAGACCCTTACACGATCTTGTTGTAGGCACAGCCTGTGACACTCTGTCTGACAGAATTTTCTGATTTAGCAGAGCTTGGACGGAGTATAAGGGAGGCTAGTGTAGGACACAGGACTCTTTGGGAAATATTTTCTTTTGTTGCTTCCCAGATCATATAGAGACGGTCATGTAGGTATTTATGAGTCTGCTTAGAGCTCGAATACCCCTGTCACGCCCCCCTGGATGTAGAGCCATGCCTGACACGATAAACATAGTAATAATAATAATAATAAAAGTATAGCTTGTGAGCTCTCTTTGGGCGTAAATCAAGCAACATCAGTCCGATCATATTTTCATGATCGAAGAAAAAAACCTGACAATATCTTCTGACAAACTTCCCAAGCTCCGTGCCTACTTATGATCACATGAAGCATTCTCTCATTAAATTTTTGTTTACCAGAATTGTCGAAGCATCAGTCTTCAACCCTGGTTAGAATGTGACTTACTAAGCTCGCTTAGCAAGCACACACTGTATATTAAACTCAGCTGAATACTTTTCAATAAAATAGATTAGATTCCCAAATAATACATTTCTGACCCATTCTGCTTTTCAACAGATTATGAGACCAAATGGCTCATAGAAAATGTTATTATTTGATTGCGCGATCACAGATTACTTGCAACTTACGGATTAATTGACTCATTTGTCAGAAGATCATTCTTTGCTTCAAATGACAAAAAGCGACACGACAAGTGATCAGGATCAGAAAATAAATTCAGATATAGCTGAGTCAAGTAAATCTAAATTATATCCTCGCATTGCTAAAGGTGAAGCAATATCTCAAGATACTGGAAGTAGTGCGTCATTACCCACTGCCTATCGGCTGAAAGGAGAAGAAAACTATGCCCAATGGAAGTTCGACATAGACAATATTGCTTGTGTTCATGGTCTAAGAAAATAATACCATCCTAAATCGCCTGCTCCACCGAAAGTGGTTGACGAGTTTGACAACAATGCATCTGCCGAAGATATTAAGGCATACGATGAATGGGCAAGAGGAAATGCAAAGATGAAACTAATCATTAGAACTAATGTTTCTACATCTATTGCAAGCCAACTTATCCGTCTTAGTACTGCGAAAGAGATGTGTGACGCAATTGCCAATCTGTACGAAAGCTCTGGCATAGTATTAAATCAAAATGCCATCGAAAATTACATCCAAATCAATTGTGCAGATTACGACAATATAGATGATTTCATTATGTCATTCCAAAATGCCGCCGACAGGTTAAACACGCTTGGTATCGCTCCGCCAGAATCGTGGCACCCGCTAGTATTTCTAATGGCAGTGAAGGATTCATATCCTACATGGGCAGAGAGACAGAGAGCCGACTGCAGGTCAAGAAGTGATGTGACACTTTCCGAGCTTGTTTATGACCTAAAGGATGAGGCTAGGGCAGATCGGAAGACAGATGGCAATCAAATGGCCTTGTATAGAAAGAATCGAAGTGATGAAGGAAAGTCCAAAGCGCAAAGCAAGGGAAAGTCCCAGAATCGACCAAAGCCAGCACCTTGTAGTATATGTAGAAATCCAAAAGCAAGACATGCCAAGGGAAAATGTTTTGAAGATCCTAAGAACAAAGATTTGCGAAAGCAATGGGAGGCCAGAAATAAGAAAAAATGGAAAAACTATAGAGATCTCATGAAGAGTAACGATAGTAAGTTTGAAGCTGATGATAGTGATGAAGATGTTCCTCGCTTTGGAGGTTTAACCTGTAGCACTCTCTCAGGGCTATTTTTCCAAAAATCCGATTGATGGATTATTGATACAGGTGCATCAACACACATCACTAACTCTATCGACAAATTCGACTCCTATGAAGAAAGTAATAATTTTGCCAGCATAATCACAGCAAATGGCCCTGTCAAACCCAGAGGCTCAGGTATCATCACCTTGCAGTGTAGATTATCAAACAGAAAAAACAATCCCTTTAAGCTTAGGGATGTGATGTTCCTACCAGAGTGTCCTGTTTGTTACGGGATAGACCCGTGAGGTTGGTTTTGACTGTGCCAGAACCATATTATTTCCGCGAGGTTGAATATCCACGAGGCTGGTATTTCTGTGGCTGAGATTCACGAGGCTGACACTCATGAGGCTACTTCTGTGGCAAGTACTTTGTGGCTGGTATTCGGTGGCTGGTACTACATCTACAACTTTCAAAGCTGGTCAGAAAGATTGTGTCATTTCATGTCACAATAGTGGAGGATGAATGTGTATATAAAGATAGGAAGATATAGCTGTAAATTCTCTCGGTAGATTTTAATAATTAACTGATTTTATATTTGGACTTGCTCTGGTGTTCACCACCATCAATTGATCCCGCGACACTGTTAATCTATTCAGTGGGGGCAAGCTATTGAAAGCAAAGGGATACATAAGAGACGGAAAGCTTTTTGGGCCCGACGAAATAGAATTTGCAACGTTCGATGACTCGCTTCATATTATTGAATCAGCAATCACAGTTGCGATGCCGGCACTAATAAACCAACCAAAGCCTACCCTCGATCTATAGCATCGACGACTTGGCCACTTGGGCTTAAGAAATGTCATAGAAACTGAAAAAATAACAACTGGAATTGTGATCGAGCCTTCTAATAAATCAACCTCGACACAAAGTCTTTGCGAGCCTTGTGAGCTGTCGAAACCTCTCCGTCATGTGAGAAAGCATATTTCTACTCGATCTCGTAATCCACTGGACTCGGTTTCTTTAGATGTGGTCATGATCAACCCAACCAGTAAAATCTTAGTCGATGATTCATGGATTCCTGTTCGGTACTGCACCATGTTTACAGATGCAGCGACATCAGCTCGATGGGGCTATTATCACAAAGATAAAAGTGGGGCAGCTGATTCCATCAAATATTTTAATGCTCTCATGAAGACTCAATACAACTCTATTGTAAAATCTTGGAGGCTTGATGGAGGAAAAGAGTACTCACCAAAGATGATGAGACAGCTAGCTGCTGAACTAGGTCAGATCATCGAAGTAACTACACCCTACTGTCACGAGCAAGATGGTCGAGCTGAACGCTCAATCGGAATTATAATCTCAAGAGTTCGGACAGTATCCATCGAAAATAATATCCCTCAATTTCTTTGGCCTGAACTCGTGAGATCTCAACTACAGATAGCCAATCGCACTGCTACTTCTTTGCTAGATGGAGAAACGCCCATTCAAGCCTTTGAGCGCTTCATGCTCGGGGTTGATAAGAGGCCTGATTTGAGTCATCTTAGGGTCCTAGGCTGTAAAGCATTTGTCCAAATTCCCGTGCAGAAAAGAGTCTTATCTCGAAAACTCGATAAGAGAGCTGAAATAGGTATCCTTGTTGGCTACGAAGGTCAGCATATCTACCGAATTTATATTACCTCTCGATGTGTAGTTGTTTGAACGTCAAATGTGCGATTTGATGAAAATTCTTGTGCAACAAATTCTCCAAAGACACATCTGAATTCCTCTGACTGTAGTCCGCCTATTCAGGTTGATGAAAGTAATGGGGAGGAAACAAAAACTTCCGACCAACCTGAACCACTCTTTGATCCTCTCACACCTTTTGAGCAACTTAGTTTTGAAGAACATCAATGAGATATAGAAGTTGACGATTTGCAGGTTGAAATTAATGCAGCCAGAGATAAGGAAAGCACGGACAATCAGGATAATCAAGAGAGTCAAAGGGAAAGAATTAGAATTCCCGAAACTATTCAAGAAGAGAACATACCTACCCAGAGCTCAGGAGTGGAGGACATTGAACAGCCCGAAACAACAGTTACTCGACGAGGTAGACCACCTGGAAGCAAGAAATTCTATCAAAAGGTGGATCGTGTGACCAGAAGCACAGCAGCTAGCTCTGGCTCTGATGAGCATTTGGCTTTTTGTTGTTTTCTTACTGCATCACAGTCTCTGTTGACTGTTGATAATAAAGCTGATCCAAAAACTCTTGCGGAAGCGATGAGTTGTGAGGATTCTAAGAGCTGGAAAGAAGCGATTGATCGCGAGTATAGATCACTCTCAAAGAAGAAGACTTGGTCCCTTGTTCGACGATCTGAACTACCAGATGGTACGAAAGTACTGACTGGGAAATTAGTTCTTAAAACGAAGCGAGGCAAAGAGGGTAACATACTTAAGTACAAGGCTCGTTGGGTGGTAAGAGGCTTTGAGCAAGAGTACGGACGCGGTTATACGCAGACATATGCAGGTGTTTGCCGTAACACGACCTGGAAAATTGAGATTGCCATGGCGGCCAAGTTCGACCTTGAGATCAAGCAGATGGATGCCGTAACAGCATTCTTGAACAGTGACGCAGATACCGACATCTATGTGCAGGTACCACCAGGCTGGAAGGAGCCAGGCATTGCTTCTACATATCCATTGGTGTGCAAACTTCAGAAGGCTTTGTACGGCTTGAAGCAAGCTCCTAGGCTTTGGCAAAGGCACCTTCGAGGCTGTCTGGCAGAAGTATATTTTGAGCCCCTCGCCTCTGATAACTGCCTGTATCTGAATAAGCAAACGGGTATCCTTATCGTCACATATTTTGATGATTTCCTTATTCTTGGAAAAAATATCAAACATATCAATCGGTTGAAAAACATGCTAGCGGACAAATTTCAACTTGAGGATCTCGGGCCAGCTAGTTACTTCCTTGGTGTTCGGATAACGAGAGATCGTCCTCGGAAAAGGATTTATCTCACTCAAGACGCCTATGCTCGCCAAATTCTCGAAAGATTTGGACTTGAAAACTGCCGACCAGTTGACACTCCCATAGCAGCTGGATATGAGAAATTCTTGGTGCGAAATGATGGTGTTGCAACAAGTGCCGAGATTAAGGAATACCAATCCAAAATAGGCTCCATACTTTACTTGGCAGTGCACACACGACCAGATATAGCATTCGCGTGCTCAGCATTTTCTCGATACCTGTCAAACCCATCCGCACAGCATCTCAAAGAAGTAGATCGGATTCTCTGCTATATTAAATGCACAATTAACCTAGGAATAATGTACGACGGAAATAGCCCTAACTCTCACCTTCACGGTTATTGCGACTCAGATTGGAGAGGCGACAAAGGTACGCGACGATCTACAAGCGGGAGTGTATTCCTTCTGGCTGGAGGGGTGATATCAGCGTCCTCAAAAAGTCAGCCGAATGTATCTCTATCATCTACTGAAGCAGAGTACTATGCCTACACATCATGCGTTCAGGAACTCCTATGGATATAGCAGGTCATGTCTCAAATGATGTACATCGGAAAGGACATCATATCAACTCGCATCTACTCTGACAGTCAAAGTAATCTCGCTCTTGGAGAAAATCCTGAGCTACATCAACAAACGAAGCACATTGACATTAAGCACCACTTTATACGGGAACAAATTGATTCAGGACGGGTTAATGCTCGTCACATGTCTACGCATGAAATGGTGGCTGATGGGAAGACCAAATCACTTTCGCAGAAGAAACATTCTAGATTTGTTGAAATGTTGAACTTGAGAGTTGCAGAATTTGATTAGGAGGAATCATGATTGATCAGTTTCGGTTTCAGACTGAAGGGGTGTGTCGAAGCATCAGTCTTCAACCCTGGTTAGAATGTGACTTACTAAGCTCGCTTAGCAAGCACACACTGTATATTAAACTCAGCTGAATACTTTTCAATAAAATAGATTAGATTCCCAAATAATACATTTCTGACCTATTCTGCTTTTCAACAAGAATTATATACCAATCAAAACAGCGATGCTATCTTCTGATTTCGAAATTGTTTTGGTAGATGTCAGGATTTGGGATTTTGGATATAGGATCGTAGGAAGTTAACGCCTGAGGCTTACTTGTTGTTGTTGTTTGCCTTTTCTTTAATCTCGCTTAAAGTTTTCTTTTCATGTACATAAGTATCTCTCCTTTGATTACTGGAAACCCTTATTCTTTGTTTTCCGTCTTAACCTGTCAATCCTCTAGGTAGACCTTCCAATCTATTCTCCTCATCTGACCTCTGCTCTCCTATAACTGCTGTCACCTCTTGCTCTCGGCTCTTCGCCCTCTCGGATCTATGCCCTCTCGGATCTCCGCCCTCTTGGTTCTCCTCTCCCCAAACCCGCGTCTCCCCAGACTGACGCTTGACAGTAGATATTGCTCATAAATCCGTGTTTTCTTAACAAATCTTGACGAGATGAAAGTTTTAAAAGTAATCTGAAAATGAAATGAGAGAGCAAGGAGAGTAGTGAAGATGAGATGACGCGAATCTGAGATAGCTAAGGATGAGAAAGAGTTATCTCTCGCATAGCTGGCCGAATGAGTCTCAAAAGAAAATTATATTTTATCATCATTATTATCATCATTATCACTCCTATTCTTCCTCGTAAAGCCGAACGCAACACAGAGAAAAGGGCCCCACAACTAAGTGTTGTGATGGCTGTCTAGATCTAGAGTTACTCAGGATCATGCATGGACGTAACATCTATCATCAGTCAAAAATCAGTGTCGCTGTGTAAACGCTATCAATCAACAGTTTGGTATAGACTTGTAGAGATTTGTTTGATGTGAGAGACAAACACAGAGGTGCAGCTATTGGGTATTATTCCATGCTGTTTAGTATCTACAAGAACAGTGAACAGACAACTTTACTATGTATATAGATAGGTGTTCTGACATTACAGTCAGGATACACAAAAACCACTCAACTTACATACATGTCGGCGAATACATACACACTTCTGGCTCTTATCATTCCAATTCTACAGTATTCAATTGTTTTACCAGGTGTATGATTTGGGAACATACTTATGTGAAGGCAGCTAAGGATAGTTTATGGGAATAGATGTGTGAGGTAGTGATACTTGAGAAATGTGTATCTAAAAAAGATGAGAATAATACTCTACATGAGGGTGACCTGCTGCCCATTTATACCCAAATAATTTCTGTGCGTCAATAGTGCAAACAGAGCGAGCATACACACCCGTGAGCTCCGGATCTCGCCTAAAACGTCCTGGCACTCTAGCCCGACTGTGGCAGCAACATCCCTTCCATGGTCTGCTGATCTGTTCCTCCATGCCCACCAATGCTAAGCACAACACAATGGGCATTTTTATGGGTGATGGTATTTCTATAATTCAACTATAGAAAACAAGTAAACTACGTCGCGAAGCAACCTCATATACATCCTGTGTCCCCTCAGGGTGCTGTTGTTTCAGGATCCACTATCTAATAATACACTAAAAATACGATGCTGTGGCAACTGCTCTATGACCTCGTTTATATACGTCGTCGCCTCTGCAGCCCATGTCACAAACCTTGGTCATGTCCCTAGCATGACGTTAGTGTTAGTATCACATAAATACAAATTGCGTGCGATGGCCATCGTTGGATACAGGTCCTATTGGCTTACAAGCCGTCACAACATTAAGGACAAACCAGGTGGAAGCAAAAGTTTTTACCAAAAGGTTGATGATTATGATAATGATTCTATTTGACGTCTAGGCTCCGAACATGTGCCTCCTGCACATGCCTGTCCATCCCCTTAGGGACATAGGACGCTAGAGCCATTGCTCTAGGATTTGGGACTTTGCTAAGTCTAAAAATACATCGCTGTACCGCGTTATCTGAAACTGCAAACAGAAGAAATACATGAGCCATTACAGCATGTTTGATGAGACTTCCCCGTCCTCACAACAGGTGATCAATCAGTCACACTCGCCCGCTCCACCTTTCTGTCCAGGAGCCTCTGATCATGTTAAAAAAAATAATAATAATAATAATAATAATAAATAAATAAAAGGAAAAATAAAAGGAAAAACAAAGTTGCCCCTCAACGAGGACAGATTTCCTCGAAGAACCGAGACTGGTCGAGCCATTTGTTAAAAGCTATCGCTCCTTTCGGCGTGCCAAGTAGACTTGGAATAAGTTGGTTAATGGGCCCTTCAGGGTGACCCCTGCGTCGACGAAGAATCCGACAGAAGAGAAAGTGTGTAGGCGATTTAGAATAACCACATGAGCAATCGTTAGTAGCCTCCGAATGTTTGAAACGGGTGTGGTAGGTAGCATAGTCCCCGTGGCCGGTTCTGGCAGCTATGACTCGGCCTAAATGTCTGCGATTCATAGTGAGCTCTTTTGGGAAGAAAGGTGCGTCGCTTATCTCGAGTTTCTGGTATGAGAGGGGAGAATATTTTTGCCACCAGTCTTCTCTCTCTCTTCTTTTTTGGGCCTCCTGCCACTTTTCTAATAATGAAAAAGAAAACTCGAGCTTCTCAGGGCATGGCATCGATGCGCCTCTCTTAGCCTCCATATCGGCTAGCTCGTTTCCTTCAATACCGGAATGTCCAGGGACCCATCAGACGTTAATATTGCCCTCCAGGGTATGGGGAAGCCGTGTTCGAACTTTCCAAGTTTTGGCCACTTCTAAAGCTTCGAGAAAAATTGGTTGGGCAGAGACTGTTGGGGTTTTTGTAAGAAGTTTAGTTGCTACTTCCACGTTGTCAATAAATATCCATATGTCATTTGAAAAGCGGGCTGAGGGGAGCGCAATAGCTGCGCGGATCCCTTGAAGAGCACCGAATGCTTCTGCATCAAAACAATCTCTTTGATGACCGAGCGGGAAGGCCTTAGAGCAAACTTTAATTCCAAATTGGTAAATGACAAAGCCCTTGCCTGTTTTACTATCTGGTAGTTTAGAACCGTCTGAGAATACTAAGATATCACTCCTGGTGAGTGTTTACAAAAAATTGAAAAATTTGTCTACTCTCGTGTGTCTTGGTCCAGAAGGGCCACAAATACGAATAAGAGAGTCCTGCTTGGACTCTATGACTTCCCATGGGGGATTGACAATTGGATTTATGTGTTCTGACGCTGGGATACCTCTATGTGAGCGCGCAAAACGGGATAGTGCAGGAGATGACATAGAATTTTGTACACGTAGACAAAGAGGGTGACGTGGGTCGAGTCGACGAGTGCGTATAGCAGCTCTTCTTGATATGTTATTGAGGGCTAGCTCAGCGGGAGTAAGGCCAGCCTCTCGAAAGAGGGCTGCGGAAGGAGTTGTGCGGTACACTGGGAGGACAGCCCTCGCGGCGGCTCTATGTACTTTTTCTATCATATTAAGATGAGATCCAACCCTGTTACTGACAACTTTTCCTAAATTTATTCAAGACTTGCCTGGCCACCAGGTCTCAGCACCGAAGTGTGCTATTGGTAAGATACAGGCGAAGGCTGCTTGCCTCGAGAGATGTGGTGGTGCCCCTCTAATTGTATTTCCCAGGCAGCGAAGAGCGTGAGCGACACTAAGGGTCTTGGACGCTTGAATTTGGACGTGTCGTTTGAACGTGAGCTTTTTATCAAAATTTATCCCTAGCCATTTAAGATAGGGCTTTTGTACTGACTCAATGATGGTGAAATTGTTTGTTTCTACCAGTGGGCGCGAATCCTTATCTTTGTGTTTCCGGGTGAAATGGAGAAGTTCGGATTTTGAGGGGTCGAAGGTCACCCCTTCCGAAGAGCCCCATGCAAGCGCTTGATTTATTGCGTTTTCTAGTTTAGTAGCGTTTTCCTGTAAGGAAGGCGATACTTCCAGTACTGCGACATCATCGGCGTATCCAAAGGCTTTCTTGAGTCCATCAAGCTTAAATAGAGGAGCAATATATAGCATAAAAAGAATAGGGGAGACTGGCGAACCCTGGGGGAGTCCGCAATCAGTCACGATGGGTTTACCAATTTGTCCGTCTAGACTTATACAGACTTCGCGGTTGCTCACGAATAAAGTAATCCAGTTGCAGAGTTGGGCTGGCCAGCCTTGTTCTCTCAATCTTTTTATAAGCCTACCTGGAAGTACAGCGTCGAATGCACCTTTGATGTCGAGTGTGGCCATTGTCGCAGTCAAGCCTTTAGCCAATGCCGTTTCAACGTCGTGAGTGAGACAAGTAGTTAGGTCTACGCTAGAGCGCTGAGGTAGAGCTCCAAATTGTTGGCTAGCAAGCACTTTGTGCTTGATGGCTATCCATGACATGCGCTTTGCTATAAGTCTTTCAAGTCCTTTGCCTAGAACAGATAGCAGGACGATCGGTCTATATGATCTAGGGGAAGACATATCTACTTTCTTTGGCTTGGCAATTATTGCTACGATTGCTGTACGGAAACACTTAGGATGATGGCCATTATCTAAACATGCTTGGAACAAGTCGTGCACCAGGGCCGAAATGTGCGACCAAGCGAGATGCAGAATCACAGTTGGAATCTGATCTTTCCCAGGAGTGGTGTTGCCAGCTCCATGAATAGCGTTACTGACTTCTGAGGCTGTAATTTCTGGGAAGGGGAGAGCTTGGTGTGCAACGGTAGGTGCGTTGATGGGTATATCTTCGACATCAGAATAATTGGTCAAGAGGTTCCGGGCAATTATCATCATTTTGCCCTCCACTTGTTGTTCAGGAGGAGAGTCTGGCGCGAGAGGGTCTTTAAGAGGGGGAGAGCGGAAAACCCCTTTTGACTTATGCCACTTTGTTATGTCGAATACGTCCTTCGCATTCGTAGCTTCGTCGACTCTTTTCTGGAAGAAGGCTACCTTAGCATTATTCGTAACCTTCCGGAATACCTTTCTATCTGATTCAGAAGCTGTTCCCGCTCGTATCTTTTCGCGATATTCTAATCTTGCTTCTTTGCATCTTTGGTTCCACCAGGGCTGTCCCTTGTTATGTGGTAACGCGCGCTTTGCAGAGCCTGAGAATGATCTCGATATTATTTGGATTATATCATCAGCTCTTGAATCTAGGCTCGCTGCTGATTTGTCCGACAATTTAAGCATACCTTCTAGTTGCATGCGAAGTAAAGCTAGAAAATTATCCTTGTCGATGGTAGCGAAGCGAAATGCAGTCGTGGGTGAAGTACCACGTGGACCGCAGGCAATAGATATGAGTAGTGGAGTGTGGTCTGATGTCACGTCTAACTCTTGTTGAGCTACTGCGGTGGTTCCAGCTGCTACCAATTGGCATGTTCCAAAGCAAAGATCGAGAACATTTCCACGGGCATGGGTAGGCTTGTCAATTTCAGAAATTAATGAGAGATCCTTTGATTCAAGCCAGTGGATGAGGCTTTCAGCTTGAGTGGAGGGCGAGCCCGGGTAAGATTGGTGCCACATCGGGTGATGGAGATTGAAGTCGCCAGCTACAATTGTTTTAGGGGGTAAATGAGCGTCGGCCAGTGCAGTTAATCGCGCTACTCCGGCGCCTGGATCTATGGCTCCAGGAGGAGCATTGTAAATATTTAT
Organism: Podosphaera xanthii; assembly: GCA_028751805.1. NCBI lineage: Eukaryota > Fungi > Ascomycota > Leotiomycetes > Helotiales > Erysiphaceae > Podosphaera > Podosphaera xanthii. The sequence continues at coordinate 4,820,667 of JAPWIX010000012.1, read as the reverse complement.
TACTAGCAATCGGGGGTATCCACGAAATACAACAGAAAGAAAGAGAATGTCTCCCATACCTAAGTCCATGGTAGAGTGGGGGCGTTCCTGTGAGTAAGTTAAATTATTACTTGTTCTCGTATAGGTCAATACCCTAGGTCGAATTGACCAGTCATCGATTGGGGTGAAGCACTCGAACAAGGAGTGTTTGCAAGTAATTCTCCTATCAGTTTTTTTGGAAATGTATGGCTCTTGAATCAGCAGGATATCTATACGGTTAGTGAAGGCAGTTTGGAGAGCGATTTGATGCGCAGAAGAGCAGCGGCCAACGTTTACTGAGAGTATGTTTATTGAATTCGGCGTGTTATTCATTCATTCTGTTGTCCTTATCTTGACAGCCGTCTTGTGCAAGAATTCTGAACCTGCCCAACCCTGCTGGTAGAGTCGTGGGGGAATTTGGGATAGGAGTTTGTGATTGCGAAGCATTTGGTGTACTTTGGACGTCGACAGAAACTGTAGCAGTTGCTTGGCTGCCAATTTTGCCGCAGTGAGCGGCTCTGAGGCGAAGTGTTGCAGCAGCTGCGGTCTGCCTAATTGCAAATATTTGTTGTTTTGATGGGAAAGAGTTGTCCTTTCTGGGGCGAATAAGACATTCTAAAGAGTCAGCTGGGTGTGGCCCGTGACAGTTCGCACATTTCGGAGGGCACGCGTGGGTTACTTTCGGATCACAGGTAGTGTGTCCACTTTCTACGTGCTGAGTTGAGCCGCAGATTCTGCAACGGGGAAATCGAGCACAGGCCCGTTGGTTGTGCCACCCAAAGCATTTTCCACATTGCGGAGTTCTTATTCTTTGCGGGAGGAGCTTTGCTGGAACCCGCACGCCAAAAAGAGGTAGTACTTTAGAAAGATTCGAGCCACTAGGATATAAAACTATCCAGCTTTTCTGGTGATAGTAATCAGAGTTGGAAGAACCTCTTGATTCATGGACACTTATTGGAGCAACTTTTGTCAAATCTGTCAGTGCCTCGGCTATGACTGACGCGGTAATTTCTACTATTTCTACTGAATTAGAAGAGTCGTTGTATCCAGAGTAGGAGCGGGGAACCCCCGAGAGTCTGTAGGCAGAATGCAAGACTGGCTTTTCAATTTTGCATTGCCCTTCGGGTGACAAGAAAGTTTGGATATCACTCATACGGTTTGATAAGGTTTCTTGGGCGGTTGTGGATGCTGGGCAGATGGCAAAACTGGTCTTGGTGCTCTGTATCTCCCTTACTAGTTTTTCGTTGAGGAAAGTGTTGATTTTCTGCATTATGGCGAACAGAGATATGCTAAGCATAGGGTGGCCAGTTGCAACTCTAACTAGAAGCCGGTTGTCTTCAGATATTCTTGCTTTGGTTGAGTTACCATTGATTGGTTTATTAGGTGTGTGTTTCAGGGGTGCTTTTGGCTTCCGCGCTACCTGTGAACGACCTCGTTGCCTCGGAGCCGCAGCAGACGCAACACTGGAATATGAATTGTTCTGTGGAACCCTGGTAGTTGCAGCTCGGTGTTCTACCGGCTGGATAGGAATTTGTGCCGAATTGTACGGCTTGAGAGGGCGGGGAGAGCCTCTGACGTGACACTCGATGTGTCATCGTGCTACTAAATTTAGGTCGGCCGCAAAATCTCGAAAAGGCCTGTGAAGGTGTTGGGGCAGTGTACTACTCTCTCCGATTGTGTCATCAAGGACGCTTGCGATATGTTGAAACATGAGGACGGCCTCATTATTTCTGGTGTCTGCAGCAGAGGTAGTTGACAGTAGCAAATCTGTCAACAACTCCGTCTCGCCTGCGAGGGCAGAAGCGCGTAGGGGTGGGGAGGGGAGGGGAGGGGGAGGGAAGGGTTCTGGAAGGGGAAGGTTTGTCATGAGGTGAATATTGTATTGCTTGTCAGTAGCTTTTTTCCGTCCTCAGGGAATTAGATAGTTTGTAGTGCGAATCTGGTAGTAATAATTTGTTACCAAAAGGTTTCCCCTCATCTATGTAAGAATATAGCTGGTGTTGCCTCGTTATTCATCCTTGTAGATTGTTGGACAGGCTATCGGGCTAGCCGTGAAGGCGCGACCGCTCGAAGACTAGACCACCCCAACGTTTTCTTTCACTTGTAGGGCTTCGATGGTTTTAGGTTGTGACTAACCCAGGGGGGATAAATGGTTACTATTTACTCTACCTCTAGGGTAAGTTTTCACCAGTGGATCTAATTTATGGGGCGAAATCGGATCCTTTAATCCTAGTTAGGTAGCATCTTTTCTGAGATAAGGTTTCAGACATTCTGACAGGGATTATTTGTATGGTGTTTTTGCCCGACAGAAGTTTTCACCACTGGCACTAGTTCACAATCTTAACTCAAATTGATAACATTTTTTGAATTTGATCGATTTCAGATAAACAAGTACATGCAAATTTACTTTACATAGCAGATTTAATATTTAATGTTTTACAGGCCAGCCTTGAGCAAGTATGACTGCCTCACATCTCATGGGAATGCTTCTGATAAGCTTCTCAAGCTTATCCGGCTTAGTCGCGTCATTCCATGCTTCTTTCACTATTCCTAGAAGTTCATCGTAGGATCGCTGCCTTCCCCTTTCCAATCTTGGGTAATGGTACTGTATGTAATCTTTCATACTATCCCAAACGTACTGAATTGGATTCAGGTCGGGAGAATACGGAGGCCAGTCGATCGGAGTAATTAACCTCTCCCGGAACTCTTCGATTGTTCCCGCTGCGCTGTGTGAAGAAGCATTGTCCTGCGTCACAGAAATCCATGGTCTCATGCTCACCATTCCATCAATCAGCGGTACAATTCTCTGAGAGTATGATTCTGAGGTAATAGACCCTCATTCCTTCTCACAGAGAAGGCAAGGACCTTCCTTTATCCCTGCGAAACTTCCCTAAAACATCCAGACAAGACTCTTTCTCACCTTTTCCACTAAGCAGATGGCATTGACTTCTTCACCTATCTTGAACTGAGAGTTAGATCGGTATTTTTTATTAGTTGAGGTACAAAGATACCAACCTTTCGCGTTACCCATTCTCTCTTTTGTTGGCCGTCTGTGGCCCAGGTCTCATCAGTCCAAAGAATCGTCATCTAATCTTCAACAGTCCAGTCCTTGTGGACTTCGGCCCACTCCCGACGCTTCCTTTTAACCTCTTCGGAAAGGGGAGGCTTTTTCAGCGCTGGATGACGTCCGTAACCCCCTTTTTTAGCTCGTTTTGAATAACCATTTCACTCACTGCAAAATCCAGAAAGGGGCCATGGGCAAGTTCAAACTATGACATTCGACGACCTTCAGAGGATGATGTTATGAAAGCCTCAATCCGGACAACGTCAGAAGAGGACAGTGTTGGGGGCCGACCTGCAGCTTTCTTGGGTTCAATGTACGGAGTACAAATGGTGTATCTGACCTGGTTTCGAGATATGCCGAGTTGTTTTGCAAAATTTGTCTGATTCATTCCCGAATCGTGGAGAGTTTTGATCTAGACGTGTTACCTCAGATATTTAGTTACCATGAAAATTGGGCTTACCTGGAGACGCTGATCTCTGTTTAATCGTTTGGCGTTGTTTGTGTGAGCTGCTGGTTGTATCTGGCTCATCTTTTAAAGAATAATTGGCATATGAAATATGCTAAATGTTAAGAGTAACGATTTATTGATTCTCTTAGATGAAAATGCTGATGATGATGATGATGATTCTGTAGACAGTAACAGTAACAGTGTCTATTGAAGTGCGTAGGTGAGGGAGGGGGAGAAAGTGATCAAGCAGCAGTCCAGTAAAAACCCTGATCACTCAGGCCAATATTTTCAATTTCTTTTGGTGTGAAGACTAGAAGGGATTATATAAGACTAGTGAGGATAATATTCATAAGCGAGGTTTTAGTGCATGCTGAAAACTTACCCTGGAGGTAGAGTAATAGTTGCTGTCGACCTTCCTATAAAGGTCGTGTAACGTCTTGTTGATTACTATCCTGTTTTGACCACAAACTCAGATAAACATTTATCTCCGACTTACCCGCACAATCTACTCTGAATACCGGCCCCGTATTATCTTGTAACCCTCTTGCACCCCCGCTGTGTGACAACCTATATTTAAATTTGATAGACGCCTGTGTAGGCCATTTCGACGCCGAATTGGGTCAAACGATTTCAAATTTAAATACAGGCATCACCTGGAGGATTCTGTGGTCGTTCATATACCAGTAACTGACCCCCGCTAGATTTTACCTTGGTTATCTCCAGTCATTATACAAGGTTAATCTTGCATGGCACTACTTGTCTAAGTACGCTATAATATTCATATGATAGATGGATAAAATTGAATGGAATACGCTAGAACAAATTGGGACTAGATTGAATTAATAGATGCGGAAGTAAATGGAAGTCAATGGTGTGTCGTGGATAGTTAAGTCCCTAATACAAGGGAGTTGATGATTGTATATATAGATGCGCCATCATGAAGATGTTTACGTGCGAGTTCTTGCAGAAAATTAGCGGAGAAAAGGCATCCATATTTTCCTAATACAAACATCTTCATTACCATGGGTTGGATAGTGCAGTGGTACACTTTCCGGGCCGTCCTCCTTAATAGAGTCTGAGTAGCTTGGACACATGCTCCATTTGATAGAGGAAAAAGCTTGTTCGAATCCAGCAAGACCATCGTTACACTGCTCTCGCGGTGACATTGTATTCGCAGGATGACGAAAGCAACCTCAGATAACCATAGGCTTTTCTCGCTTATCCCTGTGGTGAGTATTCACGGAATAGGGTACATGTCGCTAGGCATGATTCTCGTAGTGGTATGTATATATTAAACCTGAGTATGATTATTCTAGACGTCAAACTGAGTTATTTTGCATATCTTTCGCAATCATTCGCGTTATAGCCTCAGGCTGCATACGTTAAAATGATTTAAAAAAAATTTCATTACCATATTTACCACTTTCAGCCCACTTAAACAGAAGTTATATCACCCTCCATCCGCTCATGACTGTCACAAAAATATGGTGTTCACACCTGGCTATTTTGCTGATTATTTTGTCAATTTTAATTAAGAAAATTACCAGGATTTGCCAAAATAATCACCAAAATTTATGTGCGATATCAACAGCTTAAAGTTACGAAATCAACAGGATTTGGTTTTACTAAAATGCTAGGAGTGAACCCCCTTAATGTGCCTGCAATGCTGGTACAGTCTGTACTAGGTCCTGACCCTGCGGCCCTGCGCTTCGCTCCGGGGCAGGGTTCCTCGCGTTGCTTCGGAAGTGAGACTTGAACTATGGCTGGTAATATATTTCAAATGGGATGTAGGCTGTGGATTTAGAGTCTATGAAGATAATTTCAGGTTGCAAGAATAGGTTTACAGGTGTTAGTTTCCTACGGGACACACGTTTGGAATTCAAGTTGGGCTAAAACAGCTGAAGAAGTTTAGCAATTAATCATTGTGAGCATGAGTATTATCCAATGAACAACGCAAGGGAATTGTTTGTCATTTGAGAATAAGGTAGTTAGCGTATCTGATATATTATAGATCTAACTTTAAAAGCAGCCTACGACCTCTGAATTCTGCGGGAATTCAACCACACAAACCATGGATACGGAAAGATAACGAAACACTACGCACTGTCGCGGCGGGACTACCAACTGCACTGCTGGGTGAATGCTATGCTGCAGATCCGAGATATAGCCTCTAAAACTCGTTAGAATCAGTTATCGGCCCATGATTTATCAACGTACCTTATGTAGATTATATGTTTGTCAAGAGAAAATATGAATCATACATATAGAGTATTATCTTTAGGGCGGTTTTCTTCGGGGTGGTGGATATGGACCTCAGTCTTATTTTTGTTAGATAGAATCCTCAGAGCACAATTTACAGACGTACCTGATGTCGGTTGTATTTCATCACGACAACCTAAATCAAACTGGGCATGGAGCTTCGAGAAGGAGTTCGGTGGGCGAGTCAGATCGGGGAGGCCTTCACAAATCACGTTAGGAAAAGATCTTAAAATGTTACGCGCTGATTATTGGTTAACTCACTGGATACGGAATTGACAGCTCTTATACTATCGGATATCAGTCAAGACTTGCTCGTAAACGACGTTCTGGGTACGGCCTCTGTTCTCAGTAGGTAACAGAACACTTAGGCCTTCGACGCGGGAAGTTCGCGAAACACCAACGTAGAGTTGACCATGGGTGAAAACTGGCGTCCGCAAATCCAGCCCTACGGTGTGGAACGATTGACCTTGTGATTTGCTGATGGTCATCGCAAAGCACAACCGGACCGGAAATTGCTTCCGCTTAAGCTTTATTCCCAAACTATGGTCGTCGGAAATTAACTCAATACGTGGAAGTACGCATTTTTGACCGTCCCTTTCGCCACCAAGAATTCTTGCCTCGATGCAGTGCCTCCTGAGATTGGTCACCACCATGCGGGTTCCATTGCAGAGCCCTTCAGCTGGTGCAAGGTTCCGAAGGACCATAATAGGTGCGCCAATCTTTAGAGACAACTGAGACGGCGGTAGCGAAGGGAGGTCAATATTCCGCAGAACTTCCGCAGGAAACTCGTCGAGACCCGTTTCGGCGACGTCGGCGTCCGTGACGTGGGTGTCGGTTGACTGGTACACCCGTGCTTGTCCTGGAAGTAGCCCCAAAATCATTCCGTTTAATTCCGTAACCGTTGTGTTCAAAGTTGAGAGTAAACACCGGCCACAAAATACAGTCGGATCCGTCCCGGCTCGCATCATCAAGTCTTGCGGATAAATACGATTAATCAGGCTGGAAACATCGGTTGGCTGATGTACGTATCTCGGAATCTCAACTTCGTGACGTTGTGATTCGGAGTACGGGATGTTCCCAACCCAATCCACAAATTCCGCGCCATGGACTCCCTCCCGGACTCTCATATTAACCCGTAATGAGAGCCGCTTCAACCGCTCCCAAACAAACGACTTCTGCAAGCATGCCGATACGATTGCAGCCCGAGACCCGTTTGTCACCACAGGAAGTATCTGTGCGAAGTCACCGCCGAGAATGACAGGGACCCCCCCAAACAAAACATCTTCCGAGGAACCCCGCAGATCAACCAACAGCCGATGGACCACCTCAAAGCAGTACTTGTGCTGCATGGGCACCTCATCCCAGATGATCAAGTCGACTTTCCGGAGTAACGCAGCCAGCAAACTTTGCTTCTCGATGCCGCTTACAGAACCCTCGTTCAATTCCATCGGTATCTTGAACTGCGAATGTGATGTCCGTCCATCAGGGAGAAGCAGCGCCGCAATTCCCGTCGATGCCACAAAGAGAACGGTCTTTCCTTGTCCACGGTAATAGTAGCAGATTGTTTTATAGAGAAACGTTTTCCCGGAGTCCCCCTGACCTTGCAGATAGAAATGTGCCGTCCGTGGATCCGTTAAGATCGCAGCGGTGATCTCCGTGAAGGCAACTTGCTGGTCGTCGTTGAATTGAGACCGCATATCTTCCGCTCGAGCACAAAGATCTTCCCTCTGCACTCTTGCTGACCACTCGACATGGCTTCGGCTCCAATCCCAAACGTTTTCCGGTAATCCGTATTCCGCGAGAGACAGCTGCTGATCTGCAAGTCCTGCCGCAAGCAGAAAAAGTCCGTAATCGTAATGAGGATCGATCAGGTCCAGCGGGTACCCCGAAACTTCACCGAGCTTGCGGGCAAGATCGTCGCAAAGGTGGTGCCTGTACCTCTCCCAAATAGCCAACGGATCAGCAATTTCTCTTTGACGAAGTCCAGTCAAGAAAAGCGTCCGAAGACCATTACCGGTCGCGAAAACCAATGCTTCATCGAAACACTGGAACCACTCTTGGTCGTTTTGAGCGAGACCGCGTGCAATGCATACCGCATGGTAAGACTCGTAGGTTACGCCCTCGAAGTTATAGAGCTCCGCAAAGGACTTGACGTTGCGGACGACCGTTAGTAACAGCCGCAGGTAGAACCTCTCACCTGCAACTGGACTGCAGTGATACATTCTCCCGATTCGGTTTTCTCCGCGCTTCCGGATGGTCCATTCCTTCAACTTCTGGTTCCAAACGCAGTGTGCCGGCATCTCTGAATAGAGCCAGTCTCCAACTGTTGGATGGTCCGTGTTAAACTTGAAGTAACCCATGAGCGTGGTGCGAGTAGATTCCATCTTCGCAGCCAGTTGTTCAGCTGTCAGATTGCCCGGGAAATATACCGTTTGCTGTCCCTGGAGATGAATCTGGAGATGTTGAACGGGCGGGAATTCTTTGTGAGTGGTGAACTCAAACAGTCGCCAGATTGCCTCCGGAGGACTCACGTACCGCGCTTGGAGGTACCGGGTGATTTCGTCATCCGTATTCGATATCGCTAAGGTCGTCCGATCAGCGCCTTTGTAAACGTACTTGTGAATGTACTTTACGGCGTGCACTGATCCACAAACCTCTACATTGATGTGCGATTGGTACTTATTGAGCAAATACGGATTGTACGGCACCACCCAGCGGTTATCGATGGTCACGGGCTGGCCATTTTTCTGCACTGTATACGTACCTTGATAAACTATTAGCCTGAATTCAATAAGCATTAAAAAAACATACCTGTATCACGACGCATGTATATGGGGTATCCATCTTCAGCGATGATCGTCTCGTTGGTGAACTCCTTCGGAAAGCGCTTTTGACATTCGACTGGATTACTTGGGGTTTTCCGGGTCATGCACGGACAATTTGGAAAGTCATTGCCACAGGGCCCATGCAGCATGTGAGCAAATACTAACTCCCGAAGCTTGCCCGATGGATCCGTAGCCTCATCCGGAACTTCGGCACAGACGATCTCGTTGACCTTAGCAGCGGTGAGATAACTCCTCGCATCTTTCAAAAACAGCAGGAGATGCAGATGAGGCAAGCCGCGCTCCTGGTACTCAATCGTGTACACGTGCCCTTGATGCGCACCAAAAACCCCTTTCCGAACGTCCTGCAGCAATTGCTTAACCTTAAGATGAAAGACGCGAGCAATGATATCCGGCCGATCGGTGGATTGTTGACCTTCTTTCAACCCTGCCTTGATTTCCGACCAATTCGGATTGGTCGTAAAAGTGATAAAGAGAGTTGGTCGTCCGAAAAAGCGCACAATCGCCATGGAGTCCTGGAACAACTGCTGCATGAACCGATCACCACCAACAAAGGAAGAAGGGAGAACACAGCGGCGACCAACATCACGTCCATTCACATCAGCCTGATCTTCCCGGATCAAAGCGTCAGCAAGCCCGTTGTAAACTGACGCACGAATATTCGTCTGGTTATTCCGGAGCCAGTCGAGCCGAGTAGTTTCACAGGCAACATAGCTGTCGACGACGTATTGCTGGAATAGCCGACCTGCAAGAAACAGGAGAGAAACTTCACCGACTCGTTGGTGTAGCCGGAACCGGTAGAAAGGCTGTTGGGAGAGTCGTAACTGCTGCCGGTTGCGATGAACATTTAGAAGCGAAAGGCTCCAGTGCCACCCCGGCTCACCGTACGGAAACAAAAGAACATAGTGCAACGGCATATATGCAGGGTTAGTTACGGGCACTCGATGCAATTGTCGACCGTCCCGACCTGGCTCGCGCACTGCTAGAATCACATCCCGAAAGCTGGCCTTAGTGTATTCGTCCGGAATGATAGCAGCCACCTCACCCGTGAGTGGAAGATTCTCCCTACGACGATCTGCTCCGGTTTGAACGACTAAGCTCATTTGTGGGCTGATGACCATTCGGAAATTGCCTTCTTGCACCTGCAGGCGCTCGCGCGCTGTCTTATAGATCCGTATGAGCGGATTAACCTCCATCATCATGGCGTGTAAATCACGAAGAATGGTTGAGTCGAGCTGGGGATCACGCTCTCGTCGTAAGTCAGCCGCGTATTCTGGGTCGTAAAAGAACAGCTGGGCGAATGCCGGAGTTTCTTGCGAGCCGGGAATCAATGGCCCCTGCAAGTGGTACATCTCCCCGTGAGCCGTGAATGTGGTCAACCCACGCCGCAAGTCGACTCGATCCTCTTTCCCGGTGTTGACAGACGTAAAGGCCAGTGCAGAGTTATAGCTGCGAATCTTCTTCCGGAAGCTAGCCGCACGTGGATTCTGGTCGGTGAAAAGTTCCAACAACAGCTGTGGCGGATTCTGTAGGAGCGGGAGCGAAACATCCCCTTTCTTACAACAAAGCTCAAACTCGCCACTTGCTACTTTTTCCTGGGCGAAGTGGAGAGCCTGGCAATGTCGGCACACGATTTCCATTCGACCAACATCTTGAGAATCCGTAGCTTGAAAGACGGACCGGAAAGCTTTCGGAACTGGAACCACCGGTTCAGGACGTGCTGGCCCAGGAGACGGAGACGGAGGCATAGGAGGCAAATTTGGAGGTGCGAGAGGTTGGTCTCCAGCTGGTGGTGGTGTAGGATTGATGATAGGTGGAGGATTTAACGTTACACCCGCAGTCGCAGCCCGGGCAGCGTCCATTTGAGCCCTTGTTCGCCGAGGTCGCCTGGCAGGTCGTGTATCATGCGTCAGGCTAGCAGCTGCACTATCGCGTGTCTGCCGGGGTGCTGGTGCATCGTTATCTTCCATTGTACGGGGTAAGGCTCGGGTCTTCTCCGCAAAACACGTCAGCAACAGACCCCAAAACACGGTTTACAGACGTACCTGATGCCGATTACATTGTCTATAATAGCGCCCAAAATGGTTCAAAGAAAAATCCGTGACGGGTCTCCTCTTCTTGCATGAGGAACAGTATGACTCTAGAGAATCCATTTGGATAATGCACGGCTGTTGGATCTCCTACAAACATGTCAGTAACAGGTCTCATGCCGCAATTGACAGACATGCCTGATTTCGGTTATACCTTTATCACAATGAACTATTTATTACTTTTGAAGCAATATTCGAGAGGGTAAATATTTATTCAAAGGGTGTGCCTCTGGTTTATCTTTTGAATATACACGTCAGTGGCAGTTTTGAAGACGTAATATACAGACGTAACTGTTGACGGTTTTTTGTCTGTAACGACGGTCTAACCTTATGTTTTTTAGGAGTAATGTGTTTAGGGATCGTGTTGTATGTAAATTTGGGTTGAAGTTTTCAGTGTTAAAAGGAATCCAAAAATTTATTTCCACATATAGGTTTCAGCCGTGCTCTGCTAACGGCAACCAATCAGAATGTCGAAGTTTTAAAAACGTATCCACATTTGGGCCAAACGGCTTACTCAGACACAAAATGATGTAGTCGTAGACCTCGTCGGCCAATCAGATTGTCTTATATATTTCCCACAACTCCAGAAAGTACCTGTTGTAGCGGCTTACACCGCCGGCCAATCAGCGTGTCGAGGTTTTAATATCGGATCCACAGTTAGCCTGATGGTCTTAGTCAGACACACGTGCCACTTTTCTCTGACACCGACCAATCACCACGCTCAATTCCCGTCCGTGTTCTGCCGATTTTAGGCGGTCAAACAAAATGACGTCGCCCAACTACCATCTGACCACTCATACAACAGACCGACCGTCGACCGACCAATCAAAGTTTCTAGGTTTTATCAAGTATCCGCAAAACGTCTGATATATTATAGAGATAGATAGAAGAATAGATTATAGAAGATTATAGAAAGAATAGATAGAAAGAGAAGAGAAGAAGAAGACTACTTGCGGATTGATGTTATCCCGTGGCACTGGCACGTTCTTGATTCCGGTCTGAGATGATTAGTAGAAGAATTTTTCCCTATCACACACAGTCTTCAGCTCTTTTGATACGGGCGTTCAAACAACCTAAGAGAGAGTGTTGATAACCTGTAATGTTCTTGTTCATTCAAAAATATTCTCCTCCCTATTTTCTTAACGCTAAACACTATACAGTTATAGACAGTGCTACGAGCTAAGTTTTGGTTTACGCGCTATCCCAAGTTTAGCTGGCGTCGGATCAAGACTAGTCTCCCAAATTAGGACCACACACTGGTTCCCTTACTGATTTGTGCCAGCAGGTAGCCATTAGGAGCAAGAAATAAAGGTGAAGAGGACAATCTCAAATATAATTTCTTCACAAATTAGCGGGGTTGAGAGTTCTTCACTGTAGAGCCATGCATATGGCGCTCAGCATTAGTCTTCACGTAAATCTTATCTTACTGCGGAGTGACTCTGATAATATATCAAGAAATTTCTTGCCGAGATGTGTTTTTCAATATAGTTCCCACTAAATAGTTGGACTTCAATAACTTTAAAATATCATTAAGTTAGGTTTAATTCCATTCCAAATTGGTCGGAGTAGAAAGTAAGTAGGAATAGATGTGAATGCTACCAATTATCAAAATTTCCGAATCCACTGGATTTGACTTTTTTCTTGGCTGGTTCAAAGTCTAACGGATCTTCTTCTGCGGTAACGTGCTTGGAATTGAGAGCCACTTTAAGATATTTCCCTACGTCCCCGGAAGTCTCAGGGGAGATTAAAGTACCGTCTTCTCGAATCTTCTTTCCGGTCCAGGTGGTTTTGTCGTCTTCCGTTCCCTCTTGATTCTTGATCTTTTCCTTTTGCCGTTCGATCTCCTCTTCTTTCTTTTGCTTTAGAAACTCTTCAAACGGGTCAATATAGACTACGAGATTTTCTATGATGATATCCTTGAGTGGACGATTTCCAGAATCTCCTGGCACGTTTTCTAATTTTGACAAAACATCGAGACCGGCGGCAACTCGACCAAAAATTGTATGTTTTCGATCTAAATGTTTCGCTTGCCTGTAGGTTATGAAAAATTGACTTGAATTGGTATTCTTTCCCTTGTTTGCCATACTTACAACCCCTCTAGAATCATGGGTCAGTGGCCCGTCAAACTCGTCTGCAAAGTTTTTTCCCCAAATACTCATGCCTCCTTTTCCTGTGCCAGTGGGATCACCGCCTTGGATCATGAAATTACGAATATTACGATGAAATTTGACTCCATTGTAGTAGCCCTTCTTTGACAATTGTACAAAATTCCAGACTGCTCTCGGTGCTGTTTCAGTATGGAGTTCAATGTTGATAGATCCAAAGTTGGTTTCAATTCTCGCATATCCCTTAATCTTAACTCTCTTCGGTCGTAGCATGTATTCTTCATCTGAAAGTAACGCCCTCTCACCACTTGTTTCGGGAGTAAGGCCTGTACTTGTAAAGCTTGCGGCAGCCTTGCCAGTAGTATACTGAGCTGCGTTGCTTGCGAGTTTCTTCTCATGAATTAGGGACTGCTTGACAGATAAATTTTCACTGGTTTTCTTGATAATTTTTGATGAGTTGATATTACCCCTAGATTCCCTCTCGGCCCTAGCCTTAACCAGTGCCTCTTTGGCCCGTAAAATCTTGTCTCCTACACGACCCAGAGCATCGATATTAAGGTTGCCAGATTTTCTTTCCTTCTCTTGCTCCTCAGTTAACACTGTACCGCCTTCTTCGACGAATTTAAACTTGCTTAAATCTCGACTTTCAAGATTTTGAGGATCCTGTAGCGTAATGATGTCCGATCGACTGAATTCATTGTTGTTAACCAGATCCCGCCATATCTTGGCTTTTATATTAAGCCTTTCGACAGTTTCCCAAGCGAATACGTTTGCCTCACTTCCATTTCTGATGGCAACAATGTGTGTGTTGTCTGTAAAGACTTTGAAAGTTACAGGATCAATCATTTCACCCTTGGCATCAGGGAGGCTAACAATCTTACTATCATGAGAATCAGTATCACTATTCCGGAAAAAATTAAGTTTTATCAATTCTTTCTTCGTGAGAGGCTTTCCATTCACGGGATTCGTGCCATGCTTATCAAGCCACTGAAAGATGACTTCGATATCAAAGATTGTACCTTCACTGGTACAGACTGGATTCTTGAATGGCTGTAGGCTAGCAGCACAAAAGTTAAAGGGTAGTCGTTTGAATCCAGATCCAGAAGGACCTTTCTTGGAAACGTTTGATCCAGCACTGGCAGAGTATGCATCAGTAGAGGACCATTCCGAGTGAGTAATGTAGAGCTTATCAGTACCTATCCTCAAACTGGAGTTAGTAATTATGCAAAAATATTTTAATGTAACTTGCCTTTCCCCATGATCACAAAGTGCAGAAGATTTTCAGGTTATGCTTGGAAATACTTCAACGCGTTAGAATGCCCGAGTTGATAAGATTACATTATGTGAGGGCTTGCGATTGTGAGTTGAAGAAGACATAAAGTTTAGTTTGCAATACACCACGATCAACATAGAATGAGGCCGTATCGAAGCTGGAGAGTTTGTGTAAACTTCGATTTGCAGGAAATGTTTGAGTTAAGCCCAATTACTACTTAGTTCGATGTTAATTATACAGTAGTAATTTGTTCGAACATTATAGCTAATTTTGAGCCTGTCGTGCATGTAGAATCAACTTGTTACCGCCTAATCCATCGATAAAATAATTATTACTCTACTAAGTAACGGCCAGTAATCACTCAATTTAATTATCCGTTCAATCCACAGCATACTGTAGCATTCTAAATAAGTACATGCCTCAGGGTCTCATTAGAACAAACTAAGCGAGCCTTACACAACGTCCTGAAATGTCCCACACTTTGCTTCATCTGATTCCAAAAGATCAAAGATTTGACAAAGGAGCTTTACATCTACTGTTTGAATTTACGCCAAGCCAAAATTTTCAAGTTTGTTATGGATATTCTCAAGAAATTATGTTGTCGAAGCGGTACTTGATCACGAAGCGTCGATGTGTTTTTTCTCGTGACTGACAGTGAGAAATTGCTACATGAACCATGTATGGTCGTTTGCACCTTTCTATGTCTCTATTACCCTTAGTAAATGGCACGGGTGTCTACGTTTTGGCTGGAATATAATTCAAATTGAAGGATAGAATTTCACAAGTGTAAAACTTGGATGGTAAATCCAAAATATATCAGTGCTGTGTTTTCCAAGGAGAGTAGTAAAAGCAGAACCGATAGGCTTTTTACTTCCGCTTCGATATATACGTTGAATTTTTAACTGTTTCTACTCCCTTGGAAATTGTGATATCAATAGGTCACGAAGATATTTATGCTGAAGACTACACTAGAAATTAATTCAAAGGGTAAAGGATTTATATGCAACGCCTCCTTAATCGCACTCCGAGAATCATTAAAACAGATATGAGAATTGACTTCTCTCAAAATTATATATCCAGCGTATTTTTGCGACCTATGTTCCCACGAGCCTCAGTAGGATCGACATCTGACCAAGTTTCTCCGTCTTCGCCAACGGCAAAAGCTGTTCCACCCTCGGTACTTTGACGTGGAGTACGCCTAGAAAACCTTTTCGCATTTGATTTAGGGGCTGGATCATACCTTGGGCCTTCTTGTCCAATGCCATTTCTTTCTCCTCTATGTGCTTTGGAGTTCCTGAGATCATCATCATCATCATCGTCATCATCATCGACGCCAAAATCTGCAATCTCAAAGCCATCGTCATCCTGAGCCAGCTCATCACTCATGGCAAATCGGCGATTATTTTCCGTTGGCCTCCAAAGATAGGCAATAAACATTACATCCGCTAAATATACGAGGTTAAGCCATCCGTCAAGGATGAACCATCTAGTTTTCCAATGAAAAGGAACAAAGTCTGGATCCCCCCGAGAAGCAAAGGTGAACGAGTTGAAAAAGAAGAATCCAAAA